>OV725080.1:117540083-118064991 GCA_928085145.1 Nezara viridula
TTGCTATTTGCGATGAACTAAAAATCTAATGAAAAGTTAAATTGAGGAGAATGTTTCTATGATCTCTTAGGCTCTTCAGAATCATTCAGACAGGGGTGATCAGAAGGAGGTTTTATGGCACAAGTTGCGGCATCAACATTTTTGAGGGGACATATTTTGACGGGTTTTTTTAATTTTTGAGGGGGACAAATTTTTACGGGGTTATGAATTTTCGGACCAAGGTAAAAGTGTATAACATGGAACAGGCCGCAACAAGTGTAATTGTATATCATCTACGATTTTTCAAATTATATCTTATGTTGTTCTGTTTTTAAGAATGCTAAAATATGTTGAGAGGAGGGTTCTTGTACATCAATCTTGGGGAGAGGGGAGAGGAGAGATGGGCACCCCTGCGAATAGTTAATATAAAAGGAAAGTTTTTGATATATTTAATGTATGAAGAAATATCCAGCTATGGCTTCTATACTCTCAGTAATAACAAGATAGACTTCTACAGTCTTGGCAAGTGAGAGAACAACAAACCAAGACTATTTTGCAACAGTAGTGGATCCAAGATTAATAAGATATTTTTCATAAGACAAGGCTATATTTAGTAGCTTTTTACGTATTATTGTTATTGTTTAAGTATTTAGCTTAGATATCTCACAGTAACAAACATAGACCTATAAAAACATAACAAATTTTTTATTACTTTAACAGTCCTTGTGAAATATGAAGCTTCGCTAATTGTGTTTGTTGAATAGACTATCTTGATAATATTATATTTATAAACAAATAAAAATATTTCGCTGGTATTGCTCATACGTCGAATGCGATAGAGAGAAAAATAACCATATAATGTCAGTAATGGCACTGGGCTGTTCTAGTTTCATACAGCACCTGCCATCCTAGATTGCTATTTTATTTACTTGAGGAACCATATGATATGAATTATCCTAACGACAACAGATGCTAATCAGCCGAGGTTTTTAGAGACAAACCGTTATGGTTACATTCAATAAATAATAATTATTTTTTTTAATATATCATAGAATATGTTCGATAGTGACGACAGGTCACAGCCGAAAGGAATTCACGCCATCTTGCCGGTGAATTGTTTTATCCATAGGAGAGCAGCCATGTTTGGGGGCTGCAAGATGTTAACCCTCCCCGCTCCTCCCTCTTTCCGCATTCCTATTAGGAGGAGAACGGGAGGATGACAAAAAATAGAAGAGGAGAGGAATACAGGAGATAAGGGAAGGGCCAGCGCAATAAATAACCAGGGGCTGAGATGTCCCTCTTGTAATTATTGATCCAACACGCGAGGCATTAATTCTTCGACAAGCAGCTCTCTTCGGGAGGAGAAAAAACTGATGCCGACCTTTGAGAGTAAATCTTGTGAAACGTTACTCTCTGCGGGAGATCTTTCCCTCCCTGGCTCTGACTCTCTTCACATTCATTCATCAGCTTGTCTTAATTTTTTTAACGTTTTTCTTTATGTAAAAATTTTATTTTCGCTATGTCCACCTCGGCATATATTTATATAACTTTTATATATATTTTATTTATAATAAAGATTACACCCGAAAATCAAAAGAGGTTCCTTTATTTCAAAAAAATAATTAATTGTTTCATCAAGTTGATTGATGTAAGTAATGTTAACATAATTCACAAATATTTACTTTATATACATACATATTTATGTGCATATATACAATTAACACGAATAATTAGAATATTATACATGAAATAGACTTATTATAATATATTAAAATTTAAAAATATAAATATCAAAGAAACAATAATTGAATATCATTGTATACACAGTTAAGGAATTTCAAAAAATATGTTAACAAGTTTTGAACATGGAAATGAAAAGGGAAACATTTAAGCAATTTTCAAACTAGCAATAAGTTATCTGGATTAACTATTTTTATCTTCCACCGTTTATATAAAAAATATATTTTTGTAGGCACATATTTGAAGTAATAATTGGTCCATTAATACTATCCTATAGTAATTATTACTGTAACTGATTAAAAATTCTTTTTCGGAGGTGAAAAAATAAAATATCATTATTAATGTACATGCATTCTTAACAATATTTGTCTTAATATTTATCATCAATAATCAGGCATTGAACGATATCAATCGAAATTGGTTCATTTTGAAAGTAGACTGCCCGCAATACCAATATTTGATATTTTAATAATTTCAACGCCAAAAGCCCGAAATTATCATTTACACCTTGTACCTCTACAACCCCCTTCGCTTATAATAGTGTTCATAAATAAAAATGAGCACTTTAATTTTATTTTAGATCAATTTAAATTAATTAAACTTTGATGCTTGATAATAATATACATTTAATTAAAACAATCAGTTGTTGAAGATATAAAAATATTGAATATTGTTGTTGTTGTTTTTAAATCCGTTAAAACTACGTCGACAAAACATTCCTTCCAAGATATGAACCTTTTAAATTTCTAACACTGACCGCATTTAATTATAAAAGACGAATTTAACAATCTTTTAGCAGCGCTACATACCACCTTTAATGATTTCCTCAGCCACAAAACCATTCTCTTTAATTGAACAAATAGAAGAGGATAAGGCAAAGCATTCCCTCTTTAGGCATTAACCATCCCCACGAGCCTCTTAAACTAAATTAGATAATAAAAGCTAAACAGTTTGGAAGGATCGTGCTCTCTGCTATCTTTCGCTGAGCCTCGCTAGGTCGTCGCACCGCGTCCTCCTTATTATGCTCGTCTCACCTTCCTGTACGTAACCATTCAAAAGAAAATTTCTTCCAAATAATTTTCTGTCCTCCTTCACTTTGTGATTTATAATAACAGGTTTAGTTTTATTATTATTTTTTATAATTAAATATTTCTCAGGGAAATCAAATCTATCAAATCCATTTACATTACTTCCTCCTTAAAAAGGAATACATGGATAAAACAATGAACAAATATTCATATAAACTTACGTATGTTGGATATATATATTATTTTTATATAGGTAAAAGAAAGGACTTCTAATTCCAAGAAAAAATAGTTTCTTAATTAAAATCCATGTTTCCTAAATTTTCTTAATAGTAAAGTAATTACATTCTATATGTGCCATGCTCGTCTCATAGGCGCAGAATTTCCATTTTAGTTGGGGGAGGAGGGGAGCGATGGAACCCCTCTCCAAAAGTATGTCTCGGGGGTTTATATTTTGGGTAAAAACACAACATAATTAATGTTAAACGAACAACATAATACTAAAGTTTATGTACGATATAAACTAAATAACTGCCTTTGATTTTAAGCTAAAATTTCAATAATAAGAACAAAGAGCGTGATAAAATATTTGATATCTACTTCTAGGTCTTAGCATAGCCATCTAGCCGACTTTTCTATTTTTTTTTTATGAGTTTTAGTTTACATATTTTATTCATTCATTTAGATTAATTGTTATTGATTTTGATTGTTTTTCGTCGAAATATTGGTGGAGGGGGAGGGGGATGTCAAACGGTATTCTCGCCGACTCTCTATTTTTATTTGGGGAGCGTTCACCCCCCTCGCCATCTCGAAGTCAGCGAGTATGGTCATGCTTTAATGAAACTGTTCATAAAAGAAGTAAAAAAAAATCTATAATGTATCCATCTTATTATTGGAACAGAAAATCATATAATTTTCAATCAGAAATGGTGCATCCCATTTCATCAACTTAACCAAAAAAAGTGTAAACAGAGTAATCCTTATTACGTTTATATCTTCTGATATTTTATTTATTAATTACCTATATCGTCTTATAAATCAGCATCACCTGTTGATGTTTTTGTCATGTAACCATTTCTTGCCGATGGCGATCAAGAACCTCAAATTGTCAAAAATATGTATTTATTGAATGGCTATGATTTCGACTCACTTTGCTAATCTTGATGACAAGGCGTAGAGCCGAGGATTGGTCAGATTTAGTTTGTTTTTTCACGAAAATGTTTCGTCCCTCCCCCCCTATTTTATCTCATAGATAAAATTACAAAAAAAAAAAAATTCTACTATATTCAAAGAATGTATTAAAGTGTGTATTTTTTTTCCTTGTAAGAATTTCGAGATATATATGAAAACATTTATATATATGAATATAAAAACATATTCATATATATATATATATATATATATATATATATAAACATATGAACATTAAACGTATGAATATGAAAAATATATTATATATATATATGAAAACATTTTTAAAATAAAGAATAAGGATGATTATTAGTAGTAAGGTAAAATTATTGGTAATAAACATGGGGAAAACATTGTAAACTAAACTTCACCTTATTAACTTGAACAATTTTTAGTTGAATTTAAAAGACACACACATAACTTCTGAGCTTTGTTATTGCTCTCTCATAAATTGTAATATGTAAATTGGGGCATGATTGTAAAAAAAAAAAAATACGTCAATTTTGCTTTTTATATTATTAATTGTAATGTTTTTTATATTTATATACCTTATATATTTATATTTTATATATATATATATATATATATATATATATATATATATATATATATTATATTAAAGGTAATGTTTTTACGTTTTGCAAATGTATTTTATGACTGTTCTATAATACATGTATATTTTACATGCTTTCTAAAATAAATTTTGAAGAAAATATTGATACTTACATCACTGCCCTTATATATTATAGACATTACACTTGTTTTGTTTTATTCA
The DNA here is from genome assembly GCA_928085145.1 of Nezara viridula. Taxonomy (NCBI): domain Eukaryota; kingdom Metazoa; phylum Arthropoda; class Insecta; order Hemiptera; family Pentatomidae; genus Nezara; species Nezara viridula. The sequence goes on from OV725080.1 coordinate 117,544,794, forward strand.
CATTTTCTTTTTAAAAATAACTTATTCACTATGAAATAATTAATATTGGAGTATAATTTATATCCAGTTGCTTGCTAATTGCCAGTGTGTATGGTAATGAAGTATGTATGGGCAGTTAACACAATATTATACAAATGTATTTGTGGAGTGCTGTTCATTTCAACATATGACTACGTTCTTACATATTACAAAGATTCGTTATGAAATAAATTTCTTTATTACCTTGTACGTTAAGGGGGAAGTAAACACGTCTTAATAAGTCTGCGTAATATTTAAGGTATCGACGGCAAATATTTTATAGATGGTGTTACAAAATATTTCGAAGGAGTTAATTGGCTAGTTATAATTCGTTCCACTAGCTGATATAGGCGACATATATCTTTTATTATATCGTTATTTAACATTTATATAGACTATAGATGATAGAGAATACAGGGAGAGCTATAATGCCCGGTAATGAGGACTACGGGCGGGAAGGGACGAGGTATAATGCTACGTTGCGCGGGCCGTAGGGGGGAAGGGGGCGGAGTCCGGGCCTCCCACCACCGGGGCAAAAAACTCACAAACTCTCTCGACAAAAAGTAACAAAATGGCCCCTGTGTATGTGTACTCTGTCGGCTATTGTCTAGTCTACGTCGTCGCTTCTCTCTCTCTATTCACTCTTATTTTTATCATATTCATATTATATACACCGGGCAACCCGTAGCCATGCGCTACCTATTAACATATCACTCGGATACCACCCCTAACTATAATTTGGAATGAACGCCTCAATTGAATATCTTCAATCTATTTTAATAAACCTATCCTGATCAAAAAATATATTCCAACTACATATATATATAAATAACAAAAAGAGAAGTAGAATAAAACAGAAAGACTACTCAACTGTGTTGAGTTACTAAACGACAAAGCATACTGATCATATCCATACTTATCCATAATATTTAGTAAAATACTACAATTTTACGGAACTAACATCTTGAATACCGAATGTTATGATTTATTTATTAACTGTTCTGTTTCTCTTCTGATATCAGCTATTTTCTAATTTTCTACCTTCTCATATCTACTTCAGAACTTATTAAACAACGTTCATAATTAATATATTCCGCCATTCTCTGTAGCTGATTCCTTTCAACATCCAGCTTTTCCAAATTTTTTTTTTTAAATAGCAGTTTAAAGAGAAATTTTATTTCTGAACCAGTATATAGGTATGTTTTATCTAGGATGTTTCTTTTACTTTTATTTCTATTTTTACTTACTTATGTTTATATATATATATATATATATATATATATATATATATATATATATATATATATATATATATATATATATCTTTTCTTTTTGTTCATTTTTCTTATTCTTTTGTTATTACTTTATTTATTTATAATTTTGTATATACGGTATGAAAGTACTCTCTGAACTCTATTATAAGTGTCCTTAACTGTGACGAATTGTAATATTTCTCAATAAAGTTAACAAAAAAAATATTTCTGAACCAAAAGTCTCCGAACGGAAAATTCACTCTCACCGAATTCTTCTTAATATTAGTCTGTGGGGATAGAAAACATCTTTTATAGATTTATTCTATTTCCTTTTTATAATTTGAAATCTTGATCCTCATCTTTCGTTTCAACTCTAATTATAAGATATAAACTACCAGCTATTAACTATCACAGCCAATTATTATTTGAATTTTTTTTTTAAATAAAAATATCTCTAATAATAATATAAATCACTTTTAGAGCTACTCTAATTCAATTGACATATACATGAAAAATAATTAACCAATTGATATAGCTTAGATAAAGTATTCCAAGGGCGCTGTAGAGAAACCACGGACAGAAATATGTAAATATATTACTTAATAGTTATATAATAATAATTATATAATAGTTAGTTATATAAAATAAATGTAATGTAAATATTGTACAGTAATGTACTTTTTTGTAATATAATTTTGAAGTTAAAAAATAACCTCCCTTCGCGTCCATACTTGAATATGCACTAATTACAAAAAAATAATACAAATAACCTCATAGATTCTCCACCCACACTTCTATTCTTTATACATCTTAACAACCCACTGTCACAAACATAAGAGAACAAAATCCTCATATAGAAATTCTATTGATGCCTTGTTTTATTTTTCTGTTTTTATTTATACAAAATAAATAATTATATTTGGTTATAATAACAAAGTTGTAATCGATAATATTTAATATGATTATCCTCCAAATCTGTTATATATGAATATTATGATATAAAAATCATAGATTTCTCTAATTGGTTTGCACACATATTATTCACTAAATAAATGAAATACATACATTTATGAGCGTTGAACAAATCTTCAAATAAAAGGAGATAAAAATATGACTTTCGTAAAGTTTATCAATGACTAATAAATAAAAGAAATAAAGAAACGAAAAAGTAAGATCGGAATTTGGAATTTCAATATTATTCTGCAACCGGTCGATTTTTTAAAAATCGGTGTCAACAAAATGGGAAATGGCAACTTATTACTATTTACTTCAGCTATAATAACCGCTTCATTAACATTTCGTTTTGTACTTCTGTTTCGATAAAAAAATAATCACTTAATACTGTCAGGATTGTTATTGAATCAAAACTTTGTAGGTTTCCGATTTTTTCATGGATTTCTAGCAGGTCTTTTTATCAAATCTTAAAGTAAACTTTATAAAAATCACATCAAGAATCTACTCTGCTGAGGAAGTTCTCATAAGTGTCCAATAAAATAAAATAAAAACCACATGGGCTCATGATCTACAAATGGCGAAGAAAGAAAAAGCCTTGACTCATATCGGCTTACCTGCGAAACCCGGCACCTGCAAACTCTGGAGCCGTAGGTAGAGGTAATGGGATCCCAAACCTTAAAGTGAAATAAAGTCTGCAGAGACATTTTATTATAATAATAACAATAATTTCTCAAAATAGATTATACTTTTAATTTGGAATGTTGGAATAAGTTAAATTAAATTATCTTTTTTTTATGAGCGAAGTATATAAACATTCTATTTTAATAATTGATAGCCCGTTGCTAAAATAATAAAATATATAATTAGATAAAAAAAAACTAAAGAAGGGTAGATTCTAGTCATTGAATGGCCGGAGATGCCGAGGAAGAAAGGATGAGTAAGTCGGTTTGGAATTCCTCTAATATCTTCTTCACGCTCTGTACGTCGACATTTGATTGAGCCGCTTCGAGATGATTGGTCGCACGGCCAGGACGTGCCTCTTCGTAGGGTAACATGGGGTCAGCAAATGAGAAAAATAAACAACATTCAAAAAATCAATATTGTCGAGAGAGGAAAATGGAACGAGAGCCCAGATAATCAGAACGGTTGTATCATTAGTTTTTAGTAACACTTATATTAAAATAATTAAAGCCTACAGCACGTTATTCCAACGGATCATGGATGGTATACTCATTCTGGTAGGAGGGAGGGATGATGGTCAAAAAAAGTCTCCGGAGTCTACATTACGTATAATTTACGTATAATATATATATATATATATATATATATATATATATATATATATATATATATATATATATATATATATACATATATATATATATATATATGTATATATATATATATATATATATATACATACATGTTTATTTATATTTTGTGTTTGTGTTTATGTTTTTTTCTGTTTTTGGAAATATATTAATAAATCAATTTAATTTATTACATATTTTTATTTTTATTCAAAGATCTGAGGCAGTGAGATGAACTATCAGTATCTAATGCTTTAAATTTTCCGCAAGAAATATGATAAAATCTTTACGTAAAATTGAAAGGGTAAATACATAAATGAATAATAAAATCCTTGGTTATGTTCTTACATATAATTATCTTTGAGTATAAACTACTCAACGATACTCTCGAAATACTTGGGAAACGATACTCTCACCTCCTCAATTTTTATTGGTGTAGTCGCTTCGCTTGAGGGTTATATTTTATAATTATATTTTCATAATTATTTTGTATGTCTAATTACCGTAATACATTGTTGTGAAAAAAGTAATATGTATTATGCTATAAGTGCCTGTAATGTCGAAAATCTATAATACATTAGATGGAGTAATTTCACGCAACGTTTATTATTTGTTTTTAAAGCAAATAATGCGATGATTGGATATAATGGCAAGGTAGGATAATAGGTTGCGTGCTCTGGCAAGTTTGTTTTTGTATGTTTGCCATCCATTTTTATACCTTTCATCCAGCTTCAACACTTTTAAATTCCTTCCCTCCTGACAGCTGCTTTAATACAAGGCAATTATTGTGAAGTCCTCTAGCTTGACCAGTAAATATATATCAATCTGCTTGTCCAACCCGAGACCTAGGTATATACAGCTTCTGCAAAACCAGACAAATTACAGGTTCTTCAAGAGGATTTAGAATCTGAGAGGAATAATCTGGCTGTTAATAAGTCTTAACAGCCTCGGCTAATAGACTTGGAAATGGCACCTTATGTTTTAGCTGTTAGAAATCCTGTCACGACTCAACGTTTCCCAGGTGTACTTATCCCAGGCATTTAGTATTTAATAGTCGGGCACTTAGGTAAACAGCTCATGAAAGCTGTGAAGTTAATATATAATTATAATTATAATTAATATGCAAAAGATATAATTAGGGGGGAGAGGATTTAAGTCATTTGAATAACTTTATCCATAGTAACAGTTTTATAAGTTATGTCACAGGGTCACTAAACAATGAAGTAAAAGTATTTTAGAACAATAATTTTAGTAATAATAATAATAATAACCAATGTCCGATTATTTTTTATTTTATATTAATTTTCGGGAGCAACTTTGCTACGTTTAATACTAATAATCAAAGGAACAACGATAAAATATTTTTTTATATATTTTATATTAATTATTGTACCTACCCTATTGTATATTCTTTATTAAGAGAAATTACAGGGTGTCATATAAGTAATGGGAAATATTTAAAGAGGTGATAGCAGACATCCAGAACAAAACACGTGTATCTGAACAATGGTACGATTTTCGACAGAAAAGTAGGAAGTTCAATTTTTATATTTTTAAGTTACGTTTTTTTGATACGTAGCGATAAATAAAACAATATTTAGTTTATGTAATATACATTCGCTTTAAAGTAAGTTAGACAAAATTTACCTCAAATGAAAAAATCGTAGTCATTGTTAACACAATTTCAAGATATCTTTTGAGCGACTAAACTAAGCTAAGTTCTGCTTTGAAAAAGTCATGTATTATTATCGATTATTTTTTATCACCCTCCTACTGTACTGTAGATATCTCACTCTAAAAAAAAATTATTGTTTAATAAGTTTTAAGTTCATATTAATTAAATTGAGGTTTATTACGACATAAGTTGAGATTCACTATAAGTTGTGTAAAAAATTATGTTATTTGATATCCTGCCACCTAATATTTATTTATTTTACATCTGCCTCTACGTAGTATAGGCATCTACGTATATAGGCCTATACCAAGCAAATGTGTTGTCATTTATTCTGTCTTCTTTTATTCCTGATTCTTGTTTACATTGTCAACAGATCTCTAGACCACTTTTTAGTCGTCGTTAAGGCACGCTCACTGGATAACAGGGAGAAAGAAAGAGACAAAACGAGTGGGTTTGAATGATTGAGAATAGAACAATGGAATGTTGAGTATGTAGAAATTTACATGTCTTTGTGTATGTTGTGATTTGAAATAAACCAAGGAGATTTTTCTATGAATTTGAATTGTGTGGTTTGAATTTTGTTTGTGTGTGTGTTTTGCAAAACCCCAAAGTTCTGCTCCGTATGTCCAAACAGATCTTAGTATGGTGGTGTAGATTAGTCTCTTCTTTTGTAAGTTGAGTGGAGATCTGCAAACCAAAAGATGTAACAGTTGTTTGTATCTTCTAATCAGTTCTTTTTTAAAATTTTCTTTATACGTTCCAGATGAGTTTTTTGTCCAAGTATAATCACCTAATGGAATTCAATTTTTAAAATAAAAATTACTACTATAAATTATTGCAAAGCTTTAATTTTTTTCAAGACGAGATTATAATAAATATAAATGGAGAGATACAATTTTTACAAAAAATAAAATATTAAAAATAATGATTTATCAAATATGTATTATCTGAAGGGATAATGAGTTTTACTGCCACCTGTTTAAATATTTTCCTTTGGTTGTGAGACACCCTGTATATCACTTAAAAAACTCTATTTGTGTCAATACATCTGCCATAAAAAAATAATAAAACTTAAAACAAAAAATTGATATGACCCATATTTGAAAATTAATCCAAGTGAATTGAATTTTATAAGTGAACTCAAAAATATTCGTGATGCAACAATTCTCTTTACTTTATATCGATGAGTGAGTAAAATAATAATATTATATTATTATTTTGCCTTTTAATATAGTTATTCTTTGATAGCTTTTTTGAAAGATATGTACAATAAACCAGAATAATGTAGATTCTTAGGGGATGAAATGCAAGCCGCCATTACAGGAGCATAGGACCTAAGCCGAAAGAGAGATAGCAGTCTATTCTCAATTGGATTACGCCATGCTATTTGCCACGCCCTTCACTTAGTTCATAAATTATACTTACTCCATTCATAAAACGAACACTCCATTCCAATCGGACGTTCATCGAAGATCAAAGGATCATTTTCTATGATATCATGGGTACAAATGGATGTTCAATTTCAAACCGGTTTATAAGTTATATTTTCCAACATAATTGTGAATATGAATATATTATTTTTTTTTAAGTGGCCATTATATGGTTATCCTCGTTTATAATTATTATAATGAACCTAATAAACTTAACAAAATAGAATATAGTCAACTTTTGGTAAGAAAAAAATTTCTAACCGAAATTACTTTTGATCTTACCTAGTTATGTAACTAGTATACAATATTTCCACAAATTTGTTCATTTTAATTCAAACCAATTTAAATATATACATCTATTAATATCAATAATAAAAATTACTCCAAGCCTAACTGAAAAGTATTTAAGTTGCAAGTAAGCGGTATTTTAATACTTTTAAGTTTATACTAAGGTCGTGCCTTATTTCACATAGCTGGTTTCTATAACTGTTATTATAAAACGGGACATACTGTAAATTTGAAATAGACCACTTAAATGTATTTCGACTCCCAGGTAGCCTTGTTCTGGAAAGGTCGCCAGATTTCCTTGTGACCCACCCTACCCTTGAGGGCAATAATACCTCCCCTAATCACCTGCAACCATAAATTCAACAACTTCAGAAGAATTACTTATAACATGACATCCAGGAAGTTTACCTGTTCTAATCTGAGCAACTGACCCACATGTCTGCCATACCTTTGTTCCTTGGTGTGTCAAAGTACTGAATTCTGCTATTGGATTTGTAATTATATTCATTCCATATATTATGTCCATTGCAAATGTAATTAATATTTTCTATAACAAGGAAGCGTATTCAAAAATGGATGTTTAAAAATACAACAAAAGTAGGTTAAGAACTTACATAAGTATAACATTAATGATAGGCCAGGAAATCAGTCGTTTTATATATTTAAAAATACTTTCCTCAAGAAAAGCGTACTAAGCCACAAGAAAACCTAAATTAATTCTTATGAAGAATTCATGTCATTCTAGAATAGCAGATGCTATCATTAATTTTTTAAAACTTTTAACAGATATTCTTTATTTTTGACCATATCTTATAAGATTTGAAAGCTTCAATATTTAAAAAAAAAATTCATTATTCATAAAACCATTGAAACTTAAACAGGGTCGCTTTTTGAACGATTTAAACTTCAAGACCCGCTACGGAACATAAAAAGTTTGATTAGGGTTCGGTTTGGCAAGAATAAAATGGTGTATGATTCAGAAGGAGGGGGGTAGTTATTAAAATTGTTTAATAAAATTCAACTTTTTGATTACAATAATAGTATAATAAAATCAATTTATTTTAATTTCCATTAGAATACAAAAGTTTTTGTAAGAATTATTTCATTAAAAATACTGGTTTTGGAAATCAATATTTTAACGCCTATGTTATTTTAAATTTTTAGTTCGTATAAAAAAAAAAAAATTCACCATAGAAAACATCGTGTTTTACGTAGGAATCGATAATCATTTCGATTTCCAAAAATAAAAATCGATTAAGCTTCTCTTTGTAAATAACCACCATTGTTATAAAACATCCATCTAAGTTTATCCTGATTTTACTTCGAATAATATGGATATATGCTATTATACACACTGAGATATGCATTATTCAAAATAAAAATAAATTTCTTATCATAAAAATGAAAAAGCACCATTGTGTATTACTGGATTTTCTTCACTGGACAAAATTTGTTTTGTTTTTTTATCATCCTAATGTTTATGCTAAATTTTATTTTCATTTAACAACAACTGATAAATTGCCATTTATTATTATTTGACGAGGAAAAATTATACGACCATAAAAAATTGTTAAAAATCGTTCTGAAGATGTGTTCAAAACTTGAAATAAAACAAAACGAGTCAACGCATAAATTATTCTTAATAAACGGAAGGAATCCAAGAAAATTTTCAAATTAATATTTATTTTCGATTCAAACTAAATATAATTAAAATGACAAATAAAAACAGACCTCAATTGAATTGCGAATGCATATATTTACTTTACTGTCGTACGATATTTGCATGGGAGAAGCTGACGAATCCACTAGACTAGAGGCGATTGGAGTTTACTGGTTTACGATCCTCCTCCTGGGAGAATAAAGGAGGTTACAGCTCAATTTTATTGCCATCAGCAACTACAGCCAACTATGGAATTAAATAAAACTCTGCAGCATGTGCCCCTTTATGTTGGCCTGTAGTTTTATTACGCTTTCGTTAGTAATCACATTGCAATAAACGAGGCGCTACGCGGCTGGCTTCTTCATGTGTCCCTTTACGCCAATCGTCGGCATGGTAACTGATTGTTCATGACGCTAACTAGATATCAAACGGAAATAGACTTAAACCATTTTTAATTATATGTTATTGCAATTGTTGATTAGATTAATAAAATATGTGTAAGATTTGTTTGTATATAATTTTAATTACTAAAACAGAAAATTTATTTGATGAATTATCATATTTATTTGTGAAAAAATAAAGAACGAAAAGAAAATCATAATATTGATTTGTTAGTATGCAAAGGTTAGTAGAATCAAGACTCAAGATTCCCTCATTCAGCGTGGATTGTTTTCATTTTTCAGTACTAATTGCAGACATTATTTTCATTTCAATTTGGAACTATCAAATTTTATAATTATTTTATTTAAATTCAATAGGCTACGTATTACCTGAATGTTTTTACAATAATTGCATTACCTGATCCGTTGGCATCATTAATAGTAAATAACGACGGCAATTCTTTATACTAAAAGCTTAGGCAGCGAGAATAGAGATAAGATCTCTCTAAGACCGACCGAAAAATTCTGGAATGAGCAGCTGGTGCAAAGACACCCCCCTCCCACTCCCCGCCGCGGAGGGGATTCCAGACCCCTTTGTCGCTTTCTTTTTTTAAACGGTAATTTTCGCACCATTAAAATGCAAATGCAATAGTCTGGGAACGGGCCGCATGTTTTATTTGTCGGCTTTTTAATCTTGTTAAATTTTAAATTGATTTCACCCCATAAATCCGTCAGCATAAATGGGAGCGACCCGCTCTAGCTTGGAAAACAGCCCGGGAAGGTGAGTTCTTCTTTCTTTTTTCATTCTTTTTTTAATACCGCATTGGAGATGGTCGAGGAATAATACAAGTTGTCTGTTGCATCCGTATCTTGGTGCCACCGCTCATTCAACAACTTTAGGTATCGTTTTTTTTTTTTTTTTTTTTTATTTACAACCGGTCGTTGTCAGTTTTTTATTTCTGGTTATTTTTTTATTCTTATGGCTTGAAAAATATTTGTCATTAATTTTGGTCATAAAATAAATATTTCGGAGGTGATAAATATCTAAAACATTTTCTCCGTAACAATGTATAAAACAAAGACTGAGTCAGTCATTATTATATATGTTGTGAAGTATATATATATTGTAAATGGGGGATGCTTGTTGTACTTATGTCTATTTATGCTTGTAATTAAGCCGATGTTTTCAATTAAATCAGAAATCAGTCCTTTTTAGCCCTTTGTTAGAAATTCGATAATATATTTTAAGATTTAAATGAAGATTTTGTAGGCTCTACTTCTTCAAATATTTTTGTTATCCAACTTCCAAGTGTATACTGAAAAGTACGGTTCAATGCTTAAGAAAAATGAACTAATATAATTAAGTAACCAATACTAAGTTACCAGCATAACTCATATGAATAAAATATGCATATTAAAATAATGATTTTTTTTGCAGAGATGTATGGAGAAGCTGAACACGCTGGCCATATCGGTGATGAACCAGTGGCCCGGGGTGAAGCTGAGGGTGACGGAAGGCTGGGACGAGGAAGGTTACCACGCCGTGGACTCGCTGCACTACGAGGGCCGCGCCGTGGACATCACCACCTCTGACAGGGACCGCTCCAAGTACGGAATGCTGGCGAGGCTGGCCGTAGAGGCGGGCTTCGACTGGGTCTACTATGAATCCAGAGCGCATATTCACTGTTCTGTCAAATCAGGTAATTTGGAATACTTTTGATTGCAATGGCTAGAATACTGTAAGGTTGTAAGGTATAAGTGTTTCATTGGTAGTTTAGAGCGCATGGTTATCGCTTATTATGATAATAGATCATGAAACAAACTATATATATTTTTAATACACCCTTCATGCTATGATTGATTATCGGACTTGTCGATTATCTTTAGGTCTCATAATCTTTTCATTTAACTAGTCCAAATCGCCTGAGTAATCAACCATGGAGGAATATGGAAATGAACCGACTTGCACCGCAGCAAAAGAGTTGAGGGTGATCATATCTTACTAAACGTCTTCAATTACTGCACAGGATCCACATGTAATCACAAACATGCATCAACCACTGCAAGAAGGCTTGCTTAAAGTGTTTGAAAACAGCTAGTCACACGGGTGAGCGAAGGCGATACTAAGAATCACAGACAGAAATAAAAATTATATACAACGGCTGACTAGAAATCGAGATTTATAGGCCATTAATAGAATTAGAAGGTTTACCTAGATATAATCAGTATTACTCATAAAAATGTGCAAATCGGCTACTGGTTGATTAAGAAGGCTATGAGACAGGATCTTGGTAAAGTTTAGCCCCGGCCGCCAACTATCCTTGAGACGGCTCTGTAAAAAAGCCATGAACAGAAGCTAAGTAAATCAATTTTACATAAAATGATAGAAATGAGGAGCCAAAAGGTTTATAAGAATTGCCACTCAACCAAAGCATGTCTAGCACGTCTCGAATCATCCTTGGAATAATCCTCTCATGTCCAGAGATGATGCTGCAACTATATTTACAGCACCATCTCTGTAAAAAAAAACTGATAGGAAACATATTACGCCATTATATTTTAAACAGTAATTAAAGACGTTTGTAAATACAAACCCTTCTCCAGAAGAGATACGAATTCAGTATAATCGATTTGGAATATCTACTTCAGAAGAAGTATGGGTAAAGAAATGAGGTCAGGCATAACAGCGAGAGCTCACAAACATTTTTGTCTGTAGGACCAGTTTAGGTTACGCAATGTTGCGCGGCAAGTTGCCAGTTTTCCATTCGACTGAAAGACCTGCACATTTGTTTCCAACCGAGTAATAAAACATCCGAATTGTTCCCTATATGCGCACTCTGTCTAAAACTTTCATAAAGATAAGAAGCACGGTTGGCAGAGGTGCCCAGAAGGGAGTTTCATGGCGGAAGTTAAACAAATTTTTGAAGGGGCCACATTTTGACTGGGTTTTCAATTTTCGGAGTGTAAAGTTTGAAAAAGAGAACTAGGAAGAAAACATGGGACGGTCCACCACTACTTGTCTAACTCTACTTTTGCTTGTACTGTTTTTAAGAAGAGGAGAGTAATACAATGTTTGGAGAGGAGTGGATGGTTCATGCGCCATCGAGCTTGGGGGGAATGGGCACCCCAGACGATTGGGTTACCTTCATATATTTTATAGATTATATTATCAAAGATACAATGAATATATGTATTTTATTTGTATGACCTGTAAAAAGTAAAGTTCTCAACAGTCGGAACCGCTTTTTAAAATGGTATAGTTGTCAGACTTCTCACTTCAGCTTAAATAGAAGTTCTCAGGTCAGATTCAATTAGTGACTATTATGAGAGCTAGCCCATCCATCATCTTTCTCATCTATTATAAATTATAGCCTCATCCTCTAAACTCGGCCCCCACATCAAAGAGGGGGAGAAGGGAGATGGTACTGGACCCATGGTACCGGAATCCTCTAAAAATAGTAGGATTTTACAATTAAAGTTTTATATTTTGAAATTTAACATATCGTTTGGCATTTCGCATAAACTAAAATATAGAACTATAAGTTTATAAAATATAAACTATAAGTCAACTAGGAAATTGATGCGAAACCCATAAAGAAATGGAAGGTATTTACAAAACAAATATTTTTTATCCTATACGAAAGTATTTAGTAACATCAAACCAAAATATAGATGAATACTTCGAATAAGTCTTTATCAAATTGTACTTCCAAGAAAAGAGGTTAAAAAAAATAGAACACTTAAGATAGTAATTTTATAATATTTTATATCTTTTTACAGTGATTCCTCACTGAGATAATAACAGGCGTAAGTGAGCAAGTTACCACTTTCTGGTTCGTATCGGAGGCATGAAAATTACCATTTGGCCACCATTAATTACATAGCTAAGTCTCATCACCGATGGGCGATCTGGAGTCGATTATAACAGTAATATATCCAAGTGATTAGAGAAGGAAAGCGGCGGGGGTATAACCAGCTCCGGGCAGGTCCCTTAATAGTGGCCAATGTAATCTTGCATCCATCATCTCTTATAATTTGTGGTCATCGCCTTCTATCCTCTTAATACAAATTTGTTTTCCCTAGTGGCCATGCGATGTATAAATTGCAATTTCGCCCTATTATTAGGAGTGACCATCTGCCGCCAGGAGCTAATATTGAATCGCGTTAGGTCATCCAACCAGCCAGCCCTGTCTAGAACGCCGGTATTAGTCACATTGCTGGCCTTAGAACAGACAAAGCCACTCGCAAGGTCGACAATCCCATGTCCTTGGATCAACGCATAAAGAACTTTTTCAGGACCAAATACGAAGAACGGGAAATGTATTCAGTTTTCTTTTAATTAGGATGTTGTGACCTTTGCTAGAAATTTAAAATAAATCCTTTCCTATCGAGCCACATCAGCATTCACGGAAAACTTCATTGGAAGACAATACAATTAACCGTCAAGTCTTCTCGATCATAGATCCTTTCTTAACTTACCAACAAAACAAGCTACTAATCTATACCATTATACGCAGATCTATTTGTAGAAACGGATCGGAATTTTTCGGGATTCAGCTGAATATGTTCACATAAACACCAGTTAAACAATATCTAAAATTCTTCGAAAAATCTTTTATACACCATGGCTTATATAAATTATAAATACGAAGAACAGAACATGCATCCAATTTTTATTTAAAAGTAAAACGGTTTTTCTGTTATATAAGAAATACATCTTAATATGTAGAATTTATAACTTCATTTGAATATCGTCATTTTATTATTCCATCGATTAAAAAATAACATTTAAATGTTCGTTATGACTCAAGTATTAAAATGAACTAATACTGTTTCCGTTTTTCATCTGAAGTTAAAACTTCCGATACTTACCGGAGAAGAAATCAGATAAATTATATTAGCACTTGCTACCAATCCAGCCACAGATGGATCTACGGCGGGGAGCTTTCGGGCTGAAGGTTCCCTCCCTCCAAAATGGCAAAATATAACGATGTTTAAAGAAAATAAATTGCCTATTAAAGTATTATTATTTGTCTAATTACATTTAATTGGACTTAACGAATCACTTAAACACCATTGCATGTAGGTAGTTAGTTTCTTTCTTTCTTCCGAAGTAATTATCTTAGTATATACATACAAAAAAAATCTTTAGGGCTGAAGCCCTCCCCCAAAATTAAATCCGTTAGTGATTCCAGCTGAGATATTTACTATTAAATGCTAATACCACAGACTAGCTAGCCACTCAGAGGATGGCCATATGCCATTCCCTGCCCTTCTCATTCACTCAACTGGAGTCATATTGCTGACTGGTTGGAAGGCAGAAGTGCTTGGCGACAATGAGCCGTGAAATAGAGTTCCTCACCCTGCCATGCTTCATACTTCCTCCTTGGCAATACATCAGCCACGGACAAAGATCAACCCCTCCTTCTTATATTTCAGATAACGTTTTAGGATTCACGCTGTATTTTCAACTTTTATTACAACGAGGGTCGGTTCCTTTCATCCCTACCAAAAAAAAAAAAAAAAAGAGAGATAAAAGGAAAGAAAGAACCGACTGGACTTCTAAAAATGGAGGGCATCTACCTGTAATTTATACTTCGCACGTATTCGGTTTGAAGTTTGCTTTTTTTCCCTACACTGTTCTTTTCAATATGCATGAATACGTTTTTTAAATTGCCAATTTCTTGTCAATTTCATAAGTGTTACATGGTTTTAACTTGTTTCATGTTTTATTATTGAGCACTAATAGGTTTCATGTTCTTTTGAAAGCATTATTCATTTTTTTTTTTTTTTTTTGTCAGGCTATGGTAGTTCTTAATCCTTATGTAAAATAAGGATTATGAACTAAATTATTGTAGTTCTTAAACCTTATGGTCTAAGGTTTTCGATTATAGATTAAAAAAAAAATAAAGAAAGAAAATCAGTCAATGATAAACACAATTTTTTCTGTCTTTGATTAAAATGCGAATTAGCAACGATTTATCATTTTGATTTCTAACGATATGCATTATTTAATGTAATGTATTTCATAATTCACATTCCCAAAGATAACTTGTACATTATAATATATTAATATATCCCAAAAATTTAAAATATAAATAGTTTAAAAAAATAACCCTAGACGTATGGAGATTTTGAAGGTGCAAGACAAGAAGCGAGGAATAAAAAACTTGTCAAGTGATAAATATAAATTTATATGGTGTTTAGGAGAGAGGATCAGATAAAGGGTGGCATCCCTCAGGGAGAATTAATAACCGCTCTTTCCTTTTCAGGACCCACCTCCCACACGAGTCACTCCCGTCTTCCAATGCCTCCTCAATCCCATTGTCTACAGCATTTAAATCCAAATAACGACGGCTTTACTTTTACAGTCACTTTTATTGCGATTTGCTCTACGTTTTTATGATTCTTTGATCGATCAAATGATCAAATCAAAGGATATAACTGATTTTAAATTAATATTATTATAAATATAAATCATGGAACGGAATCAATCTCATAAATACATTGGAATTTCTCACTTACTAAATATTCTCGATTTAATTAAGGGGGGATATAAACTTGAGCCCGTTAACTGACTAAACACTCGACATAAATCACAAACAGATCCGGAGATGGTTTCTAGACGCCGAGCTTCGTGCTTCTTTATTTAAATGAGGCTATAAACAGATTCAAGAGGGGGTGGTTTTTAGAAGACGGCATTCCAGCCGTGGGCGTCCCAGCGACTCCTGAAGAAGATGAGACCCAAGTCCAGAAGTAATGTCCCCACCAGATCTTATCTCTTCTACATACTTCTACTATTAGGGGTCTTCAAAATTTCTACCTTCTGTTGACAAATTATACCACATTAGCGTTATCAGGTGCTAACTCAGGGCACTTTTCCCCGTTCTTTAATGAAACAAAAAAAAAAATTGATTTAATCAAAATAGTAATTTAATAATATTTCGTTTAAATTTTAATATTTTATTGAATGCCGGAAATGTTAATTAATATTCCTCAATATAAACAAGAAGTATATGGCAGGTTTCAAAACTGTGAAAATAATGCTTATGACAGTGTGTATTCGTTAACTTATATTTTCAGAAATCTTTTCATTTGAAGCATTGAGATACTCAATATAACATTGAATACACGATCGTTTTAGTGGGTCAGGACATTTTTATACAGTATATCCTAACGATATGACAATCCTCCGCCTTCGAAATCTCCAGAGTTCGGATACAGAATGGTGAACATTCATAATTCACAACTTAGTTTTGTATCTACTTCATTCCAGATATGCTAAAATTAGTCAACAAAATAAAATATAGTGGTGTACAGTTGTATGAGTATGAATATTTTTTATAGTATTAAATGTTATTTCTCTAAATATTTTTTTATTATTTCTTAAAGAAGTTTTAAAATAGGTTTTGATTAGATTTTTTATGCAATTTATAAGTTTACATAAACATTTCTTATCTGATAAGAAAACAATAAAAAAAGTAAATGAATAAAAGTTTTTATATATTCTTTTAATTCCTTTATGTCAGAGGCCGATAAATAATTAATGTTTCCTGATTATATTGGAACACAACTTAAGAGAACCCTGGGGGCAGAGCGTAGATCAAGAGCTTACGATCGAGCAGAGAATGGCATTCTACCTTTAAATAACTCCAGATATCTTATCTACCTAGTCCAATATAACGTCATCGAATTTCATTTTATTTGCATTTTACATTTTGAATTGTTTTACATTCTTTCCATTATATAAGCCCTAATTTATAAGTTGATATCAAAAGTTCATTGTTAGATACATACTTATTAAAAGTTTCCCTGTCATTTATATAGTTTTTTTTTTCGCCGTCAACTGACATCCGACATTTTGAGGAGGTCTCATATTGCAGGAAACTGTCCGGCCTGACTTAGTCAATTGTACCATGTAAAAGGAACGCAGGTTTTCTACGCAAATTCAATTGGTATATGGTCTTAATATAGCCAAATCATCATATCATTAAATTTAATTTGAACAAATTAGATAATACAGAATAAAAAGGTGGCCGTTTCTACATAGACACTACATATGCGGAGCGTTAATGTAAGTAGATACCGTAACAATTCCTTCATCATAGCTATTGCAAGTTTAATAGAAACGCTTAAAAAATAATTCTGAACTGAACCTCTCATTTGTTTACAAATCCTTATTTGTTTATCAGAAATGTTTGGATAATATGAAGATGATTATAGCAATATAAATACGTTTTAAACACTAAAAATAACAGTACATATCTCTTTATCTTTTAAGTGATTTTCCTGAAATAAAGACTTTCTTTTGAGAGAATTCCTATTGCTATTAGAAAAGACATATTTCAATGCTGGTTTAAGTAGTTTCTGTGAAAGATCTTTTCGGTACGATAACTTCAGGTCAGACTGTTTTCAAAAAAGTATCTACTTAACTTTTACCTGCCAAGTCGGTTGTTAAATTGTTTTTGAGTCCTAAGCCAAAAGCCACTTCCTAGCTACCTGAGCATATAATCTCCGTGCCTTTACGGACAAAGGAATACCGAGGGTTCAAATGTTTTCCTAGAAAATACTTAACCTTTAAAATTCTCCCTCCTCTCCTCTCCCCCATGATCAATTCGAGAGAAAGTAGAATTATAAAAATTATAGATTATATACAATTACACTTCCCGCAGTCTGTTCCATGATTTCCCTTGTATTTTAGTTTAAATCTTTTCATTCCGAAAATTCATAACACCGTTGAAATATATCACCACTAAAATCCAAAATATGGCTCCCTCAAAAATTTTGATGGCGTAACTTGCGCAATAAAACCCTATTCTGGGCAACCCTGCAGAGTTATTGCGAGACTTGGGTTATTAGTACTCAAGGAACCTTTTAACAGTTATTTCGAAATTATTCACGATCAGAGCACTCTCCATAGATAGTAAAAAGTTAAATGAAAGTTTGCTTTTAATGTGCTATTTGAAATAAATATTGAATTTATCTTAAAGCGCCATTCTACTAAGAATACTTGTTGAAATATGAATCAATAGATCAAAACAAGACTACACAAATGCTTCGGAGCAACAAGCAAGGAAATATATTATAAAAAAGGGCCATCATTCACCATTGATTCTGTTGTCGAAGCAGGTCTCGCATCTTTGGTAGGAAAGAAAACAATGGCTGAACTGGAAGACACAGGTTGCCGAAGGTATCCCTTTTATCCTCCAATGGAAGGCGGCATCGAACAGTTTAAAGGTATCCAGTTATAAATTTAACAAAGGGAATGATATATCCGGGGAGTGGAGTGACCTGAGGACTGTTTGACGATTTGTCTCCGCGGTCCATTAGCGAGGGTGGCACAAAAACCTGGCGGCGGTTAAAGAGAAGACCCCCTGGGAAGGGCCAATATAAATATTGGGGTAGTTTGGGGTCTGCTCAGGTAATCACCTCTAGGCCACACGCTCAGTTGTGTCCACAACAAAACAAAACGCAACTGCCGAGGCAGCAATATAATACGGCACACAACAATCCTAAAAAATAAATACATTTCAAGCTCTGATTATTCCGGAATAATGTTTATTGGAGGTTTTCAGCTAGAAATGCATCACTAATATTTGAAAAACCTTAATACACGTATAGATATTCACCATGGGTCTTTTATTAAATACATTTCTAAAAATGTTCGAACCGAAGAGGCTGAAACAAAATTAATACTGTAAAAGTCCTCGTAGATAGGCATTAAAGGACTAGTAGCACATACATTTTTGGAGAGCCGAATGAATAGAGAGGTATCATACTTAAAACGTTATTACTGATTGTAATAAAGTATCTTAAATCATGTTTGCTATCTTTCGAATATCCTTTTCTCACCACTACGGGTGGAATTGGAAATCCTCTTCCCTTAAAAAACTGAAATTAACCACTGAGAAAAAAAAGATGAATATATAGGTAATTAAAACTTACCTAGTAGTACTAATGAATAACTGAAAGAAATAATTACTCACTAGATACAGGGAAATTTACCATGTGAGAAATCAGTCGATTAAATCGATAAATCAATTATCTTTTCTGTGCTTTCCGCGGTTGATTTTATAGTTCGAGTTGTGGATAATGGATTTATTATTTTTAATTGTCTTCCATAGACAAGATAATACATTTCAGACTACAAAATTTATAGCATTATCTCGTGCTGCTCTATGCTAAGTATCTCTAATTCTGTGGTCGTCTTGATCATTCCCTTCAAAAAGTACCACTGAATCCGCCAGTACCTTTAACACTCAGTTATTTGGAAGTGGAATAGGATACGATACCATTTTGCTCCAATAATGATAAAAAATGGTATGAAAATAATATTCAAACTAAAATTAATCTTTACGAAATTTATTAAAACCCGGATCAACAAAAGAAAAAGAACAAAAGTACTGACATATATTTAGATCGCTGAGTATTTAAAACAAATAATTATTTAGTATGTTTGAAGTGTGTTATTAATAGCGAATATATTCAAAATGCAGAAGGAATAATCGATAGGTAAGGACATTGGGACGAGACGAAGAGAGATGAGAGAACTAAGCCGCAAACAAATGCCCCGCGCTGACCACAGCAGCAGACCCTGGGAGGGCGAGATAAGGTGACAGAGAGTTCCTTTGTCGGCCTGTTTAACATAAACTACAAGGACCCCTGCCTCTAAGCCTACATCTAGCACGCCGATAGATCACTCCGGTTAAGTGCTCCTCCCTGTAGCGGCTCTTCTACGTCAGTTCTTGCAGTTCCTTCCTTCGAACTTAGTCTTCTTTCCGAATAATGCCTTGTTTGACACCAAAAAAAACAAATAATCATTATAGTAGATGTTTGGAATTTATGAGAAGGAGTTAGTCGAGGGTGCGGTCAAATAAATAATAAATTAAAATATATTAATTATTTAAATTTTTGCCGACGTTTCGACCCACTTTGCAGGTCGTCTTCAGGTTTGGAATTTATTATTTATAACGATAAAACACCCAATCATGTGCACGCCTATTGATTTTCATGGGGTATTCATTCTCTAATTCTGATTTCCTTTAGTAAATCGATCCTCAGTTCAACAAGAACACAGCTGCACCTGTAGTATAAATTATAAGTGCCATGTAATCGGGCGGGGTGGCCGAACGGGCTAACGTGTGTGCACAGAACCGCCGTTGCCGGGTAACCTGATATATGAGAAAATGGATTTAAAATAGTCAGGAGTTCGGGTCCCGGCGCCGGGGGAGTCTTTTAAATCCCCGCTTACACTTCCTGGCCCGGGAAACCCCCGTATAGCCTTAAAGGCGAGGACCACAAAAAAAAAAAAAAAAAATTACAAAGATTTATAGTTATTAAAAAATTGAAACATAGGGCTACCTTTTAGGTATATTGTATAAAATATTTACTCATAGAGACAAACCAACACATGCATTAAAAGGTTTAGTGAGTTCAAAAATAATTTGCCCCATGAGAAGGAAAATTTGTTTATTATTTTTTTTGTAGATTATCTTTTGTTCATCATTTATTTTAAATCATTTAAATAGTGAAAACTAATATTTCACCTTCTTTTAATTTCTCAGAAATTTGTTGCTCTTTGATTTTGATTTATTTCTTAATTAGAAGGGGAGAGGGAACAGTTCCACTTTGCTCCACACATGATATATATATATATATATATATATATATATACATTATGCCACAGGAGGCAAGGCTGGGTGTGTGGGGCCCTCCCCCAATCCTAGAATGAACAAATTAAATATGTAAATAGCTTTCTATTAAATAATTAATAATGATTCAATGTATACACACTTTTATACATCCATACTCTCACAAACACACACAAATATAGTTTGTATAATGATAATATAAGCAAATATAAAATATATTTACTATATTTGAATTAATTTCTTATTTCAGAATCTTCTCAAGCTGCTAAAAATGGGGGATGTTTCACTGGAAACAGTACTGTTGAAGTAGCTGGAAGAGGAAAGAAAAAACTGTCAGAACTGAAAGTTGGTGATAAAGTTGCCTCATATGATAACGGCAAAATTGTTTACTCTGAGGTAATAATGTTCTTAGATAGGAACCCTGAGAGCAAAAGGCAGTTCTTGAATATCAATACTCCATCTACCAATCTGCGGGTGACTCCTCAACATCTCCTCATCAGGGTAAAAGATAACAACACATTGGAGAATGTTTTTGCAGCTAGGATAAAACTAGGAGATATTCTATTGGTTAGTTCAGAAAAAGGTGAACTCCATCAAGAGACAGTTATTAAATCCGAATTAGTGCTTGACACAGGAGTATATGCTCCTCTGACTAAAACCGGAACTGTGATAGTTGATAGGGTTGTCGCATCCTGTTACGCAGTTATAGAAAGCCAAACTATAGCTCATTTTGCCTTTGCACCTGTAAGATTATATGTAAATGCAAAGGAAGCTATTTCTAGATTTTATAGCCTAGTTACATTCCGTCATAGTACTGTGCATGCTAAAGAGACTGCAGTAAAAGGAATACCTTGGTATCCTTTTGTCTTATATAAATTTTCATCCTATTTTGCACCAAAATTTTTAATGTATGATACAAGTGATGTGAATAAAGTATGAAGAGAACTAGTTAATTAATAGTTTATATAAGATGAATCATTAGAGCCTTGTTTGGTCACTGAAGAGCTGCTAACTCCATAAATTAGGTACTTAGTATAAATTAAGATTCATAAAATTGTCAGAGAGCGAGTACATTAATTTAGAAAAAAATATTTAAGACAGTTGAGTATTATTAACTTATTAACTACAACTGTAAAATATAAAAATCAGTTCATAATATTTATTAATGGAGTTATTATTTTGATTGAATGAATTTAACCAAACAGTCCTTTTGCTTGGCTCTGGAAGAACGCTTATTTAAAAATTACCTAAAAGACTTAACATTTGTTACATATTTAATTTATATATTTTTTATTTATAAATTGTGTATATTTAAAAATTGTATATCATTCCCTCGGCGACTACTCAATTCGAAAAATAATTATTATTCGAATATGGTAATGAACTCGCCTGTAAACTAGTAGTTATGTAAGGTTGTAAATATTCCACTGTAATATATATTTGTAATTTTTTGTAGTCTTGTACAGAAACAAAATTAAATTTGTGAACTTGGTTTATTCACTATTCATTAGAAACATTGCATAAATTAAAAACCATACAATCACAATAGAATATCGACAGTGAGCTGCAAATACCTTCTGCCTGATAATTTATTGATTCTATATCTTCTTAAATCTACAATATCTCCACTAAATGATATTAAAATGAAAGATTACCACTAAAAATATTATGAAAACTGTAATTCAATTTATTATTAAATTAAAAAAAAATAGGTAAATAATTTTATTTTAGTATGAAAAAAATACTTTTAGATTGTCATTTAAAGCTACTTAATTTGCACATTGCAGACACTGCCAGCTCACTCTCAATACAAATTTAAACATATATACACATATGTTCGAAATAAAAGTATTACATCAATTACTACAAGATTTTTTAAGACCCAAAATAACTATGAATCTATTAAGATCAGTTATTTAATATTATTATGCTTAATAAATATCCAAAAATATTCATTTATATTCCTAACCAAGTTCACAGAATATTTTTAAGTTGTAAATTGAATACCAATTTATTGTGATCAAACTGATAGAGCTTTACTGTAGCAATATATAAATATAATATAAATCAAAATTAGCTCATTATCTATGTACTGCCTAAAGTAATATGTAAATATTATTTATTTATGAGCCACCATTGTGTATTTTAGATTGTAAATATTTATGTATATTATATAATTTTATAATGCTATGCCTTGTACAGTTTTTAAATATAGTTTACCATTTTATTTTTTCATGCAATAAAGTACCAATCTTAAATCTCATTTATGAAATTTTGCTGTAATGTGATAAACTAATGTTGGGCAATATTAAAAAATAATGTATCCGTAATTGCTATAGTGTTTTCCACATTTTAACTAATAATTTTAATAAACAGTAAAGAAAAAAAAATAATTCTATGAAAATAAACATGATTTAATATATCTCAATTTATCATTATTGTTATTTGTCCATAGCCCTATCATAAAAAAGAATGTGATTAATTATGACAAATGCCTAAATTCTAAAAAAAAAAACAAATAAATAAACCTATAGACAAAAAGAAGGAAGAAACAATAAATAAAAAAAGATAAACAAATGATGTAGAACATATTGGATGTTCCAGATAAGATTTCAAAGTAAACTATTTAAACACTATAACCTCTATCTTCTTTCAGCCTTTGAACATTTAAGACAAATAAATACCAATAAATCGTATCAAAAAACTAATACTTTCAGTTATATTTCATATACTTTATATTGTTTTATAAACCTCAATTGGTTTATAAACCCTTAATAACAATTTTAATAACAATAACAATATGGATGAGCTATTTAGTATTTTATTAAAATTGCAACATGTAAATTGTTTTTGTTGCGAATTTTGTTTTTTTTACTTTTCAGATTAAAACAAGGTGAAAATAAATATTAATTTCACCAATCATCAACCCGACTATTACTTAAGCAGGCTTTAATCACTTAATTTTATTTTTGGCAAGTGGTTGGAGTATAATTTTCTAGAAAATACTTTTTAAAAATCTTGAATATCCAAATGCATTCGGAGTTATATATCTAAAGGTACCTACCTACCTACCTCTACCTAAAGGTACGACATTTCATGAAACTATGGGAAATCCAATTATCTAACTTTAACTCTAACATTATTGCAAAAGCAAACCATTTATTTTATTTCTCCTGATACTGACAGCAGATGAAAAAATTCAAAAACAAGAAACAAAAATATTGGCATAGTCAATACACATTTAAATATTTGTTTGTCCATAAATTATAAAATGTCTAAACACACCTTTAAACTAGCTTAGAAATAGTTTAGAATTTTTATATATCAAAACAGAAAAACCAAATACAATGCTTCATCTCAGTGCTTATTTTTTAAAAATTGTTTCCACAACTTTATGTTGCAAACTTTAGACTTTTGTAACAATTTTTTCAAATAATACAAGCCTTCTAATAAAATAAGCCAGGCATTTCATTGGGAACATTATAAAACAATAGTCTATTAAAAAGAGAATAGAACAAGAAAATTAAATTTATTAATCAACTGAAGTAACCAATAATACCACTCCAATATGTAAAATAAGATTATTATAAAACAGTCTTTTATACTAATGATAGGAGTTAATAGGTCCACATACAAAATACATCTGTTGAAATATAATTATTACGAAATAGGCAATTGCTCTGTGGTGGTGATGATTTGGGGGAGGAATGTTTATGCAAGTGTCTGTGTAGGCTAAGGTGAAGATAGAGTGGCTGAGCGAACTAACGCATGTGTAAAACGTGCATTGCCAGGCAATCTGATAAACTGAAGATAACATGATAAAATAGCCACGATTTCACATCCTGATGCTGGGGACTTATAATGTGGTATTAATCCTCGCCTCTTTTCCCTGGCTCAGCAAAACCCCATACAGCCGAAAAGGCGAGTGGGGAGGACCAAAAAAAAAGTAGTTCTATGTTTTAAAGGAAATGTTCTATAATAGCTCTGTGTATAAGGGAATTGATAACCAGTAAAACATCAGATAATATATATTATATCTTTGTTTTGTGTAAATTTAACTCTAAATAAATTGTATTTGCTAAATCTATTTTAATCTTTGAAATGTGACAGGATTCTTTGAAATGTGACAGGATTCTTTGAATAAATTGATATTATATCAAGAAAATTAGCGAACGTTTGTCTAATGAATGTGAAAACTGCAAAAGTTTAAAATTCTACCCAACGAATAATAGTATTTTATTACAGCTTTTGAATGAGCTGAGAATGTTAAGATTTCAAAATCTAAGGATGAGGCTTTAAAACCTTTAAAAGAAAATTTTGAGAAACATTATACTGCAGAAGAGATAGAAGATGAAGAAAAAGAGCCTAAGATAGTTAGTTTTTTTTTTAAATGTGTTAAAAGTTGCAATTACAATAAAAAATCTGAACTTTTCATTAAAGAGTGCAATGAATTTAATGGTAATAATAAGAATAGTAATCATGTATTCAAACAGGTCATATTAGTCGTTACTACCCAAAAAGTTTGGTGGAATCAAGCAGTAAACAAGGAAATGATAATATGGCTGCAACACTTTCAAATGCAAACTACAGGCAAGACTTGAACTTTAAAATTGAATGGATTTTATTAACCATATCATCTCAGTACATGGTTAGTATTAGAGAATGATTTGAAGAGTTTATTCCAATCTCAGATAAACAAGTAGCTATGCTTAATAATAATCATTTAATTGTTTTAGGTTTGAGGAAGATCTGGAAAGTTAATTCAACATTTAAAAAATGCTTAACATTCCAGAATTGGAATTTAACTTAATAGCTAAAAAATCGCGTACCCAAAAAGCTTTAGATTCAGAAGAACAGATTGCAGATATTTTCCTCAGGTCTTAGGCTTTACAAGATTCTCTGATCAAAGGAAAAAACTGAATTCAAAGCTTTTCAATGCGAAACCCTACATTATTGAGGGGGAGTTTTGAAACATAATTATTACCAATTAAGAAATTGCAGAGTAAAATAAAGCAGTTTCTTTTATATTGAAAGTGTTTTTTATTCCAAATATTATTCAGTTAGGACAATTATATATTAAGGAGGTCTTGGTCCAACAAAATAAAATTTGACCAGTTCCCACATTACTAACTTTTTTAAACCATGCATGGAACCAGTGCCGGCTGTAGAGACAGGTAATTAATTACCTGGGATCATTGTCATTGTCCAGAGGCACTAGATGTCTAATGCCGGCACTTCATATATCGCAATGCCTAGGTACAGAATTCATGAGACATATCTTATTCATTTGTTTATAAGTGATTGACTTATTAAATTCTGTTATACTAAAGAACTATTGGAGTAATAACTGACAAATAATTTGTATCTGAAAATCAATTTGGATTATTTTAATTACATTCACTATTTAAGCCAATATTATATGCTAATAACATCCTTCCTGAAATTAGTAATTTTAAAACAGTAACTTATGCTGACAATCAACGATTATCACTAGATAAAAGGATTGCACAATCGAGGACTGGTTCGACTTAAGAAACTAAAATTAAACTATTGAAGGAAGCTAGTCGACTGTCCTACATATCATGGGTGATAAATATTCAGGACGCAGTCATTATAAAGATTTTATTGGTGCTGACATTTTAAGCCAAACATTTGGGTCATCAAGGCTGAAAATTTATTTAACACAATCAGAGATATAATATTACACAACAGATAATGGTTAATAATAAAAAAATAGTAATTGATGATACATGAAATATGTAAAAAGTTATACAAACTAAAAATAATGTATATAATCAATTTATAAAAAAAAATATAATATTTTCACTTACTAATTGTGTTTTGAGAACAGGAGGTATTAAGTACTGACACTTCGATAGGTAAGTAAAAGGATCGGTGGAGGATTTTCTAGATGTATTTTTAAGATAGCAAAAAGTAGGTAAGCATAGTCAGAGAGGGGGAGGTGGTAACATTTCTGTTTGTAGAATGCAAATAATTTGCTAACAAAATTATTCAAGATGTATATAAGATTTGTGTTGCTTCTTAAAGTTACACAATTAAAGAGATGCCAATCAACATAAACATAACATAGTTTGATTGAAGGTGTACAATAGTTCGCCAAATAATGCTTACAATACAGATAACTGTAATGGATTGAAATGGTAAGTAGTACAATATATTATACAATATTTTAAGAATAACAATATTGATCATAAAAAAATTATTATATTAAGGATTATATAGTTCTAATAGTATAAGTATAAACATATTTGTGCCTGTTTATATCTATATTAATTTGTATAATGTTGCAAATTTCATAAATAATAAAAACAAAATTAAAATATTGCTATTTACTATAGTCTTGGACAAACAAAAAATCTATTTAAAATGTAAACGTAGTAAATTCCTTTGGGAAACTATGACCTCTTGGGCACTTCGGATAATATAGAAAGAACTATGACTACACTATTTTTACTTTTACTTACATATACATGTAATATATAGTAAGGGTAAGTATTGCGATTGTGAACATTTTTGAATCTGAGTTTTCAACGGAAATACACGTTTTGGGGTACCCTCAGTCCAAATAACCAAGTCCCGAAAAATGGTCTGCATGTCTGTGTGTGTATGTTAGCAGTATAGCTCAAAAATAAAAAGTCGTACGAAACCGATATTACATATTTAGAATAGGTGTATGCCTTAGATGTGACAGCAACGTTTCCCTTAAAATCGGCTAACCAGAAGTGCCACTTTATATTAATGCTGAAACACATTTTTACAATTTTCTCAAAAACGGCTCCAACGATTTTGATTAAACTCGATGTATCATTGTATGATTAAATGGTTTTTAATACCATTTAGGTCTTATCCCCGTTGATGTCACTTTACATGGCTTAAATGCCCACTGTTCATATGCGCCTTCCTCTAAAGTACCTTTAATATGTTTTTTTTTAATAATTAACTATTCCTCATTATTAAGAGTAAAGAAAATAGGCTAAATATAACTTTTGAAAGAAATTGATAATTCAATAAAGGAGAAAAAATAAAAATGCTTATCCAGTTCGAAAATGAATCTCTATAAATACTACACAGAATGTATACCTATAATATATCATTGGGAAGCAGAGAATTTTAGAAAAAACATTAGCTAATATAGAAAGTTGTAGAAGGTAATGGAGACTGGCAAAAAAATTATAAATAATAATTTTTGAAAACTAATAATATTTAATGTAAATCACATGTTTCCAAGAAAATTAAATGAAATTTACTAACGAAATGTAAACTTTAAAATATTTTTAATCTTGAAAAAAGTATTTTAAATGCACCTAATCAAGGGAATTCCATTGTTTAAAAAACTATTTCATTGTACTTGTGTGAAAGAAGAAGTAAAATATAAAATCATTTCATGGATGTATAAAGCATATGTTTATAGCCTTAAATACATTTACTGTCGTTTAATAATTGTAGATCTGATATGAATAATTAGGTATCAACTTCCCTTTATTCCGAGATATTGTCATGTAATGTTTCAGAAAATTAAATTAGTGAATAGTTTGATAAAATTTCCTTTTATGATATTCCAACAGTATCCACTTGCAATTAGGGTGACAACTTTTGACTTATCTAGGACAGACAATGCAAATCTCTTGATTCCGTTTAGTATACTTTGCAACGGAAAATAACAGTTTAATAACTAATAGTCATACAATCCATAATCAAAGGATTGTACACTCCTTAATCAACGGATTGTACAATTCATGATCAACCGGTGATATAATAAATAGGACTTTTGTTATTTTAATGGTATTTATGATTGGTTAGCTGTATTTTTTTAGCTTTAGCTCGGTTAAAAATACAATCAAAAAATTTTATAATAGCCCCACATGGCCAGAAAATAATTTTTTTTCAAAGTTAAGCAGTAAGTGAAAGTTGTGTGTTGCCCACACCCGATTTTTTTTATTATTAACCATTAACTGTCGTATAATATTATATTTCTGATTGTATTAAACATATTTTCAATCCTGATAATGACCCACATGATTGACTTGAAACGTCGGCACCAATAAAATCTTCATAATGACTGCGTCCTGAATATATACTATCCATAAAGTTAAACTACACATGACCACTAGAAATGTTCTTGGCAAAACTGAAATTGAGTGGTAAAGTTGTTGTTTATTGGATGATAACTTTATAGACATTTTTTATTTTATTTATATACATATTTTAAATTTCAGAGGAGCATGAGTATCCAATAGCTTATGTTGACAGTCTGATTAAAGCAAAGAAAGGGTAGCTGTCACTAGAAAAATTTTATTTTTTTTAAAATATTTATTCAGGTGTAAAAAAATGTGGGGATCTTGTTAATTAACTTTATTTTAAAAAAATCAAAATATTAAATGTTATATTCAAATAAGAATTAATAAATTATCAATTTTTATGTATTTTTTAAAATTACTTAAAAAGAACAGATTAATTTGAAGTAACATATCACTACTATTAGTGCAAAAGATCATATGTAAAAACTGAGTCTTTTTTTACAAAAAAAACAATTATTTCTTCATGATTTATTAGTATCATTTCATATTTTATTTTCCTTTTCTATTTTCCCATTTAGCAGACTACTTATAGCAGTTACAGTATACAAAATGTAACCTGTAGTGTAAAGAGAATAAACATGTAAAAAAGTTACATACGACGTTTTGCACTAACAGTAGCGATATGATGTAAAATAACATAGATTAAAAATTAGGAAAGGTTATTAGAAGACATGTCAGCTTATATTTTATAAGCTTTGTAAATTTGTATACAGAATATGAAATTTACTATAATTTAATAAGAACTATAATAGAGTTATTCTAAAATTGAAATTAAATATATATTATGGTATAGTTTGTTTATAAATTATAACTCCTCTCAACCACACCATTTAATATCAATACATTAAATTATAGAAACCTTAATAACAAAAATAAAAAATATAGAAGATAATGAATTAATAGTGAATTTTAAAAATGTAAAATTATTAATAAAATTCTGAAATGTAAAAAAAAACTCGACATTTTGAGGTGACTATCATTAGAGGAAGACAGTTCAAATATTTTATTACGAATTGAACCAAAATTATTCCTAAACCATAGTAATTGTTACCTTTTCTTTTTCTTTTTTTTTTTCCATCCCTAGAGATTAAAAGTAGCAAGATCCACAGCATGGTCGAGCCAATGGCCATCTTAAATAGTTTTTAAAGGAAGGAGATGGTCCGGGGTGGAGGTCATAAATAGGCAAAACTATTTTATTAAAAGCCTGGCTTCTTCTATAATTCAACGGTCAACTATTAAATATTCAATTTAATAGTTGTTTTTTTTTAAATAATCATGCTTTATTTTTATATATATACATTACATCATGTCATAATGATAAATTACATGTTTGTGGTTGCAGTAACCTTACACATGACATACTAGTGGTATGAATGCTATTTAGAAAATTGAAATCCACTTTTTACAGTAGGAAAAATCTGCATAAGATATAAATGAAAAACTAGATTACAGTCATTAAAAGTACAAGAAAAACAAAATATAATTTATATACAAAAGAAATCTATATATATACATATGCATACTCACAGAACACAAACACACATCCTATAAATATAATTTATTAATTGAGGTGATAAAGTTTATTGTTACTTGTTTGTTAATAGAGAAGAATCAATTAAATTTTCGTAAATAAACAGATTGATTTAGACGTTTAGTAGTATGTATTTAGTCCGTCTGTGTGTATACCATTTCAAAGATGTCTTCTCATAGTTTCTAATTCTACGGATCATAGAGTTTTCAGACGTTGGTGTTAGCTCAAAATCTCTGAGTTTTAAAATAAATATATTGTTTTATAGTGGGAAGCTGTAACTCTGATAGCATATAAGATATTTTGGTATAACATGGATAATTATTTATGATTCTCATACACATATTTTGAATCACTTCGAGTTTTTTGAAATTAGTCTGTTGTCAAGTCTTCTCTAGGGTCTGATCCGCAGGGAGATTTGAATAGTCCAGAGGGAGTTGAGTAACTGCTCAAAGTAATTTTCCATTTTGATAGAACATTACTCTTGCAGGCCACTATATTCCCATCCTTGTCTCTACAAGTTTCCTGTACCTGAGGGGGCTAGATGGCTGAGCAGGCTAACGTGTGTACACAGCACTGAGCGTTGCCCGGTAACCTGATAATCCAAGATTAAGATAAACAAAATAATTACAAGCTCAAATCCTGGTGCCCCATGGAACATTTAATACAGCACAATTATTGTTATATGATTATTGCTAAAAGGCTTAAAATATTTTGACTGAGAATATGATGATAATAACTTAGTTAGGGAGAAAAGTTATGAAAGTTAAAAAAAATATATTCTTCAAAAAATGAATCTGGGATGGTTTATATTAGTAGACAAATATAGAAAACTATTGATGAACTTGTCTCTATGGACATTTTGTAATTGAATTTAAAAACGTCTCTGTGGACGTTTTGAAATTGAAAATTTCTGTTAAAAAGCTAGGTTGGGAAAAAGACTGAATTTCACAAGGACCCAGCATAAGCTCAATTCTAAAAAAAAGAATAAAATTATAGAAGAATAGTTGCCTTTAATATGCCTTGACAGTTTCACTCTCCCCTGGTCACTTAATTTAATTGAGCATATGTGGATCTATGGCAGAGAGGGAGCTTTCAGGTTGAAGCCCCACCCTGGTAAAATATAACCATGTTTTATGGAAAAAAATTATCTTTTAAAGTATATTGTTTGTTTAATTACATTTAATAGAGCTGCAAGAATAACTTAAATACCATTTCATACAGGTAGTTAGTTTATTTCTTTTTTTTTTCAATGTAATTATATGAAAACATTTTTTTTCCCGCTGAAGTCTCCCCATTCCCAAAATGAAATCCTGGATTCCCTAGTGATGTGGGTTTATATTAAATGAACTATTTTAAAACATAAAATTCATAATAAAAATTATTTGAGAAATGCAAAGTAATAAGAATGTTATAGAACAGCTTCAGAGATAATAAACAACAAACCTCATCTATTCTGAGCCTGAAGGCTTCATGCTGTAATTGCAGCCAAGGAGAGAGTAATAAAATACTGTATTTTTTAATCATTCTTTTGTACTTTTTCAATGGTATGTTATTTCTTGTTTTTCAAATAGAAATAATCTATTATAGCTAAATAAAGAAGTTTTAAAAAAAAAAAAAAAGAAATATGTAGAAATAGAAAATAAATACGTACTACTAAATATATTTAACATATGCTTTTGCTGTGAATTAAAAAATAAAAAAAATAAAAAAAATACTGCTTTTCTTTATTTCTTATGAGATTAATTTTCAGGTGGATGTAGAAATATGTAATTTTAATATGGGAAGGTGGAAGAGAAATCCAAAGGGAAAGTAAGCTGAAAAGAATAAGAACAAAATGATAAAAAAATATAACAGAGCCAACTTAATGTATATTTACAATATGTTAAATGAATTTATATCAAAATGTATTCTATCATTTTATATACAATAAATCAAACCACAATAAAATTTCGTAAATGACACAATCCTGATCAAAGAAGAAATTAAAAAATACAGGAGTGAATGCATTGAAGTAAAATTATCTTTTACAGGATATAAATTCAATTCTATGTTGTATCATATTACTTTATCTGTTTAAATGTAAATCAGGACTACAATAAGAAGAAACAGTATACTTTCTGCACTTCCTCCCCCTCTCAGTACCTTATGAAAAAGGCCAGTGTGCTTTCCAATTTTTCAGTCATTTACTTAAAAATGATTTCCAAAAAAGTTCAGTAAACCCTACAATTAATATTTACAATATATTACAGATTATAAAATGATATCTGAGCTACTATTTACAATAGTATATGGCATTCTGTGACCTTCATCCTCCTCTAAAATGTCTTAAGTGACATCATTTTATGGTAATGATAATTATTTGAAATATAATACAGTTATAAATTATGATATATCGTTTTTATTATACTGTTAATTGCATAAATAAATAAATTTAAACACATACATATACATTGTTACTAATGTAATAAATCTGATATAATCATAATGGGAATATGTATAAATTTAATAAATAAAAGAATTATATATATATATATATATATATATATATATATATATATATATATATATATATATATATATATATACAGTGATGGAAAAAAGTATTTGCACAACAGGTTTTTATGAATAAAGTAGTTCAAGGAAACAAAAAACTTCGCTTTCCTTTGCAAAAATGAAAAGTAAATTTATTAAAAACTGAAAAAACCTTTTTACAAAAAAATAAAAACGCTTCATAATCAAACAAAATAATTAAAACAATAAAAGTGCTTGGAAAAAAGTATTTGAACACTTCCACATTTACAAGTTTATTTTAAATTTTAATAGTTTTAATATTTTTTAAATAGGCCATTTGCGTCAATAATTGTTTGTAGACATCTGGGCATTGTTCCCATTCTTGAACAAGAAGTTGTTTAAGGTAATGTCCACAAGTGATATGGTGTTTTCTTACATTTTGGTCAAGGGTGTGCCATACATTTTAAATATTTAAATCTGGTGTCTGAGGAGGAGTGTGGAGCTGTCTTGGAACATTAAATATTAACCACTCCTTTGTTCTCCACGCAGTATGTTTTGGCACTAGCGGATCCAGGATTTAATTTTGAGGGGGGGGAGGGGCTTCAGCCTGAAACCTTTTTTTTTCATAACAATAACGATAATTACTTTGGAAAAACAAAAAGAAACAAACTACCTATATGAAATGGTGTTTAATTTATTCCTTAAGTACTTTTAAATGTAATTACACGAACAATAATACTTTAAGAGGTATTTAAAAAAAAAAAATTCCCATAAAGCATGGTTATATTTTTCCATTTTGGGGGGAGGGGGCTTCAGCCCGAAAGCTCTCCCCGTAGATCCGCCCGTGTGTTTTGGAAATATGTAGTGCTGATCCTGGATTCCCATTTTTTCGGCACTAACACGCAAATTACGTCGCAAAATGTTCACATAGCCTTCCACATTTAAAATGCCTTCGATGCTCACAAGATTTCCCAAGCCATGGTAGGAAACACACCCCAAACCATAACATGTTCTCCACCATGCTTTATAGTTGTTAAAACATTTTGCTTCTTTAGGACTTCATTACGATGTCGCCGTATCGTCCTTCGACCATCTGAACCAAACAAATTAAATTTACTTTCGTCAGAAAATATGACATTTTCCCAAAAGCTTGAGGGTTTCTGTATGTACTCCCTAGCAAAAGCAAGGAGCTTTTTGCGATTCTTGTTCACTGATGTATGGCTTCTGGCCCGCCGCAAATTGACAGGGCAGGTGCAGCACAGGGGGCAGCAGTATGTCCTATTCCCGATCAAAACTAACAAGTTATTTAATAATAATAATAATAAGGCTTAGCGAACCCGAAGGTTCGATGTCGACACCACCAATCGCTTGTTACACACCTCCCTCCACCATTCGCCGTCCAAACCCAGTCCCTTCAGATCGGCTTTAATGCAATCTTCCCACCTTCGCTTCGGTCTACCCCTCGGACGCTTACCATTCGGCACAGCAAATATTAACCTTTTAGGAATTCTCTCGTTACTAAGCCCAACAACTTTACAAGCCCATTTGATTCGCCGCGATGAAATTACCTCAATTATATTACCCGGATACAGCTCACGCAATTCGGCGTTGTGTAACCGTCTGAACTCTCCGGTTAACTCATCCTTCTTCGGTCCGAATATTCTACGCAATACTTTATTTTCAAAAACCTTAAGACGCTGCTCATCCCTTAATGTAAGCGGCCAAGTTTCGCATCCATAAAGAACTGTAGGCAAGATAATTGTTTTATAGATTCTAATTTTTAAGTTTCGGGACAAGAGGCGCGAACTAAGTAGTTTTGTCACAGAAAAATAACAAGCATTCCCGCCTTCAGTCTAACCTTAATCTCTTCTTCAATTTCGTTTTTTCTAGTTATCGTAGAACCTAGATACCTAAATTTATCTACCTGTTCAAACATATTACCATCTATATCGATATCACCAGTAGTATCGCCATTTTTGCAGCTAACCATATATTTTGTTTTATCCACGTTTATTTCGAGTCCTAGTTCTTTACCGGCTTTCATTAACGTTGTCGTATTTAGTTTTATAGTTTCAACGTCTTCGCTTAACAGTACCAGATCATCAGCATAGCCCAGCACGGATGTTGTCCCGCCCAGATCCAACCCTTTCTCGGTTCGCATTACCTCCCTAATGGCATGTTCTAATGCCAAATTGAACAGGACAGGCGAAAGAGAATCCCCCTGTTTTAAGCCCGAACGAACCTCAAATTTTTCGGACAAATTATTACCGATTCTAACTTTATTGAGTGTCTCCGTCAAGCACATCCTGACTAGATTTACTAGTTTTTTTGGAATCCCCTGCTCGATTAGAATATTATACAGTTTCTGGCGGTCAATAGAATCGTAAGCCTTTTTAAAATCTATATACAGCTGGTGAACAATACCGTTATACTCCAATTTTTTCTCTAATATTTGCCGTAAAGAAAATATTTGATCAATAGTCGAACGATTCCGTCTAAATCCGCATTGGTAGTCTCCGATAATTTCCTCGGCGTATTCCGTGATTCGACTGGTTAAGATTAAAGTGAATATTTTATAACATACCGGAAGGAGTGAAATTCCTCGATAGTTATTACAATCCGTCCTCGGACCCTTTTTGTGAATCGGAATAAGAATAGATTCTTTCCATTCTTCAGGTAATTTCTCGTTCACCCAGATCTTTTTAACCAACCGATGTATTTTAGAAACTCCAGCTTCCCCGCATGCCTTAATTAGTTCAGTAGGAATATTATCGATTCCCGCTGCTTTATATGATTTTAATTTTCCGATAGCTACTTCAACTTCCTCTTTACTTGGTCCTTCTATTAATGGTTCAGCACTCTGGTACTCAGAAGGAGGACACAGATCATAATTTCCCGTATTTAAAATATTGTCAAAGTGGTCCTTAAACTTATTCAATATGTCAACCGGATCGGTCAGAATATTGTTATTATCATCCCTAATTCCAGACGTTACGGGCCCTACATATTTACGTGATCTGTTTATACCTTTGTACATGTCTCTTACGTTATTTTCGATTCTATTAGTTTCTATTTCAATTATTTTATTTTTAAGATACTCCCTTTTTTTATTTTTGAGCAATTTTGTCGTTTCGTTCTTTGAGATTCGGAAGTATTCCAGATTGTCTTCGCTAGGATTATTTAGAGCTTTTAATTTAGCGGCTTTTCTTTTTTCGCACATGTTTAAGCAATCTTCATCAAACCACGGTTTGTTATTCTTATTATCCTTTTTTCCTAGACACGAGTTACCGACCGCTTTAATATTATCCCTGATCTCTACCCATAACTTGTCAATATCCTCGTGGTCCTCGTCAGGAAGCTCTAAAGCTTCAAACCTATTCTTAACATCTAGCTCGAATTGGTTTCTAATTGATGGATTTTTTAATTTTTCCAAATTAAAATTCTCAAAATTGAAACGGTTTTCTTTTCTCTTTTTTTATATTAAGTTTTTGTCGAAATTTCGCGATTACTAATTCATGATCCGACCCACATTCTGCTCCGCGATAAGACCGTACATTGATTATACTGCTTTGCCAGCTGTGTTGTATCAAGACATGAGTTATAACAAGTTATTTAAATAAGTATTTATTTAGACCTTCAAATAAATACTTTTATTAAAATGCTTAACTTCACTAAATAAAACTTCTTAAATAAAATTATATGAACAAAGTTGATTGTATTTCTTATTTAACAAATACTTTTGTTTAGTTGAAAATGCTAAGTAATAATAATATTATTTCGTGTACCTACTATCAAATCAACTACGTTATTATTAATAAGAAAATATTTATTTCATTTAAAATCTCTTCTATATTTCGGTCCATGTTGTGATATTCGAGGACAGTCTCTCGCATATCGATTTGTACTTCGTTAATTTCAACTTTGCAGATTTCTTCGATTTAAGGGTCTGTTATTACGTTAATGGAGGCGTAGTTTTTGAAAACTCTATTGATTTTATGATTACTCCTTCCCTTATCTACTGTGTTACTTGTTGAGCATAAATTATTTTGTGATTTATTATTAATTATTTTATATATCTCATCCATTTTATTTCCTACATCCTATAAATTAGAATTTGTTATATTTTCACGTTTGAAGTGTTATTAGTAATTGTTGCATTAATACTTCTTTCTTTTTATTTCCATGCTGTTACAAAATAGATGTTGAAAATATATTCAATTTCAATTTTTAATAATTTAATAGTTTCATTTAATTTAACATTAATAATATAAGATTCTCTTAATCATACACAGTCATATAAGAGAACAAATCCTGTACATTAAAATAATAAATAATCACATAATCGGCATCTATTTTAATAATTTGTCACAGGTTAACCTAGTGATAAAAAATGTAATTGTTGTGTTTATTAATGCTTTTAGTAAAAATAATACAAAATATAAAGATAACTTGAAATAAAAAACAGTGTAAATAATTTTATTTGCAGTTAATTTTAACTTTAACATGATCAAATAATACCTACATCGTTTTTCGAATATTTTTTATTTAAGTAACAAATAACAAATACAATTTTATCCGCTATTCCAGACTTTTATATGCATTTTTCCCTGTTATTATAGAGACATTTGAATAATCAGTTATTTTTCAATCCGTATTTGCTATTGTATCGATGACGAATTATAATAAAATTCATAAGATAAGAAGTATAATTTATTCGATTCTATCAGTTCCTCCGGAAATTTCACTCCTTCGTACCCACATCATCATACAAATTTTTGTATTTTTCATCATGCATTTCATCAACAGGTGAATCAAGTAAAGAAATTCCATCCATTTTTTTAACTATTTGGAGATAAGCTAAAAAGAAAACCGAGGTTGAATTATTTCTCTACTTTTCATTTCAGAATATTTGAGGAACGTAACACGAGCTAGCAAGGTAGGAACAGAGGACGTGGGAAACTGTGTTGTGAACACAGCAGATCAGAGGAACAACTAAACTGCTATGACGGCCCTGCCCGCTCTGCTACGGCTCTGAACTGGGTCCTCTGTTGCCCCGTTGAGGTGAAGTAGCTTAGCGCCCGTAACAGTAGCTTAGCGCCCAAATATATCGGGACGAGGCACATAACAGCTAGATTCATTTTAGGAAGACGTCTCTGAACTAGGTGCTATGTCCCTCCTTCATTACAAAACTGCTATCACTGTGCTGAGCCTGCCCTGAGCTCAATTTGCGTCGGGCCTCTTTCTTGGATCTCTGCCATGGAGCCCTTCCGAATTCAGGGAATATCTAATTGTTCTGCTAGTAATCTGAACTCCAGAGGTTGATTGGACCATGGTAGCCAGGTCCCGAAAACTTATCAGAGGATTTTTAAGAGCTTCTTTTCTGATTTTCCTCTTCAGCCTGGGAGTTATCATTTTTGGACGCCCTTTATGCTCACTGTTTTCAGTTGATCAACGTTCTTCATACCTTTTTATGATGTATTTCACTGTAGAAAAATTCAACCCTAAAGGTGGGCTTACACGCTCGGTTTTTATCATCGGTTCAAACCGTCGGGTGAACGGATGAAAAATGGTAGGGGAAACCGTCGGTTTTAACTGAAAAAAAGTTCTACTCTTTTCGTCGGTTTAAACCGTCGGGTAAACGGATGAAAAATGGTGAGGAAACTAGTCGGTTCAGATAACTGACGAGAAGAAACGCAGTATCATGGATCCTTTGATTGCGATAGCTACGGTGCTCGCGGTTAAAAAATCTAGAAAAAGAACCAAGTGGACCAAAGATTGGTTGCTAAAAAGAGAAACGCTTTCTCACACCAATCTTCTCAATGAGTTTAAATTAGAGACGGCCGATTGGCACAATTATTTGAGGATAGATGAAGAAACATATTTCGAACTTCATAATTTAGTGGCCCCCTTAATTAAAAGGGAGGATATTGTTATGAGAGCCTCCATTTCCACACATGAGCGGCTGATAGCCACCCTCCATTATCTGGCTACAGGGCGAAACTGCGAGGACTTAAAGTTTTCAACAATTATAGCAGCCCCAACCCTCGGACAAATAATCCCGGAAACCTGCAGTGAAAGGGAAGTGAGAGATGGATCTCTCGAAATAATTATCTCCCAGAAACGTTCGGTTTCCTGAGAATGCACATAAGTTATTAGTATTATCCGCAGCTGTGCAAACTCGATAGGCCAATTTCCATTCGTAATAAACAACGTACTCAAAATCGACATTAATAGTGCTTGTTTTAGTTTTTTAAATCGAAATTGAAAGAAAAATGTGACTTAGCAAAGCAAAAAACCGTCGGGTTGGAACGATGTGTACTTAGACGGTCCGTTTGGCCTGTCATCGTTCCATCCAAACCGACGGTTTTCACCTTCAGACGATCGGGTTTTCCATCGGTTTGGCCCGACGGTTCAAAACGGACGGAAAAACCGATCGTGTAAGCCCGGCTTAAGAAATCGGCAATTTGGCTCTATGTTTTTTGCTGACTCCTCAGTAAAACAATTGTTTCGCGAGTTGCGGCACACAGTTCACTTGTCTTTGGCGTGATAATTTTCTATTGACTAAAGGAAACTGATTGAAAGACTAGAGAATACTGGTAATAAACGATTACAGATAAATTAGTAAACAAACCTATGACCTATGGAAACAGGAGGATTAATGCCAAAGTAAACAGAGCTTGTGAGTCATAGTGTGCAAATACTTTTTTCCAAGCACTTTTATTGTTTTAATTTTTTTGTTTCATTATGGACTGTTGTAATTTTTTTTCCAAAAGGTTTATCTCAGTTTTTAACAAATGTACTTTTCATTTTTGCAGAGGAAAGCGAAGTTTTTTGTTCCTTGAATTCATAAAAACATGATGTGCAAATAACTTTTTCCACTGCATGGTTATTATAAGTATATATAATAACCGCGTGGTTATTATATATAATATATATATATATATATATATATATATATATATATATATATATATATATATATATATATATAGATATAGGTATATACAATAGCTGAAAATAATATATATATATATATATATATATATATATATATATATATACATTAGCTGATAAAAAAAAATATCGTAAATTAAATAACCATTGCAGAACAGCTGATTCCGTTCGATAGCTGAACAAGTTCCCTCTAAGCGACGCCATTATTAGTCTAGTGTAGCGTTACTGTTTGCAATGGCAGATAATCGTAAGTAGTTAAAGTTATTTGGGTGGTTAAATAGATATCTTTAACTGCTATTACTTGTTTTATTTTCTAATTAACAATTTTACATGATTATGTAATTGTTTAGTTTAAATCTGTTATTCTTAATCTTATTCTACCGGTTCTCTAATGAAGCGTGCACTTGTTAACTTCAGCTTTTGGTTGTAATGTTTAGAGTACGGAAATTATGGCGGCTATGGAAACTATAGTTATTCTCAAGGAGGTTCATCTGTAGCAACCAATTATCCACCTCCTCCAACTTATGATCAAACAACATACAGTCAGCCTCCCCCAAACCAGTGGCAGCAACCAAGCTATTCTGAACAAAACCCACCACCACCCTATCAACCACCTCAACCTACAGGTAATATATCTAATTTTTCTTTATTGCAATTATACATACTCTTTCTTGTAAGTGTTGAAAAAAAAAAAAAACCATTGACGATTACAAAAGAAGGAATATGGATTGATCTTTTTTTGGTTAAATTTTAATTTATTCTCATATATCTTATATAGTGTTTTAATTCTTAGATGCCTTACAAATTGTAATGGTGTGTAACCTTAGTTACTATTTAGATTAATTGGGAGGCATTTGTTACTTTCACAACTAAGTATGTCTCTTTCTCATGTTCAGTTAACAATATATTATCCTGGAATTATTAGTATTGTAAATAGTTTAATTATGAGCTATAATTATTATTGACATGATAACAATTTAAGGTAATGCTATGGCAGTGTCACTTCTGGATAACAGGTCTGCCAAAATAATTTCTATCACATTGTTGGCAATAGCACATAATCGAATGTGTCTGATTGTATTCTGAAACAACCGATCCCGAACTTAACCATTATTAGTTAATTGCATGACATCCTTAACAATTTGGTTTTATAACATGTTGAATATCGAAAATAACATGATTTTCTGTTTCCCAACTGGTGGAAATGATGAATTCTCATACTATTCCAAATCATTAGTTTATGTTTAGGTTTTATGATGCTAATTTCTAGAGTAAAAAAATAATTTTTGTTTTTCCAACCAATGAGATTTGTGACTACCTGAACTTTTTACTTTTATAAGTATTAATTAGGAAGGTAAAGTATTGCAATCGTGAGTGATTGCAATTTCGAATCTGCATTTTCAACAAAAATACATGTTCTAAGGCCTCCTGAATATGTTTATTATGAATGAAGTGAAATTTAATTTAATTATCCTGGGACTGATGATCCTGTCAAACAAATTATAAATATAAAATAAATAAAACATGACAGTATGGTCATAAAATAAATTAAATATTTACATAATAATAGGTAATTAAAAATAAAGTATGAGAAAGCGAAAAAACTGAACATATATAATAATAATAATAAAAAGGGTTAGCAAACGCAAAGGTTCGATGCCGACACCACCAATCGCTTATTACATACCTCCCTCCACCGTTCGCCGTCCAAACCCAGTCCCTTCAGATCGGCTTTAATGCAATCTTCCCACCTTCGCTTCTGTCTACCCCTCGGACGCTTACCATTCGGTACAGCAAATATTAACCTTTTAGGAATTCTCTCGTTACTAAGTCCAACAACTAAACATATATATAAAATAAAACAAACAGAGATAATAATAGTTATACAAATAAGCGCAGGTAATAAATCATGAAGTGCATAATGCTAAAGTGGAAAAGTAGATTCATAAAGTAAACAAACAATGGAACACAACTTGGGAGATTTTCTATGACAAAACTGATGAATCGGCCGATTCTTGTTGAACACGTTGATTCACTGGGTTAGTTCTAGGTAATCTTCCAGCCTTATTGCTTTATTCGCTGAGTTATTTTGCATACTTTCGGAATCTACTCTTCTAGAAGCATTTCATACTTCATTGATTTATAACCTATGCTCATTTACATTTATAGTTTGTTTATGTTTTCTGTTTGTTTTTATTTATATATGTGTCCTTCCACAGATCTTTGTCTTCAAGGCAGAAGTCTCCTTCCGTAAATTTTTTTATCACCGTTAACAGTTCACTCATTAATGCTGCTCTCGTCCCAGACTTAGTTGATGTTTCTAGCTGTCTGGGCCCCATTCTGGCCGAGTTTAAACTCATACATCAAAATTATATGAAAGTCACGTGGTGGCAACTTAACAAAGACAGAATTATTTCTAAGCAACGAAATGCTACTGAGGTAAACAAACATCGTTTGGAAGTGGATTAATAAAGGCTCGTACAGACAGAATGCGATCCGACGTTACGTTACAATAACACGTGATACTTGTGGCGATACCTAATCCGGGGCAGACACAAAGAGCCCCTTTACGCATAAGAGTACTTTGAAAGCGATACAGTAGCCCCGTCGCTCTGCCTGGCCTAGTCAACTAGAGTACCTGCTTCCCGCAAGTTGTATATTACTAATTTGTTTTCGATGTTTTTCTTATTCGTTTTTTTTTAATAGAAAATGAGCAGTTCTGACGTGAAGGCACTTCTAATTATTTTACTTCAACATAAAAGTAAAATAAAAGAAAATGGATTCATGATATCAAAAAGCAGTGAGACTGATTGGTAGAATACCATCGCCTCGGGCGTCTGCTTCAATCTTACAAAGATAAATATTATCAATATTTCCGAATGTTTAGGGACAGCTCTGAGCACCTATATCACATACTCCAATGCAGTACTGAAAAGAGATATTAATTAAAACACTGATAGTGATATTTAGTTAGCTTTTAAAATGGATTTAAATTCAACTTCGGAAAGTTAACTAATATATATATATATATATATATATATATATATTATATATTCTTTTACTTATTATAGACTCGGTACTCATCAATTAGAAAAGTTAATTTTGTTTTGTTTTCCCTTTTATTTTTTTTTTTTTTTATTATTTGTTTCCTATCTATTGTTAATTTACTGAAGTGTATTTTTTTATTATTGGAGATTAATTATTCAGTTATTAGATTTTATTTTTGCTTTCTTTACATTTATGTTCTTTCTTGAACATAGATTATTTTATTATGAAATTATGATTGAATGTTTTGTATATCGCAAGATTATTTCATGTTTTCTGTGTTTTTTTAAAAATCTAATTTCATTAAATGTATCTAATTTCAATAAATGTATCTAATTTAATGACTTATTTATTGTATATATATTATTTTTCTGTATAATTTATTTTATTTATTGCATATAGAGTGTGAATGTGATCTCTGAACACTATTATAAATGTCCTATGAACCAGATTGTAAGATTTTTCAATAAATAAGTTAAATAAAATAAAAAATTTAATGAAATTAAATACCAAGCATTTTGGCCAGAATTAAGCTCTTTCTTTTGTACTATTTTGTTATTCTAAAGGGACTTCGTTCCAGAATAAAGTTATTTTTTTTTGTTCTATTCCATTTTATTATATATATAAGAAAAAATTTTTTTTGCTACATACAAAGAAGAAATCTTTTTAAACATAAAATATATGGAACTTTTTAAAAATATTTTCCAATATAGGTATTTATTATAATAAGGATTCAAGAGTTTTTAACAATCATGATTTTATTCATATGCTTTAAATAATCAGAAACTCTAATTGTAAATATTTGTTGATTTCTATTATCTTGGTTGTTAAATAATAAATATTACCTATTATAATATAAATATTCTCTTTACTTAAATATTGCCAGTAACTTTTAGTAAAAACAGTTATTATCTAAAAATCATATATGTCATGAAAGAACAATTTTTTTTTAAACATTAATATTAAAAAAGAAGATAAACACGAAACTGGTTAACTTTGTGGAAAACAAATATCTAAAATTTAACTTAATTTATATCTCTACATAGTTTTACCATTTTTAGAAAGGTAAAATTTCACATCATAAACTAGGGAATATTTCATTTTCTGAGTAATATTCGTTTCTTCTGCATCATTTTGATACCCTTCAATTGTGATGAAAGAATGTTATTTAATTTTAAGAAGTACATTAAAATTTCACACGCTCAATAAAATAATATGTTCATAATTCAAGTTATAACTTCATTTAACTTAATCCCCTCTTAAAATTTGAGGTTTTACGTTTCAGGATACGTAACTTCGAAAAACGAATACAAATTTTTTTGTCAGTCCGCCGTCCGCGCATTCTCCGAAACCACAGGACCGATTTTTTTCAAATCTAGATATAAAATCAAAAGTCTTCCGAGGTTGATCCTCCTTCACCGACATTATCATCCGACTTTTACTTTCAAAATGGCGGCCGAAAAACCTACGTTGCTATAGACTATAGCGCCTAAACAAATTTACCGATTTCAATTAAACTTCTTTAAAGTCATTTTCTCGACGCCCTTTAACTTTGTCTATATAACATACTTCAACGAAAAGAAGCTGTGAAAAAAGTTACGAGGGATGGTAAAATTAAATTCTGAATAACTCAAAAAGTATACACTTTTTTGTCAATGTTGTGATAAGATGATAAATATTACATTACTTGTAGTATTTTGCTCTTCCGCAATTTTTTTTTCCTATAACTTCCTTTTTAATAATGTTTTTGTAATATTTAC
The DNA here is from genome assembly GCA_928085145.1 of Nezara viridula. NCBI lineage: Eukaryota > Metazoa > Arthropoda > Insecta > Hemiptera > Pentatomidae > Nezara > Nezara viridula. Next base: position 117,589,313 of record OV725080.1, read on the forward strand.
TAGACGTATCTTATCAAATAAAAATGGACAATTCCTCACTTTTTATATAAATAATTCGGTGTTTTACATATCTATATAAATATTACCACTAAACAATTTCAACTGTAATTTTTATCTAGAATATTTTTCAAACATAACGTCGACCCCGGCGCTACAGAAAGTATCGCTGAGGTGTAACGAGCTCTATGTGATTGCTATACTGGAAAAGATAGTAATACAACTGTAGCGCTGTACCGCCGCGCTAAATAATGCCTTCTGTGTGAACATGCCGTTATAATCCTGGAATAATCCTATTAACTTGGGTATTAGCTTACTTTTCTCCCTACTTTAGGTAGAGAATAACGTCGAAGGAGGGTGATATTTTTGTAATTTGTATCAATTTACCGCTAGCCTCGGCGCTACAGCATGTATTGCTGAGGCGTAACGCTCTCTATGTGACTGTTATAGTAGAATAGGTAGTAATACAACTGTGCCGCTATATCGCCACGCTAAATATCGCGTTCTGTGTGTATGAGCCTTAAGGGTTGACATGCATACAAGTGAGGAATCCAGTAACGTAAATAGTTTCTTATACAGAGGGGTATTATGAAGAAAATTCAAAATCCTGTTGTTTTTTTTTAAAGTCCTTCAAGGACAATTCAAACATTATTTTATATGTTTTCTTAATTTTTCTTCTAGAGGAGTTACAGTTTAAAAAATTTGTAAATAAATAATTCTTCAATTTACTGTTACTAAATTAGTTCTATGGTAGAAATATGCGTGTTTTTTTTTTAAATGCTTCGACGAGGTATGTGTGGGAGGTTGAGACAAGAGGTCTTAACATTGGACTGTTTAATGAACATTTTTAGTATTTAATGAAGATCAAATTGATTGCGAACCATGCCTAATGGATGCAGAACTCTCGTGAACTGGGAACAAATTTAATAGTTGACAACAGAAGATATAAGGTCAACTTTTTTAAAATATTGAGTTAAAAGCACGAAATAAAACTTTGTCTGGAAGTTCCACATATCATTTTGATATTTTATTTATATATCTTTAACATATCAGACAATTATAGACCATAGACAATTCAAGCCAAGAAAGAGGTTTTATTGAAAGTTAAAAAAAAAAAAAAAAAAAAACTAGGTGTAGGGTGGCAGAGTAATAAAACAGGGGAGCATCACTCGCCAGGCAACCTGACAATAAAAGTTAAAAGATGAAATAAGTACGACTTGGCATCCCAGTGCTGGGCGGACTTTTAACTATGGCATTAATGCCCTGATCGGAGGAAAACCTAATAAGCTAGTATTGAATATTTAATAGTTGACCGTTGCATTATAAAAGAAGGAGATGGTCCGGGGTTGCGATCATAAATAGGCTAAATAGTAGTAAAACTATTTAGCCTATTTATGACCGCAACCCCGGACCATCTCCTTCCTTTAATAAGCTAGTAGTTCCATGTTTTAGATTCAGGGGCATAGCTTTATACACACACTACAGTAAAATTCCAACAATGGCCAGTCGGAAATGCCAGTTCCTTCTGTGTGTGGCCAATATGAGTTGTTCAAAGGTTATAGCAGCTATCATCTTGGAGGAGTTGTGCGTTTTTAAGAGATAATCAAAGAGATCCAAGTGGACCAAAGCAGTAGTTATGCAATTGACAAACGTGGTCTCACATTGATCTTTCAAATTTTCTCAGAAGGAAAAAAATAGTAATAGGAAGGACTATTGAATTTACCGTGTTCAAATTAAATGTTTTCAAACTCAATTGAAGACAAAGTTTATATTTCAAATTTGGTTCCCATGTATTCAGGGGGTTAAAGGTATTTCAGAGAATTATTGTGCAATATGGAATACAAGTATTAATTTTAATTACTATTTTTTGTGTAGGAGCTGCTCCTGCTCCGAATTATAGTCAACCTCCACCTGCAGCTCCACCAACTAATTATGGTTCGCAACCACCTCCTTCTTATGATAATAACATGAGTGGAGGCGGTGGTGGTTACGGGCAAGGAGGAGGAGGCGGTTATGGAGGTGGTTATGGTGGTGGCGGAGGAGGAGGCTACCAAGCCTCTCAAGGAGGTTATCAAGGTCAACCACCGCCTCGTCCTCAAGGCAAGTTCTACTATTACTTATTGCAATAAAATAGTTTTGTAATGATAATTAAGGATCAGCGAAACACTCAAAATTAATCTTAATTTTTCTCATTTAGAAACAAGAAAATGACCAAACACCTTTATAAAATTTTCTTTAAGTTAATGTTAACTCAAATTATTACTCTGATTTTACTGTAGTAATTCATGTTATAACTATTTTTAATTAATATGATTTAAATGAAATTATGTTCTCTGAGGTTTCAAAGTTTTTTTATTTTTGTTTGATAAAAAACTAATGTAGCAAATTTAGATAGCTTAATTTATTCTTTTAACTAGAAGATTTAAAGCTAGCAACCTTTTAATTACAAAGTACTTACTGCCCTTAACCATGAAATGAGTCTGTTATTTATAACTAAAGGTGCTAGCTTTACACCTAGGTATATATATACATTACAAGTTCTCTATCTCTAATTGTTGCTATTAATTGTTTTTCTACCTTATTTATTGTTCTGATTAAATTATTGATTTATTACCTTTAACGTGTACATTTTTTTGTTATAATTAACTCTTTATACCCTATAGTATATTCATGTTTACAATTTACAGTGTTTTAAACTTACAGTGCTATAGGAAAATTAAAAAGATTTAAGAGCAAGTTAGCCCAGAATTGGCAATCAATTGTGGGTGATCAGCTCTTAGACATTTGTCAAGTAGAAATATGACATGTTCATATAAAAATCAAGTTTTTCTACCTTATTTATTGTTCTGTTTAAGTTATTGATTTATTACCCTTAACGTGTACATTTTTTTGTTATAATTAACTCTTTATACCCTATAGTATATTCATGTTTACAATTTACAGTGTTTTAAACTTACAGTGCTATAGGAAAATTAAAAAGATTTAAGAGCAAGTTAGCCCAGAATTGGCAATCAATTGTGGGTGATCAGCTCTTAGACATTTGTCAAGTAGAAATATGACATGTTGATATACAAATCAAGCTTTTTTAAAAATCCCATTTCTTTTTCTAATTTTAAGAGTTTTGGTTATAATTCTAAGTTATATTCACGATCAGTTAAATATTTAATTCATAACTGAAACTTCAGTGTGCATATTTTTACTCTGTTGTTTTTTCTCAGGCGGAGGTAACTATGGCGGAGGTGGACGAGATGGCGGTTATGGTGGTGGTGGTGGCAGAGATGGATATGGGTAGGTTAATTTCTTTAAGTTACTCTTTGATTTTTCCTAAAACGTATTCCTGTTTGATTTAGTTATTAGAACAATGTTTAGGAATCCATTTTCACAAAGTGGTTAATTATTTGGTTTTAATTTAAGTTTATTTACATATTTTAAGATTAGTTTGTCCCTTAACATGTTTCGTTATTTTTTTTAGGGTGATTTTAAAAACTCAATGTTTGATGTATTATTTGTTATGACTTTTTATTCTATTCTCGTTGTATTTTAAAATGAGTTGCTATTGTTGAAGTTGTACCACTAAATTTTATTACCATTGCAGTGACATGATTTTCTTTTCATGTGTATTGTAATCACTGAATCCATAATTATTTTGTTTGGTGTTTCTTAAGTGAAATACTTATGATATAAATTAAAAGTCATTAAGTTTTGTTGAGTATCATTTAATATTAAATTTTCGTTACATGAAATCTAAAAATTTGAAGTAATTTTCTGTAACCGTTGAAGTACTTTATTAAACCAGATTAAATTTTCCTATGAGTTGAATATAATTCAGCCTCATGATCTCCAATTATTTGCATTTATCCAGTGCTCTCACTTGGTATGTTGTTAATCCAGTCATTAAATATTTGTTTATCCCTTCCATTTGTTTGATCATCATTAAAATTTCCCTTATTTTGTTGTTTGGGCTCTTCAAAGATTTGGTTTAGAAACATTTGGTGAGTAAGCATAATGCTCTCTGAATTATAATTAATTATCTCAGCAAATATTGTATCATTATTAACTATCTTAGGAAAAAGCAAACAAAATGCTACAATACTACTTCAACACCCTAGTTGTGTTACCAATAAAATCTTGAGTTCTTGTTTTATTGGAGCACATGTACATCGCCTCCTCTCCAACTCTCCCTTCATTTTTGGAATACCGTCCTAATATAAGAAATCTCCTGGGCACTAGTTCACAAGAGTTCCGCACGGATTACGCTTGGTTCACAATCACTTAGATCACACTTGTTCATGGAATCCCGAAAACAACCGAATGTTGTCATATTTTATGACGTCAGCTATTACCCCGTCATGCAATCCTTTTTCATGCATTTTTGAAAGGAAAAAAAAATGTATTCCCTTCATGGAACTTCCTTATTAACAATTTATTAACAAATTGTGTTTTTACTAATTAGTTAATTATTAATTTGTATTGTAACGGTCATTACTGTGAAATAAAAAGAAAAAATATATAAAATAATGTTTGAGTCGTTTCTTCATGGCCTGTTTAAAAAAAAAAGCTTTTAGAAATAACTTGTTATTGACTGTGCTTACATGTAGTGGCTCTAAATACGCATATACTGTTGTATATTATCTTTCATAAATTGTATAAAAGAGTTTTTATCATTTGGATAATAAATAAAGTGAATGGCGATTATTGTAGTCATTCGTAAAATAAAAAAAATAAAAAAACGTGTTTATTGTTAAGAAAGGAATTAACGTATTGGGGAAACAACAGACGAAGAATATCTGATAACTTCGAGATAATGAATAATGGAAATCATAAATAAGAAAAATAATATCGTGAAATAGCATTCAGAGAAGTAATAATTAAATGTTTTTATCTATTACTATTTCTTTTTCACAGATGTATAGTACATGTACATGTTCGGTTCAGGTTTCATAATCTGTAGCCTAAATTTCGAATGTAAGTCAATACCTTAAATAACGTTGACATACTGGACATGGTTAAGGTTATAGAAGTATTTAAACAGCGGGAAAGTTAATAATAACTGATTCAAGAGATCGGTCGCCTTCGTTCTCTTTCGGATAAACCCGAACGCTTTCGGGATTCCATGAACAAGTGTGACTGAAGTGATTGTGAACCGTGCGGAACTCTTGTGAACTAGTACCATCTCCTGTACACACTTGTAATTATTTTCAAGTGATATTTATATTATTAACAATTACGATTTTTTATAATCTTATTATTTCAGGTTTCATAATTATATTATCTTCAATTTAAATCTAGTTGTTACGGAACAAGATTTTATTACCACCCCTTGTTAGTAAAATTATAGTGTGAGTACTGGATTGTTAGGAATCATAGTTTTGTTAGTAATTTATCAGATTTATAAATATGAAACCAGAATTTACGAATAGAAAATACTCGTTAATTGCATAAAAATATTTTTAAAAAGTATTTTATTCGAAATATTGTTCGTCACAAGCTGTTACTCTACTGTGGCGAATTAGTCACCAAGACATGTTCGTACATTTTCATAATTAGCAAAGCACTGCTAAGCTATAATTTGTCAACAATTGATGGAAATAAATAGTTGTTTGATTGGGCCAAGTCTGGTGAAAAGGCTTTATTTCCCAATTATTTCCTTCACTGGTTTTGCTGTGTGTAATAGTGCATTTATGTAAAGCAAAAACACTGTTGTCTTTTTACTTTCACTTACCCATATGCAATATATAGTAAGGAAAAGAATTGCGAACTTGAAAATTTTTGAATTTAGTTTTCAATGAAAATTCACGTTTTGAGATTCCCTGAGTCCAAATAACCAAGTTCCGAAAAAATGGTCTGTGTTTATGTTAGCAGCCTAGCTCAAAACAAACAGTCCTATGAAACTTAAATTGTGTATTTAAGGCCACTTTATATCAACTGTAAAACATTTTTACAATTTTCTCATAAACGGCTCTAACGGTTTTGATTAAACTACTCCATGCATCATTGTGTAATTATGTGATCGTTAATACCATTCAGCTCTTATCCCCATTGATGTTACTTTACAGAGCTTAAATGCCCAACGTTCATTTACGTCTTCCTATGAAGTATCTTTAATATGGATTATTTAGAAAAATTAACTCTTTTTATTGACAGAAACCATAAAAAATGGCTAAATATGAAGTTTGAAAGAATATGATAATTGGAAACTGGACCAAAAAAGAAAAATGAATCTCCGGAAATAACAGTCAGAATGTACGCATATAATATATTATTGGAAAGCGGAGAATTTTAGAAAAAATAATATTCAAAAAATTAAGTTGAAGTTGTTTCTAAGTAAAGCAAAAAAAGTATTTAAAATCCACCGAATCAGCCAGTGCCATTGTTTAAAATTTTATTTCATTGTGCTTGTGTGAAAGAAGTGAAGTATAAAAATGTTTCATGGATATGTTTATAACCTTAGATATATTTACTGAAGTTTAATAACTAGAGATATTATATTTAAATATTTAGGTATCTATCGTCTGTTTATTCTGAAAAATCATCATGTAACCTTTTAGAAAATTAAATTAGTGAGTAGTTTGATGAAATTTCCTTTTTTGGTATTCCAACAGTACCCACTCTCTTTTGCATGATCAATAATGCCTTCCACATTTCACAGTTCTTATATTTTTAAAAGTCATTTAAATTAATTTTAATTGTTGAATAGAATTCAATGAAATTGATACTAGGGAATTTCTACACTATTCTCCACATTTACTTAAACTTTCGGTATAATCGAACGAGTCATTTTAAAAATTTATGAGTGTTAAAAACAATACGTTTCCAGATTCGATTGCGGAATTGTTTTCTGAAAGTACGGGATGGAATTTTTTGAAATGGATATCTATTTGATCATTTGTTTATCAATCCCTAATTTCCCTTCAGCTTTGAGCCCAATCGAACGTGCAGCTGTTAAGATATAGACGTATTATGTAAAATACATTTGGGTATATTTAAGAGAAATCAGCTGACGGAATGCAATGAAATTGATACAGCATTATTTTTTATTTCTTTTAATGAGGTACCTATTGGCCATTTATTTTTAAAAAATCTACTTGATGTCCTACAATCAATAATCATTTATAGGTTAAATATTCAGATGTACTTTCAAATGTCTCTAGCCTTTCACTTGTCTGAATGACTAACTCCAATTTCAACATTCCTTATTGTTTTAGTGATGTTTCTAGTGGCAAAATTTATGCATTTATTCACATTGTTATAAAGGTGTAATCTGAAGTTGTGTGGTTTATAAAAGCAGATGTAGTAACTAGATTTTTATTGTCTACCGTCGATATAATAAATAGACATATTTAATTTTAATGATTTGTTATCTGTAAGCTTTAAACTGTAACTCTGTTTAAAATACACTGCAAAATTTTTATAATAGTCCAACATTGCCAGAAAATAATTTCTATTAAGTAGAGCGGTAAGTGAAAGTTGTGTGTTGCGCGCACCAGATTCTTTATGTTCTGGTTGTTTTTCATGCAATACTTGATTTTAAATCGAACATTAGTTGTCAACAGTGTGTAGTGTTTTAATAGTATCATCATTTTTTAGCTGCTCATTGTAGACCACACCCTTTTGATCTCACCAAACACAGAGCATTGTCTATTTTCCATGGTGAGTTGGACTTCCAATTGATAGTAATGGTTCACCTGGAATTACCCATCTTATTTGAATTTTCAAAATCCACTTTTCATCATCTGTTACAATCTGATGGAGAAATGACTTTCTTTTGTACCTAATAAGTATCATTTCCAAAGTGGTTTTTCAGTTTTCTCATTGTCTTCCATTCAGTTTATGTGGAACCCATTTCCCCACCTGGGTCTCTTCTTTGGCTTTAGAGTTGTTGGGTTTGAGTGTCATCCTCATCCAACAATCCTTTTAATTTGCTGTCGTTGAAACATTTTAATGGTCTTCTATATTCTTCATTTTTCATGTAAATCGCTACTTTTGAATTAAAAAAAAATAATCAAAGCTCAGTGATTTACCAAGATCATATTCATCAATAAGCATTGAAATGCATTCGATGCGATTCAACAGTAACTAGTAATAATGAAGCAGCAATTCTAAATGGTATTAGAAAACTAATGCTGTCTGCGGATATTTGTTTGTATTGTGTTAAAAATCTTTGTCAGCTGTTCAAAAAACACAACAATACCAATAATGGGGTTTAACGTTTAATTAAAACACAAATAGGCTACCTATGGATAAATTCTGGTTTCGTATTTATACACCTGGTGTGTTATAGTGAAAATTATTTAAATAACTAAGTGAGAATGAGGCATATTTTTCTTTTATATACATTTAAGTTATATTTACTTAAAAAGTAACCTAACTAATAAGTCAAGTTTTGTTCATGAGCGTAATTAGTAAGGGAGAATATGAAATATATTAATACAATAAACTGTCTAACCTAGAGGTCTAGTTAAAATTCAGGATTATAGTAGTTAGGCTACTATTTCTTATGCAGTAAAAAATTTAGTATTATTCAGACAATGTGGATTATACTTCCATTTTCACTCTATAATTTTATGCCCACGAAAAGTATGATAGTTGTTATCTATAACGTTAGATTATAATTTGGAAAAATCCCAAACCCACACAGCCTTGCCTGACTGACAGGTTTGTTTTCTTTGCCTGCATTTTGGAGAGATAAGTCTGTATGGTTTGCATTTTTCCAAATTATAACCTATCTATCTCTTGATCAGTTTGTTACTAATCTATATTAACTTATTAATAATAAAATACATTAAAAATAAGTTACCGTATAGTTAAGAAGCAGAACTAGTTCATTTCAACTTTTTGTAATTCTAAATTATTAAAAGTTTTTTTTTAAAAATTCTTCATGTATTCAATACTCTAAAAGACTCAAAAACTGCCTTTTAGTTTGTTTTAAATATATGGAAAATCCAGATTTTGTTTTCTTATGTTTTTTTCTTTTAGGGACAAAAATCATTAAATGCTTTTTCTTTTTATAATAAAAAAATACACTGATATTTTTATTCTATTTTTAATGACAATTTTATGAGATTTATTTCTAAATTTGTTGTTAATTATTAATGTTATAAAAACAATAACTTTAAATTTTCAGACAATAAACAGTTTTGAATTTACCTCAGTTAAAATTATTGAAGATTAAGTTATGATCAATATAAATTAGAAGTCAAATTTCTATTATAGATTTAGACGTATAAATAAAGAGATCAAAATTAAGTAGATCATCGATTTATTGCACAAAGTCATTATGTTATTTTATGTTAATGCATTTAGTATTTTATAAAAGTGCATTTAGTAAGGTTAAATTACTAAAATATTTTTAAGAATTTCAACTTTATTTATCGATACAAAAACTCAGTAAGAGTATGAAAAACAAAAAAAAACACTTTTGTAAATCAAGTATAGTTACAACAAGCGCAAACTTTTCTGATATCGCTAAGGAAAAATTATTCAAAATTCTAATTTAGTTATGTTCAGGAAATGTCAACTAATGACTTTTTGCAATAACTGGCAATATTGATATAGATTAGATATTTATTTTTTAGCCATTTGTTTTTGTGCAAAGGGGTTTATCTCTAATGCAGAGGAACACATTTTGAGTGGAAGCAACTCTGTAATAAAATTAGTGTATGAAAGGTTATTTGGGTTTAATTTAATAATTGCAGTGATGAAATGTATTACTATTAAAAAATAAAAGATTTATTTTAATTTTCAAGATTACTCAAAGATGACGGATTACTTTTTGTTATTGTACTTAAGGCAATATTCTGACCATCCTGATAAATATTTCAAACTTCATAGTAGGAGTTTTTATAGTAGTGTTGTTTAATGTTGGTTTAGTTTTTACAAGGTATTCGATCAAGGCATATATAAAGTAGTGTGTAAAAATGTTATTAATGTCTGTCAAACATTACTTTTTAGTGAAGTTATTATTTAAAAGGAGGGCATGTTCTATGCAGTTTTTTTTAATGTTATTATAATAACTTTCTGAAAGTACTGTCGATGTCAAATACCCTGTTAAAATGCTTAAGTAAACAATTCAGTATTATTACATCAGTCATAAAAAGTAAGTAAGAGGTATAAATTTAATAGAAAAGAAAGGTGGGGATATCAGAGTAATTAATTAATTATTTAAGATTTATTTATTCAGTATCCTTTAGAATTATATTAATAAGATAAGGAATATTGAGGTGTCAATTGGTAATTTTTCTATTTGCCGGAGTACCAAATAGCAGTAAGTTAATTTTTATGAAGAATTATTAATAATTATTTCAAGTACATAATGTTTACAACGTCTAATTGAAAGTTTTCCTAACTATAAATTAAGATAATTGTGTGTGTTACTTTGGTTAGATTCAATATCTTCTGACAATTAGCAATTAGTAAAATTTGATAGCTCAATGAATAATAATAAACATCTATATTGTAACGGTTATAAAACCATTTATTTAATATAATTTTTTTAAGTATGCCATAATTATATTTACAAAGTACATGCCTTTCAGCATGTACTGCTATGAAATTACAAATATATTATTAAGAATAATCAAGAAAAATATGCCTTCTTGGTAAAAAAAAAAAAAACATAGCTGAATTTGGCATTGACCTCAAATTAATAGTCTACGTCTTGCACACTTTTTATGTTTACGATAATGAATTGTCTATTAATATAGTTTTAGTTATAGTTTGGTTTTAATATATTAATGTGTAATATTTTTTGTAATTCAATAAATTTAGGAAAAATATATAACATTACTAGTGGTATACAACATCCTGATTGATTCTCTCAATCATGCATGGGAAAATAGGTATTATGGTCACATATTTAATGTAATTTTTTTCTATGTCTTATTTTAAAAGAATTATTTGCTTCTATGTATTTCTAAATGTTCTATTATTACTATTTGCAATTGTTGCAGAACTTTTCTTACTGGGCATAGTGGATAAAACATTTAAATGATAATATATATAAATGCTATTTATAGAGTTAAATAATAATAATAATAATAAATTTAAATATTGCTTTGATGAAATTTTATTTGTTGCAATTTGCAAATAGTAATTCTACATTTATGTTAATGGTTGTTGATAATTTAATTTGATTATTTAAATTTGATTTATAATATTATTCGCTGGTTGAAGTGTTTTAACAGGTATTATGAATGTTATTGACAGGACTCTTGCCAAATGGTTATAGACAAAATTAAAATTTAAAAATAAAGAAAATGGAATTGGTGATAGTAAGGGATTTAATATTTATTATTTTTTTCATATTTATTTTTATAAATGGTTTTCTTTTGCTATAGTTGGATTTTTTAATTGTATGATTTTTTTTGTTGTTCCAATCTCTACTATAATTAAGTAATCGTATTGAGTGTGCACAGGAATTATCAAAAATATAAGAAAGAGTAAATATAATGATGGTTGGTGTCCTCAGCCCTGCAAATCAAGTTGATGGTATCTTAATTTACAGTACTCAAGTGGTATTTTATATTAGCCATATCTTTGCCACCATTTAGTATTAAATGTGTTATGTATTTGTTCTTTTAATATTGAGTATATTTGTTGATTTCTTAAGATGTGAGTTTTTATTTTACTTAGCAAAGGGTATTTTTTATTAGTTTTGAAAGAATACAAACTGTTTTGAAGTATTTGTATTCTTTGACCTGACACCCTAGTTCTCAATTGTAAAATTGGTTGTAGTTTCTTTTGATTTGAAGAGATATCTAATTGAAACTTTTTAATATAAATAGTTATGGTTCCATTCTTAGTATTTGAATTTTTTAATTTCATCTTAAAGTGTGATAGGTGCCTGTTAAAGAATTGTAAAGTTCTAGCAATTAAGTAGTTTTCAAAGGTATATTTTTACAATTCTATATTTACTATTGCATTGTTGTGGTGTGGCATCTGCTGCTCAACTTGTTTTTGACACTTATGTTGCTTAAAACTAGAATATTTAATTCTCATTATTTTGAGATTATTCAGCATTTAACATCAAAGCAAACCTTAACAAAACATTCATGGCCGAGTCTTACAGTTTGCCTAAGATTGTAGATTAAGGTTCCTCAAATTTGATTTTACTATTTGATACTACTACTTGATTTTCATATAGTAGGAAGTATGTGATACTTTATGTTATCATATTAGTGTTGTATGGTCTTCATTAAAAAATGGAAACTCATAATACTAAAAGATACGGAAAGCATTGTAATCGGCTCAATATTTTTAAAGCTAGCTGGCTCAGTTTTTCAATAAAATAGTCCAAATACTATTTCTTTTCTGCCACAAAAATTTATTAAGGTTGAAGTTTTTTATGAAATCAGAATGTCATGTGAAGCGGACGAACCAGATATTCTCATAACTTTAAAATGATCAAAATCTGTTGAAATTGAAGCTGTTTAACAAATAAAAATTGAATTTTTGTCAACTTTATAAAAATGACAAATGTTCGCATTGATAGCACTTCTCGTTCAACTTTTATTTGTACTCAATTAACAATGAAATTTGTCAGAGTCTTAAATAATGAAAGATAAATATAATTATGTTATCTTTTATTAATCAATAAAAGTAAATAGTTATTTAAATATAACTTTATACATTTTAAAAAAATGTTGAGCTATATTCTGAGTACTGTGATTTTGAAGTCATTTATTTTATAGCTGTTCTTTATAACTTTTAAGCACAATAGCAAACCGTTTTGTGTTTGTGTATTCTCGTTCTGTTCAATTCCATACAAACTTATCTATTCATAATGTTTGCTTATCTCATGGTGATTTCATTAGAAAATTTGACATTTTTAAAATGTTAATAATGGTTTTCTTTGTATAATGCTTTAATTTTGTTTCCAACCACCAAGTGCTCTAACTGAATCGTCTGTCCTTTTTTTAATTCTGTAATAGTCTTAAAGTTGGCAGGTTTTAGCTAGCTCTTAGTAATTTTTTTTATGGATGATATATGATTAAAACTGTTCCACATTCCCAAAATTATTAATAGGATTCTTTTTTCATGAATGATCTTGTGTCAATTGCTTATAGTTAAATTCTAAGTGACTTAAATTGTTTTTTAATTATTATTCAGTTGATTTATTAATTATGTTTGAATTATTTAGGGACGGTCTGTTTTAAATCCTTTCTTTTTTTAATTTAAAAATGATTTAAATTCAACCTTGTTAGAGAAAATATTTAAGGAAAATTTTGACGGACATGACTAACTGAAAGAAGAAGAAGAGGGAGGAGACTTCTTCCTAAGTTAATGGAGAAAATTGGATTTGAAACAACCGCACTTACATCATTTTTTTTTCTTTCTGTTTTAGCAGTGGGGGTCGAGGTGGTTATAACAAAGGTAAATGCACCAATAAAAATTGGTGCTATTATTTAAAAATTTTATTATGAAATTTTAATGGTTGATAAATCACTAAAATGAAATACATTTTGAAACTTTGACAATTTCTATTCTCATTTCTATTTGATTGATATAGTATATTTATACTTTTTAATAGTTTCAAAATGTATTCATGTGTATGTTCATTGGATGATATTTTTATTTTATTTGATTACTCCTTAAAAATCAAAATATCTTGTAGCTTGTTAATCCTTTTGGTTCTATTAAGTTTAAAAGTATGCAGAAGTAAGAGATAATTTGCATTTTGTGTTAACTCAGGGTTGTGCTAGGTACATAAAAGGTTACCTACCTCTGTTAACCAAATGGAAGTCAAAACGTTTTTTGTTAAGTTAGAGTGTACATCTATAAAATTGTTGATAGATGATGATACTGTAATTTAATCCATCAACGTCAACTTGTTTTATTTCTTTATCTAGATTTTATAGAATAAATATCTTCCAATTGACATATTATAATTTTTAAAGATCACTTTATACAATTTATATATTTTCTTCTATAGTGGAAAGATTTTATTACACCAAGAGTTAATGAAGAGTAGTAAAGGTTAATAATTAATAATAAAAAAATACTGAATGTTCAGTTAAGATAAACTGAACAGTTAGACATCGTGATTTGGATAAGAAAATCTGACATTTTTAAAATGTTAATAATGGTTTTCTTTATTAACATAATAATAATAATAATAAATGGTTTGGTGGTTGTTAATAGTTGTCTATGAAAGCAATGCTATCTGGATATATGGTATTATAAAATTGGCAGAGCATGGGTAGATATAAACAGTTAACAAAAAATAAATAATTTTTTTCAAAACATTTTATTTTTAAACTCTTAATATAGCTGTACAGTACTGAGACTGAAATCTCATTAAAATGTATGTGCACTCTTCAGTATTGTGTGTTCATTCCTATAGCTTAGTCATACAGCTGCTTCTTTTTCTTTTTTTTTCTCGCCCTGCTTATTTTATTTTATTTTTCTACAGTTATTTCATGATGTATAAAGTGTGTTTATTGGGTATAAAAGGTCTGGGTTGGTCATAATAAGTTAAGGGTATAAAAATTGGATTATTAATTAGATATAGAAAAATCAAGAGATGTATATTTGCATTGGTATCGGTTGTACATAAGGTTTGTCTATATGGCATGCTACATATCTATATTTCTCAGGCTCCGTGCCTTATTTTTTAACAAATTATGTGGTAAGAATCTAATTGACAGAAGAAAAAAAAATTGGTATAGCTCCTTGCTTTTGCAATTAGAAAATTAATTAAGAGAAAAATTATTGTCCGGTGTAATTTAATAAAAGTGTGTACTAAATAAGATCTCAAGGTTTTCAGTTACAAACAAGATATGCTTTTAAGTCATCAATGCCTTTTGTGTTATGGTCTGGTTAATATTATAGAAGTATGATGATATAAATAATTTCCTTTGATAGATTATTAGAGTATTAAAAACACATTTTTAAAACTCACGGTGGAAAGAAATCTGTCTACTGATTGTACTTAGTGTTTTATTTGTGTTTATTTGTTTATTAGTTTATTCTTAATGTTCATCATGCTGTGTTAGTGTTTTATCTGTTAGTAGTCTAAGGGCTAATTTGGCTGCAGTATTATTGGTTACAAATCAATTTTAAAAATATAGTTTAAATGTTCTATGTCATACTGACAGATGTGTATGAAAAACTTGAAATAGTTTAAAAAAAAACGAGTTTTAGTTTTATAAAAATCAGTTTTATGCTCAATCTTTTAATGGTTTATGGTGTTTACTCTTAAACAGAGTTAAAATACCTGTGTTTTAGTTGAACTAATTACATTTTTAGTAGCATAGTAATTATAACTACTCTATCCAAAAGTAGCAATTAATGATAAAAGCTGCCTGCCAAATTAGCTCAATGTAGGAGCATTTGAAAGTGTACAGATTCCTGTATGTTTGTAAATTGTACGTTGTGTGTTGGTATTCAAATTGGAGTTTTGTCAGTTTGACTATTTTAAAATTAAAATGTTAATAAACAATAATCATTGAATCTGACAAAATATCTCAATCTCTATTAGTGAAGCCTTTTATTTATTTGTTGCTATGTATTATATAATTTTCTTTGTGACATAGGTGGTGGCGGAGGTGGATACGGTGGGGGTGATTACATTGTCCAGGAAGATACGGTTTTTGTGTCTGGTATGAACCCTGCCACATCTGAAGGAGACATACAGCAACACTTTGGAGCAATTGGTGTCATTAAGGTTAGTTCAGATAAAATAATTTTTCTTTTTATTACTCTATTACAATTATCTAGTAAAAGAGAATTGATTCCTCTCTGCCTTAACTTATTCCCTTATTATTTTGTCATTTGTTCACCAATATGCCATGCCAAGTATTCACATGGGTCAGCTAGTTATTATATAAGTACAACTAAATTATTCATTAAAAAATATTGTATTACATCATTCAAATTTTAATTTTGAATGCTATAAAATTTTGTTTTATTTTTAGTTAACCACAAATTCCTTTCTTTGTTAAAAATATTAGTTACTGAATGTTTTCACATAAACTAAATTTCAGAAGCTTGTAAGCTCTTCCCATTTTTAAATGATGAAGTGTCACCTCAATGACTATGGGACCAATCCTGTTTTGTTATGAACCTATTTTAACCCTTTAACTTTCAACGACAGCTATATTGAATGTGCCCCTGTTGCTAATTAATGATGGCTATATATATAGCCGGTGTGTCCCACCCTTGTCCTCACTGCTATTGTAGAGTATAGCCGCAGTGACCTAGCTACTATTGGTTTCGTAGTGAAATATAGCTTTAACTAGAGCCTACAGATGGCTTATTTTGAAGCTTCTTTTTTTTTTTTTTTTTTATTTAATTCATGAACCGTTATGGGTGACTTATATGTTACCGCCTTTCTCTGACTGTGTCGACCATTTTTATTCTTATCTTTGTGTTCTGTTTGAAACAACCATGTGCTCAACTACTCCGAGTTTATAAAGATGTTATTTAGTTTAATCTGAGTTCTACCAATGGGTAGTTTCTCTTCATGTTGTACATGCCATGTTACAAATTTCTCATTTACTTATTGTATTCTCTATGTAATACAGTTGTAAATTCCATTGAAATAAAAAAAAAAAAAAAAATAGTTTAATCTAGTTATTTTAGTTTGAAATAAGATTAGAATATAGAATTTATTTTTTTAAATTAAAAGAAAGCCCTTTTTTTTATTTTTTATTTTCTTTAAAATGGAGGAACAGTAGTTTATTGCTGTGGAAGCTGCTGAATTCATTACTACTCCCGAAAGAAATATAATATAAACAAATATTCAGCACGAAACCTAGCTATAATGTCACAATTGTGAAGTTTTTCTTTGTACTGGTAAACGTTTTTGATGTATACCATTTGAAATTAATTTATTAAATAAATATTTGAGCGTTATAAAAATAAAATAAACAAGAAATGAAAAAGTTTTAACTCTGCGAGTGTTGGGCTACAGCCCGAATCATAAAGGAGGATGGAAACAATAAAATAAGGTAAAAAGATAGTAGTAAGAGCCGGTAATACTTCCAGAAATATAATGGTGCCTAGCATCCATTTGCAATTACTAAGTTTCAGTTTTTGATTTTTCATTATTTTATTGACTAATATTTTTTCAGTGGGAGTGGTGTAACTCAGTGGTAGGGTACTATGCTTCCAATACTAAAGGTCCCAGGTTCGAACCCCGGTTCATGGTAGAAAATATATTTATGTGTTTCATTGGCCGTGGGGTCGGGATACCCTCCTGGGGCACACCCAGCCTCTATAAAGTGGCTACTCTTAATTACATAATTGGTTAAGGGAGAAAACCATGCGGCTGAGCGTGATCTCGTTCAAATCACCTCCTTGCACAACCGTTGACCTAGAAACACTGCTTTTCCTAAATAGTACTGAATCCAAGACCCTTCATGGGTTGTAGTGGTACAGGTTTTTTTTTTTTTTTTTTATATATATTTTTTCTTGATTACACAGTTTACTGGTTATAATGATAAAATTGCTAGTCCCTACGTCTACAATATAGGTTAAATGCAGTTTAATGATAAAATTGCTAGTCCCTACGTCTACAATATAGGTTAAATGCAGTTTAAAACTAATTCATAATACATATTATTTAATTCGCAATTTAAAACGTTTATAAATATCTGCCAGATTGGGTTAGAAAAGCTTACTCACCATTTTTATTGTATACGTATATTCCAAGATTAATGATTTGTTAAAAATAATGAAATAATAGAACGAGCTGTTTTTGAACTGTATGCTTGTCACAGAAAATTAAATATTTTTACACATGTTGAAGAAAAAGTAGGGATGAAATTTGATAATTTTATTATTTCCTGAAAATCAGATTAACAGTAGTAACTGCTATGTGAATTTTACTACTGACAAGAATGCAAACAAATTTGTGTTTCTTGATGTCTAAAACATGAAATGCTAGTCTGAGGACTGGCATCATTTTCAGTTTCTGCTTCAATACAAAGCTCCGTGTCTTCGCTAGTAAGGAAGAAAAATAACTCGGAGGCCTAACAACTGATTATCATAAAATTTGTTAATAAAGCAACTTCTCCCATCTGTGTAGACCGTTAGTGGTAGTAAACAAAAATCAAGAAATAGTATTAATCACTTAATTTAAAATAAAAAAAGATTATACAGTAAATCCTCATTACTACCAACTCTTCGTGGAAGCAAACCATAATCGAATCCAAAGAAAAATGCATTGATTTTTTCATAGCACCATTGTTTTAATGAAGTAATTATGCTAGTACAAACAGTAAACTTTTTATTTATCCCTAGTCAAAAGTTAATAACTTGGTTACAATGAACCTAAAAGATATAAGTAATCCTCCATTCCTAATCACAATGTCAGAGTTTGTAAGGACCTCAGATTGTAATTTTATTAAATCCCTTGAAGTTGGTAATTATTATCTCTCTTTTATTTATATTTACTGCCATGATAATGGTCTAAAGAGAATGGTAAGCAGGGTTTTACTCCAAATTTAAGATTCAATTGATTAAATAGTGAATTATCTTATTTTAAGTCTTCCTTCTTGATCGTATTTTTCAAAACTAATGCTTCTCATCAATTTACTTTAGATTGACAAAAGGAGTGGAAAGCCCAAAATTTGGATGTACAACGACAAGACTACTGGTTTGCCGAAGGGAGAGGCAACTGTAACTTACGATGATTCAAATGCTGCCAGATCTGCGATTAAATGGTTTGACAGTAAGTGCCATTTTAGAATATAATTTTAATCCAATTATATCTTTTTTATTTTACTTAAACTTTCATCTTATAACGAAATATGACATTTCTTGCTCAGCGTTAAGATTAGTTGAATGGGCACACTTTTAGACATTAATCCCTTTCATAATCAAACCTGTGTACTGCATCTATGGTTCTTTCCAACTGTACTATAATATCAGCCCAGAAGTTTGAGGCTGAGTGTAAACAGCCTAGATTAAAAATGAAAATTCATACCAAACTGAAATTATGTATTTATTTATATTTAAGGTAGGTAAATGCTTGGAATATTACTGCAGTTTTTTCACCAAAGTCATCTTAACAAATTAGTATTTTATATCATTGAATTTACACATGTTTACAATTTTCTCAAAAACTGGCATACTGGTGCGGATTATTGTGTTTATCGAGGACAGCTGAAGTTAGTTATATGCGGCCATAGTCCATGGGCTGCCTGAAACAACAGTTAGGCAGGTAGTCCCGTGCTATCAGGAGACAGGAATCTATGCTAAGAGGCCGTGATCAAACCATCTAACAGCGATAAGTCCAGCTGATAACCAGTTCATTGATATGCAGACCCTCTTAAACCGCTACCAGACTTCAGTTAAGACCTATCACCGAATGCATATTGCTTAGGGTGCGAACGTCAGCGCTCTAACAAAATGAGAAGGCTTGCTGAATTCAACCTGCACGTTAGGGTGAGCGATATGCTCAGTACAAAATAACGGCAAGAGTGGTTGGTTCAAGGGTGGGTTGGTGATGGTTTAGAATAGAATATGCTTAGAGGCAAGTACAGACCTCCACACATTCTGAAAGCCAACTCTCAATGTGCATACAAAGATCTACATCCTTGATTTTGGCCGATTTATCGGCCCCTGTTTCATTTTCATGCAGGATAATGTCCGACATCGCAAATATGTGGGGTTACCTAGATGAGGTTGAGTGCCCAGTTAGCAGCCCAGACCTCAATCCTATTAGGCATCTTCTGAACCAACTTGGAACATCTTTTCGTTGACAACAGAACCCTCCTTTTGCCTCCACGACCTGAGGATTGCTGTACACTGCTTTTCTATTGTTAGTTAAATTGTTTTCATATTTCATGTACACTTAATTTCAAGTAAGATTGTGAGGATATAAAAAAAATTCTAGTCACAAGGATTTATCTTTTAACATTTGTATATTTATTTCCTTTAATGTTTTTAAATGAATGTTATATCATTTATAATTTTTTATTTCACTTCTGTACTTATGAAAATAACTATTTCTTCTCGAAGTTGAGTGTTAAGTGAAAGTTTATTTGATACATGCACCACATTAAATTTTTTCTACTGCATTTTGAGTTGTATAAAGTCACCTAAAAATTATAATTTTAGATATGTTTTTGTAACATCCGATTTCAGTCAATTAAAAGTGAATTCCTATTCTAATTTCCCCTTCTTTTTTTTTCAGACAAGGAATTTAATGGTGCTACTATAAAAGTGCAAATGGCAACTAAGAGAGACAACTACATGGGAGGACGAGGTGGCGGTAGAGGAGGAGGAGGTGGAGGTGGAGGTGGAGGTGGCGGAAGAGGGGGTGGTGGTGGCGGAGGCGGCGGTGGTGGTGGCGGTGGCCCAGGAGGTGGCCGAGACGGAGGCTTTGGAGAACACAGAGGAGGCGGGCGTGGGGGTAGAGGCGGCCCCAGGGGCGGAGGCCCTGGCGGTCCACCATCAGGAGGAGGTAGGTCAATAAATTAAATAGCACATCTGGAAATGAAATATGTAATATCTCTAATTCCATTTATGTCCTTTATTTTATTTTTGTCCTGATGAAGGTGGAAGTGGAAGAGACGGTGACTGGAAGTGTACCAATCCTGAATGTGGAAACACAAACTTTGCCTGGAGACAACAATGTAATAGGTGCAATGCTGACAAACCTCAAGGGGGAGGTGGAGGTGGAGAAGGGCCCCCACCACCACCTGGTGGTGGCGGAGGTGGAGGTAACGATTGAATCCTTAAATAGAAAATTAATTTTCTACCTTCAATAATGATATTTTATTTTCTCAATATCATTTCTTCTAAGTAATTGATTATATTTTACATTGATGACAGGTCGCAGAGGTGGCATGGATGGAGGAAGAGGACGAGGTGGAAGAGGAGGTTTTGGAGGAGGTGGATTCGGCCGTGGCGGAGGCGGTGGTGGTGGAATGGACAGAGGTCGAGGTAGAGGAGGTGGACCAATGAGAGGACAAGGGTAGGTTGTCTTTTAATCAGGGGTTAAGGCTTCTTAAAAAATTTACATTTTATTTATTGAAAATCTGGAGAAAAAAATAATTAAATAAATTGTTACTTTTTGGATAAATTTTAAATTTATATAAATTGGTTTTAAACTATGTCCATTTCATTTTTTATCAAATATTTGATTCTAATGTGTTGTTTGTTTGGGTTGCTAAGAATATAAGTAATTTTTTAGATTAAATTTTTGGCTAAATCGACAGAACTTTAGAAAAACCTTTTTTTTTTTTTAGTAAAAGCTCTTTAAAATTTTTAATTTAAAAGTGAAAACAAAACCTTCTAGTTCTGATTTTTTTTTTTTAATTATGATTCTAGTCATACCGAAACTATTAAAAATCAAAATTTCATTTCAAGTCCTGGTTTTTAGTGATCTTTCTAATCATTTTAACTGTGTCTGATAATTTGTAACATTCATGTATGTAATATGAATATTTTAAATGCAAACATTGATTTGCCATATTTGATTATATATTATAAAACCCTCCATTTTGTAAATAATTTTTATTGAAAAAATATATGATAAAAAATTATAGTATTACTACTATAACTACTACTATCAAATTGCCAACACTCATATTTTCTAAGAGTGCCCTCTTTTATTTTCACTTGCCTATATAGAAAGAGGAAGTATTGCAATCGTACAAATTTTCTATAATAATAATGTCTAATGTGTTCATAATGATGAAAAATATGTTTTTCATGTCAATGTTTTCAAGTTCAAAATTCAGAAGAACTGTACCAAAGAGTGCTTTGATATTCTTATTTGTATGCCAAAGTTTATTTAGTTTTTGTTAGCTATGTTACAGACTTATATAACATAAATTTTATAAGGAACAAATTAGGTTTTGAAAATTTAATTGCGTACACCAGACCCAGCTAGTTCTTTCGGAATAATCGGACCCTACGTTTTCATGCCCAAAAACTTTTAAAGATAATGTAAAAACAAAGGGTTGTCATCCACACAACCTTACGTTAATTGTAGTACTGTCATGTAATACATGTCTCATTTCATATACTTGAGGTCCATATGATCAATGAGAGAAGTTTATATTATTCATCAAATCCCAAGATTAAGCCATCCATTTAGATTTCCTTCTCCTTCAGGTGGGAAAAATCGTCCCATCACCCCAAAAATTCAGGCACAAAAGTTTTGGAAGAAAAGAAATTTAAATTAACTCATAAAATCTTATGATATGTTGCATTGTTTTATTTTCTTATTAATTTGTCATTTGATCATTGAACAATATACTGTGCAAATTATTCACATGGGCAAACTAATCCAATAATAATGATCATTTATGTTCCATTTAACTATTTTAATGACCTGGAATTTTTCCAAAAATGACAACGACCTGATAATGTATGAGTAAATAAAAGAGTTTTCGGTGGACATTACAATAAAATGTCTAAGTATAGATGCATATATATTTCCTCCCTGTGGAGTTAATTTCAAACCTAAAAACTACCTACTTATATGGTAATAATAAACAAAGATAATTCTTCCGTGGTAAGTCAGAAGTCATCTCTATTATAATACATTATCTATACTCTTTACTTTTAATTAGTTATATCATCCTAATTTTATAAATTGTTAATTTTGTGTTACAGGAGGGGAGGAAGAGATCGGAGTCGCCCATACTAATTTATTATATTACTGAACTTTTTCTTAAACTGTTTAGATATATTTTTAGTATATGGGTCAACCTCTGTTTCATAGATATATAAGAAACTAGAAAGGGAGTTTAATATCAAGTTTCAAGCACCCTTTTAAAGCATGAGTGTTTTAAATTTAATTAGTAATAAAATAAGAATTTTATAATTAATAATTGGTTTTATTATGTATTCAATAATTTAGACTGAATGGATTTTTTTTCTTATATTTCTGACAAGCCTTAGGAGCTTTTAAATGTAAATATCTAACTTAATAATTTAAAAGGAAATTGTTTTTCCTTTTGTATTGTTTTCTTTCATGTTGTTATGATTTTTTATTCCAATTTCCCCCTTTTCATTCTATGTCAACTACTATCATACCTTTATGAAAGAAAAAAAAAAAACATGAAATAAAGAATTTTGTATTTATAGTTATATTTTTTATTATACTACCCACAACTCATTTCTCCCTTCTTCGGAAACTGTCTATAATAAAAATGATTCTAAATTCACCAGTAATCCTTCATCTTATTAACCTATTGCACTTCTATCTATAATGAGAAACATATTCGAGAAGCTGTTTGTTCATAAGATAAGACAAACCTAGAAAGCAAGTTATACCGAACCAACAATTTGGCTTTCATTTGTACCATTCCACCATATAGTGAACACAAGCTCATTCGCCTTGATAGCCTGTTTCAAAAATTTCTAACTCTCAAAATAACTGTGAAATGAATCAAAATAATCATTTTTGTCATCTATATGTAGTTGCAAAGAAAAATTATGCCATGGTCCATAATTTAATACAGATTTTTATAGCACCCATATCTCTGATATAAAAAATATGAAGCATATTATAGAATGGAAGTTAATCTAATAA
Source organism: Nezara viridula (assembly GCA_928085145.1). NCBI lineage: Eukaryota > Metazoa > Arthropoda > Insecta > Hemiptera > Pentatomidae > Nezara > Nezara viridula. Next base: position 117,612,804 of record OV725080.1, read on the forward strand.
TAATTTCTGAAATTCATAAATTTGGTAATGTTTGGAAAAAAAGTAACAAATCTATAAAATGATAACCAGAGGCTGATGCCTTTGGAGTTGTTTTAGAAAAATAAATAAATGGGTTCTAGATAGCAACGATTTCTTTATTTGTTCTCCTGCAACTTATAGTGTTACCTATTAAACTACCTAAATAAACCTTAAAGGTCCCTGCATCTCTCCTAGTAGCCACTGCAGTATTTTATTAATATTAATATGATTTTCAACAGTCCTAATTAGCTGAGGCAAAGAAAAAAACAAAAAGTAGAAAATTGATCAAATAGAATTACCAATAGGAAATGTTGACAGAATATTTGTTACAGAAACTTTCTTGGTATATTATTTTGAATGTGCAAACAAGTCCGTACTAGTGCAGTAATTAATTGCCAGAAACAATTTTTTAAGTTTTGTAACTTTTTGTATTTATTTGATATCAAGCAAGAAATGGGAATTTTTTGGAGAGGTACTGGACATACTGAAGAGGTATGAAACATGATTCAAAATTGAGCTGAAGAAGTCGTTAAGAGGACCTCATGGTCAAATAACATGGAGAGTTATTAAGAGGTAGGGCTAGTACAAAAAAATTCAGACATGGAACTAATATATGTGGAAAACAAAAATCAAGAAGGGTAAATAAAGGTAAAAGAAATACCGCAAACCACTGAATACAATTTACAGGTTGGAAAAGTGGGAATTCCACACCAGTCTTGAAAGTAAGGATGGTATAAAGCGAGACACATACTAAATGATGATGTTGAATGATAAGATGTTAAGCATCTGTAAAGAACGTTTCCAACAACTACTAAATTGAGGAAAACCTACTAACAAGAAATGAACCACACTGAGGACAATATCCACAAGAGGTTGATATTCCATGTGTGGAAATTACTCCAGACATTAAAGAAGTCCCCAGGGATGGATACCATACCTGCAGAGCTGTTAAAAACTAACTCAGGAAACGGGAGGAAGAAAGGATACAAAAAAACTGTAATTACAGTTGCCGCGTTCTTGCTGTAAAAATATACTAGTCGACCATCAAACAAGGGAGGAGGAAGAGGTTTTTCAAACTGGATAAAAAGCTCAGGATGCCTGGAAGGTTACAAAACATGAAAAATTAAAGATATGGAAATTTTACCTATTGAATTTCAAAAGAGAAATAGGTAATGAAATTAAAATAATTTAAGTGAAATTGAGATATAATTAGCTGATCCATCAACCTCAAAAGGTTGAACCATCAATGATACATTCGATAAATAGAGGAATCTGCCTTATTTCCATGGATTCATCAATAAGTTTAAGAATTCGTTCAATTATTCATAAGCTAGTAGAGGAAAACAATATTACAGATAGATACAAGAGGTAATAGCAAAAAATATCAAGAAAACGACCAACTTAAATAGAAAGAAGAGGGAGTGGTTGAAGCTATGGAAGGACAAAGAGGAAAGAAAATTTTACCAGGTACTCATGCAAACGAGAAATGAGTTTCAATCACGGTTGAACGTATGCTGCGATCAAAATGGAACGATGAATGGAGAAAATGTAAAATTCATGAATATATGGGGAGAACATTTTGAGGAAAATCTTAATGAGGACGGCCCAGCTCAAGATAAAGCACAATGGATTAGACATTAGGAGGAATCTTGTTTGTGAATCACCCTGCTATGAGGATTTTGAAGATGTGCTAGATTCACTAAGAAATAATCACACCCTGGAAAAGATAATATTCCCTGTGAGATCCTTAAAACAGCGGAGATTTGCTGCATCAAAGAATGAATGATTTAATTTATAGCATCTGGAAAAATGAGGAAAGGCAACCAGTTGGTGCTCTTTAAAAAAAGTGATGAGACCCAATGCCAAAATTATAGAGGAATGTAGCCTACAAAATTCTGTCAAGCCTGATAGTGGAAAAGCTAAAGATATCTACTCCTTATACTACGGACTACGGATCAAATCTTTCTAGTGAAATTGATATTGGAAAAATGCTATATGAGCATAATACTGATGTCCAGTTGCTTTTTGTGGATTATAAACAGGCTTTTGATGGAGTTGGCAGGATCCAGCTTTATCAAGCTCTCAAACATTATAGCATAACTTATAAGTTAATCAATTTGATTAGAATGACAATGGCTCAAACAGAAGCGAGTGTCCTCATTGGAAATCAAACCAATTGCAAAATCACATATGAAAGTGGAGTAAGATACGAAGGAAGATGCCGTATCAGCTATACTATTCAACTTAATCCCCCATAAAGCTGTGGGAAAAATTATTCCAAGTGGTAACCTTGTAAGGTGCAGATTGTTGGTATGCGGATGATGTGGTATTGGGCAGAAGCGAAAGTGCTTTAAAATAATTGCTAGTTGAATTGGATAATGAAATCAGATAAGTCGGACTAGTGATTAATGAAGCCAAAACCAAATATATGGTATTATATGCTTCCACAATCAGATGAAGACCACACGATTTAGTCGTGGGTAAATATTGCTTTGAAGGTGTTGATCGATTCACCTACCTTGGAGTGGAATTAAACTGCGAGAACAAGGGAAGTGACAAAATTAAAAGTAGAGTCATGGCTGGAATCAGAGCCTACTTTGGCCTTCAGAAACTGATAAAATCAAACCTTCTGACCACACAAAGTTGAAAATATACAAGTCTCTGAGAAGACTGGTGGTGTGCTATGGAGCAGAATAGGATAGTCACAATTCTTAAATCGAGAAGGCTTAGTTGGCTTGGGCATGTTGAAAGGTTGCCAGAATGGCAGATGAAGAAGAAGGATTTCCAAAGTAAAAGAAGAAGGGAAGACCCCAGAACAAACTGGCTGAAGGATGGGGAGGGGAGTAGGACTTGACTAAACTTGGAGTTACTGCGCGAAGTAGGAGAGTGCTGGATTGAGATGGCTGGAGACAAATTGTGAGGACAAGGTTTATATTGGACTGTAGAGCCGGATAATGTAATTTAATGTAGTGGAAAACAAAATTTATTGATTGAAACCAAGGTCAATGATCTAGGAATTAAAGCCATCCATGGTAATATGCCTTATCAGTAAAATTAAGGCAATCAAAAAAATGTACCACAATCATCCCATTTTATGGTATTTCAATTATTTGTATTACAAAAATTAGTTTAATCTAGTTATTTTAGTTTGAAATAAGATTAGAATATAGAATTTATTTTTTTAAATTAAAAGATAGCCCTTTTTTTTATTTTTTATTTTCTTTAAAATGGAGGAACAGTAGTTTATTGCTGTGGAAGCTGCTGAATTCATTACTACTCCCGAAAGAAATATAATATAAACAAATATTCAGCACGAAACCTAGCTATAATGTCACAATTGTGAAGTTTTTCTTTGTACTGGTAAACGTTTTTGATGTATACCATTTGAAATTAATTTATTAAATAAATATTTGAGCGTTATAAAAATAAAATAAACAAGAAATGAAAAAGTTTTAACTCTGCGAGTGTTGGGCTACAGCCCGAATCATAAAGGAGGATGGAAACAATAAAATAAGGTAAAAAGATAGTAGTAAGAGCCGGTAATACTTCCAGAAATATAATGGTGCCTAGCATCCATTTGCAATTACTAAGTTTCAGTTTTTGATTTTTCATTATTTTATTGACTAATATTTTTTCAGTGGGAGTGGTGTAACTCAGTGGTAGGGTACTATGCTTCCAATACTAAAGGTCCCAGGTTCGAACCCCGGTTCATGGTAGAAAATATATTTATGTGTTTCATTGGCCGTGGGGTCGGGATACCCTCCTGGGGCACACCCAGCCTCTATAAAGTGGCTACTCTTAATTACATAATTGGTTAAGGGAGAAAACCATGCGGCTGAGCGTGATCTCGTTCAAATCACCTCCTTGCACAACCGTTGACCTAGAAACACTGCTTTTCCTAAATAGTACTGAATCCAAGACCCTTCATGGGTTGTAGTGGTACAGGTTTTTTTTTTTTTTTTTTATATATATTTTTTCTTGATTACACAGTTTACTGGTTATAATGATAAAATTGCTAGTCCCTACGTCTACAATATAGGTTAAATGCAGTTTAATGATAAAATTGCTAGTCCCTACGTCTACAATATAGGTTAAATGCAGTTTAAAACTAATTCATAATACATATTATTTAATTCGCAATTTAAAACGTTTATAAATATCTGCCAGATTGGGTTAGAAAAGCTTACTCACCATTTTTATTGTATACGTATATTCCAAGATTAATGATTTGTTAAAAATAATGAAATAATAGAACGAGCTGTTTTTGAACTGTATGCTTGTCACAGAAAATTAAATATTTTTACACATGTTGAAGAAAAAGTAGGGATGAAATTTGATAATTTTATTATTTCCTGAAAATCAGATTAACAGTAGTAACTGCTATGTGAATTTTACTACTGACAAGAATGCAAACAAATTTGTGTTTCTTGATGTCTAAAACATGAAATGCTAGTCTGAGGACTGGCATCATTTTCAGTTTCTGCTTCAATACAAAGCTCCGTGTCTTCGCTAGTAAGGAAGAAAAATAACTCGGAGGCCTAACAACTGATTATCATAAAATTTGTTAATAAAGCAACTTCTCCCATCTGTGTAGACCGTTAGTGGTAGTAAACAAAAATCAAGAAATAGTATTAATCACTTAATTTAAAATAAAAAAAGATTATACAGTAAATCCTCATTACTACCAACTCTTCGTGGAAGCAAACCATAATCGAATCCAAAGAAAAATGCATTGATTTTTTCATAGCACCATTGTTTTAATGAAGTAATTATGCTAGTACAAACAGTAAACTTTTTATTTATCCCTAGTCAAAAGTTAATAACTTGGTTACAATGAACCTAAAAGATATAAGTAATCCTCCATTCCTAATCACAATGTCAGAGTTTGTAAGGACCTCAGATTGTAATTTTATTAAATCCCTTGAAGTTGGTAATTATTATCTCTCTTTTATTTATATTTACTGCCATGATAATGGTCTAAAGAGAATGGTAAGCAGGGTTTTACTCCAAATTTAAGATTCAATTGATTAAATAGTGAATTATCTTATTTTAAGTCTTCCTTCTTGATCGTATTTTTCAAACCTAATGCTTCTCATCAATTTACTTTAGATTGACAAAAGGAGTGGAAAGCCCAAAATTTGGATGTACAACGACAAGACTACTGGTTTGCCGAAGGGAGAGGCAACTGTAACTTACGATGATTCAAATGCTGCCAGATCTGCGATTAAATGGTTTGACAGTAAGTGCCATTTTAGAATATAATTTTAATCCAATTATATCTTTTTTATTTTACTTAAACTTTCATCTTATAACGAAATATGACATTTCTTGCTCAGCGTTAAGATTAGTTGAATGGGCACACTTTTAGACATTAATCCCTTTCATAATCAAACCTGTGTACTGCATCTATGGTTCTTTCCAACTGTACTATAATATCAGCCCAGAAGTTTGAGGCTGAGTGTAAACAGCCTAGATTAAAAATGAAAATTCATACCAAACTGAAATTATGTATTTATTTATATTTAAGGTAGGTAAATGCTTGGAATATTACTGCAGTTTTTTCACCAAAGTCATCTTAACAAATTAGTATTTTATATCATTGAATTTACACATGTTTACAATTTTCTCAAAAACTGGCATACTGGTGCGGATTATTGTGTTTATCGAGGACAGCTGAAGTTAGTTATATGCGGCCATAGTCCATGGGCTGCCTGAAACAACAGTTAGGCAGGTAGTCCCGTGCTATCAGGAGACAGGAATCTATGCTAAGAGGCCGTGATCAAACCATCTAACAGCGATAAGTCCAGCTGATAACCAGTTCATTGATATGCAGACCCTCTTAAACCGCTACCAGACTTCAGTTAAGACCTATCACCGAATGCATATTGCTTAGGGTGCGAACGTCAGCGCTCTAACAAAATGAGAAGGCTTGCTGAATTCAACCTGCACGTTAGGGTGAGCGATATGCTCAGTACAAAATAACGGCAAGAGTGGTTGGTTCAAGGGTGGGTTGGTGATGGTTTAGAATAGAATATGCTTAGAGGCAAGTACAGACCTCCACACATTCTGAAAGCCAACTCTCAATGTGCATACAAAGATCTACATCCTTGATTTTGGCCGATTTATCGGCCCCTGTTTCATTTTCATGCAGGATAATGTCCGACATCGCAAATATGTGGGGTTACCTAGATGAGGTTGAGTGCCCAGTTAGCAGCCCAGACCTCAATCCTATTAGGCATCTTCTGAACCAACTTGGAACATCTTTTCGTTGACAACAGAACCCTCCTTTTGCCTCCACGACCTGAGGATTGCTGTACACTGCTTTTCTATTGTTAGTTAAATTGTTTTCATATTTCATGTACACTTAATTTCAAGTAAGATTGTGAGGATATAAAAAAAATTCTAGTCACAAGGATTTATCTTTTAACATTTGTATATTTATTTCCTTTAATGTTTTTAAATGAATGTTATATCATTTATAATTTTTTATTTCACTTCTGTACTTATGAAAATAACTATTTCTTCTCGAAGTTGAGTGTTAAGTGAAAGTTTATTTGATACATGCACCACATTAAATTTTTTCTACTGCATTTTGAGTTGTATAAAGTCACCTAAAAATTATAATTTTAGATATGTTTTTGTAACATCCGATTTCAGTCAATTAAAAGTGAATTCCTATTCTAATTTCCCCTTCTTTTTTTTTCAGACAAGGAATTTAATGGTGCTACTATAAAAGTGCAAATGGCAACTAAGAGAGACAACTACATGGGAGGACGAGGTGGCGGTAGAGGAGGAGGAGGTGGAGGTGGAGGTGGAGGTGGAGGTGGCGGAAGAGGGGGTGGTGGTGGCGGAGGCGGCGGTGGTGGTGGCGGTGGCCCAGGAGGTGGCCGAGACGGAGGCTTTGGAGAACACAGAGGAGGCGGGCGTGGGGGTAGAGGCGGCCCCAGGGGCGGAGGCCCTGGCGGTCCACCATCAGGAGGAGGTAGGTCAATAAATTAAATAGCACATCTGGAAATGAAATATGTAATATCTCTAATTCCATTTATGTCCTTTATTTTATTTTTGTCCTGATGAAGGTGGAAGTGGAAGAGACGGTGACTGGAAGTGTACCAATCCTGAATGTGGAAACACAAACTTTGCCTGGAGACAACAATGTAATAGGTGCAATGCTGACAAACCTCAAGGGGGAGGTGGAGGTGGAGAAGGGCCCCCACCACCACCTGGTGGTGGCGGAGGTGGAGGTAACGATTGAATCCTTAAATAGAAAATTAATTTTCTACCTTCAATAATGATATTTTATTTTCTCAATATCATTTCTTCTAAGTAATTGATTATATTTTACATTGATGACAGGTCGCAGAGGTGGCATGGATGGAGGAAGAGGACGAGGTGGAAGAGGAGGTTTTGGAGGAGGTGGATTCGGCCGTGGCGGAGGCGGTGGTGGTGGAATGGACAGAGGTCGAGGTAGAGGAGGTGGACCAATGAGAGGACAAGGGTAGGTTGTCTTTTAATCAGGGGTTAAGGCTTCTTAAAAAATTTACATTTTATTTATTGAAAATCTGGAGAAAAAAATAATTAAATAAATTGTTACTTTTTGGATAAATTTTAAATTTATATAAATTGGTTTTAAACTATGTCCATTTCATTTTTTATCAAATATTTGATTCTAATGTGTTGTTTGTTTGGGTTGCTAAGAATATAAGTAATTTTTTAGATTAAATTTTTGGCTAAATCGACAGAACTTTAGAAAAACCTTTTTTTTTTTTAGTAAAAGCTCTTTAAAATTTTTAATTTAAAAGTGAAAACAAAACCTTCTAGTTCTGATTTTTTTTTTTTAATTATGATTCTAGTCATACCGAAACTATTAAAAATCAAAATTTCATTTCAAGTCCTGGTTTTTAGTGATCTTTCTAATCATTTTAACTGTGTCTGATAATTTGTAACATTCATGTATGTAATATGAATATTTTAAATGCAAACATTGATTTGCCATATTTGATTATATATTATAAAACCCTCCATTTTGTAAATAATTTTTATTGAAAAAATATATGATAAAAAATTATAGTATTACTACTATAACTACTACTATCAAATTGCCAACACTCATATTTTCTAAGAGTGCCCTCTTTTATTTTCACTTGCCTATATAGAAAGAGGAAGTATTGCAATCGTACAAATTTTCTATAATAATAATGTCTAATGTGTTCATAATGATGAAAAATATGTTTTTCATGTCAATGTTTTCAAGTTCAAAATTCAGAAGAACTGTACCAAAGAGTGCTTTGATATTCTTATTTGTATGCCAAAGTTTATTTAGTTTTTGTTAGCTATGTTACAGACTTATATAACATAAATTTTATAAGGAACAAATTAGGTTTTGAAAATTTAATTGCGTACACCAGACCCAGCTAGTTCTTTCGGAATAATCGGACCCTACGTTTTCATGCCCAAAAACTTTTAAAGATAATGTAAAAACAAAGGGTTGTCATCCACACAACCTTACGTTAATTGTAGTACTGTCATGTAATACATGTCTCATTTCATATACTTGAGGTCCATATGATCAATGAGAGAAGTTTATATTATTCATCAAATCCCAAGATTAAGCCATCCATTTAGATTTCCTTCTCCTTCAGGTGGGAAAAATCGTCCCATCACCCCAAAAATTCAGGCACAAAAGTTTTGGAAGAAAAGAAATTTAAATTAACTCATAAAATCTTATGATATGTTGCATTGTTTTATTTTCTTATTAATTTGTCATTTGATCATTGAACAATATACTGTGCAAATTATTCACATGGGCAAACTAATCCAATAATAATGATCATTTATGTTCCATTTAACTATTTTAATGACCTGGAATTTTTCCAAAAATGACAACGACCTGATAATGTATGAGTAAATAAAAGAGTTTTCGGTGGACATTACAATAAAATGTCTAAGTATAGATGCATATATATTTCCTCCCTGTGGAGTTAATTTCAAACCTAAAAACTACCTACTTATATGGTAATAATAAACAAAGATAATTCTTCCGTGGTAAGTCAGAAGTCATCTCTATTATAATACATTATCTATACTCTTTACTTTTAATTAGTTATATCATCCTAATTTTATAAATTGTTAATTTTGTGTTACAGGAGGGGAGGAAGAGATCGGAGTCGCCCATACTAATTTATTATATTACTGAACTTTTTCTTAAACTGTTTAGATATATTTTTAGTATATGGGTCAACCTCTGTTTCATAGATATATAAGAAACTACAAAGGGAGTTTAATATCAAATTTCAAGCACCCTTTTAAAGCATGAGTGTTTTAAATTTAATTAGTAATAAAATAAGAATTTTATAATTAATAATTGGTTTTATTATGTATTCAATAATTTAGACTGAATGGATTTTTTTTCTTATATTTCTGACAAGCCTTAGGAGCTTTTAAATGTAAATATCTAACTTAATAATTTAAAAGGAAATTGTTTTTCCTTTTGTATTGTTTTCTTTCATGTTGTTATGATTTTTTATTCCAATTTCCCCCTTTTCATTCTATGTCAACTACTATCATACCTTTATGAAAGAAAAAAAAAAAACATGAAATAAAGAATTTTGTATTTATAGTTATATTTTTTATTATACTACCCACAACTCATTTCTCCCTTCTTCGGAAACTGTCTATAATAAAAATGATTCTAAATTCACCAGTAATCCTTCATCTTATTAACCTATTGCACTTCTATCTATAATGAGAAACATATTCGAGAAACTGTTTGTTCATAAGATAAGACAAACCTAGAAAGCAAGTTATACCGAACCAACAATTTGGCTTTCATTTGTACCATTCCACCATATAGTGAACACAAGCTCATTCGCCTTGATAGCCTGTTTCAAAAATTTCTAACTCCAAAATAACTGTGAAATGAATCAAAATAATCATTTTTGTCATCTATATGTAGTTGCAAAGAAAAATTATGCCATGGTCCATAATTTAATACAGATTTTTAAAGCACCCATATCTCTGATATAAAAAATATGAAGCATATTATAGAATGGAAGTTAATCTAATAATAATTTCTGAAATTCATAAATTTGGTAATGTTTGGAAAAAAAGTAACAAATCTATAAAATGATAACCAGAGGCTGATGCCTTTGGAGTTGTTTTAGAAAAATAAATTAATGGGTTCTAGATAGCAACGATTTCTTTATTTGTTCTCCTGCAACTTATAGTGTTACCTATTAAACTACCTAAATAAACCTTAAAGGATCCTGCATCTCTCCTAGTAGCCACTGCAGTATTTTATTAATATTAATATGATTTTCAACAGTCCTAATTATCTGAGGCAAAGAAAAAAACAAAAAGTAGAAAATTGATCAAATAGAATTACCAATAGGAAATGTTGACAGAATATTTGTTACAGAAACTTTCTTGGTATATTATTTTGAATGTGCAAACAAGTCCGTACTAGTGCAATAATTAATTGCCAGAAACAATTTTTTAAGTTTTGTAACTTTTTGTATTTATTTGATATCAAGCAAGAAATGGGAATTTTTTGGAGAGGTACTGGACATACTGAAGAGGTATGAAACATGATTCAAAATTGAGCTGAAGAAGTCGTTAAGAGGACCTCATGGTCAAATAACATGGAGAGTTATTAAGAGGTAGGGCTAGTACAAAAAAATTCAGACATGGAACTAATCTGATATATGTGGAAAACAAAAATCAAGAAGGGTAAATAAAGGTAAAAGAAATACCGCAAACCACTGAATACAATTTACAGGTTGGAAAAGTGGGAATTCCACACCAGTCTTGAAAGTAAGGATGGTATAAAGCGAGACACATACTAAATGATGATGTTGAATGATAAGATGTTAAGCATCTGTAAAGAACGTTTCCAACAACTACTAAATTGAGGAAAACCTACTAACAAGAAATGAACCACACTGAGGACAATATCCACAAGAGGTTGATATTCCATGTGTGGAAATTACTCCAGACATTAAAGAAGTCCCCAGGGATGGATACCATACCTGCAGAGCTGTTAAAAACTAACTCAGGAAACGGGAGGAAGAAAGGATACAAAAAAACTGTAATTACAGTTGCCGCGTTCTTGCTGTAAAAATATACTAGTCGACCATCAAACAAGGGAGGAGGAAGAGGTTTTTCAAACTGGATAAAAAGCTCAGGATGCCTGGAAGGTTACAAAACATGAAAAATTAAAGATATGGAAATTTTACCTATTGAATTTCAAAAGAGAAATAGGTAATGAAATTAAAATAATTTAAGTGAAATTGAGATATAATTAGCTGATCCATCAACCTCAAAAGGTTGAACCATCAATGATACATTCGATAAATAGAGGAATCTGCCTTATTTCCATGGATTCATCAATAAGTTTAAGAATTCGTTCAATTATTCATAAGCTAGTAGAGGAAAACAATATTACAGATAGATACAAGAGGTAATAGCAAAAAATATCAAGAAAACGACCAACTTAAATAGAAAGAAGAGGGAGTGGTTGAAGCTATGGAAGGACAAAGAGGAAAGAAAATTTTACCAGGTACTCATGCAAACGAGAAATGAGTTTCAATCACGGTTGAACGTATGCTGCGATCAAAATGGAACGATGAATGGAGAAAATGTAAAATTCATGAATATATGGGGAGAACATTTTGAGGAAAATCTTAATGAGGACGGCCCAGCTCAAGATAAAGCACAATGGATTAGACATTAGGAGGAATCTTGTTTGTGAATCACCCTGCTATGAGGATTTTGAAGATGTGCTAGATTCACTAAGAAATAATCACACCCTGGAAAAGATAATATTCCCTGTGAGATCCTTAAAACAGCGGAGATTTGCTGCATCAAAGAATGAATGATTTAATTTATAGCATCTGGAAAAATGAGGAAAGGCAACCAGTTGGTGCTCTTTAAAAAAAGTGATGAGACCCAATGCCAAAATTATAGAGGAATGTAGCCTACAAAATTCTGTCAAGCCTGATAGTGGAAAAGCTAAAGATATCTACTCCTTATACTACGGACTACGGATCAAATCTTTCTAGTGAAATTGATATTGGAAAAATGCTATATGAGCATAATACTGATGTCCAGTTGCTTTTTGTGGATTATAAACAGGCTTTTGATGGAGTTGGCAGGATCCAGCTTTATCAAGCTCTCAAACATTATAGCATAACTTATAAGTTAATCAATTTGATTAGAATGACAATGGCTCAAACAGAAGCGAGTGTCCTCATTGGAAATCAAACCAATTGCAAAATCACATATGAAAGTGGAGTAAGATACGAAGGAAGATGCCGTATCAGCTATACTATTCAACTTAATCCCCCATAAAGCTGTGGGAAAAATTATTCCAAGTGGTAACCTTGTAAGGTGCAGATTGTTGGTATGCGGATGATGTGGTATTGGGCAGAAGCGAAAGTGCTTTAAAATAATTGCTAGTTGAATTGGATAATGAAATCAGATAAGTCGGACTAGTGATTAATGAAGCCAAAACCAAATATATGGTATTATATGCTTCCACAATCAGATGAAGACCACACGATTTAGTCGTGGGTAAATATTGCTTTGAAGGTGTTGATCGATTCACCTACCTTGGAGTGGAATTAAACTGCGAGAACAAGGGAAGTGACAAAATTAAAAGTAGAGTCATGGCTGGAATCAGAGCCTACTTTGGCCTTCAGAAACTGATAAAATCAAACCTTCTGACCACACAAAGTTGAAAATATACAAGTCTCTGAGAAGACTGGTGGTGTGCTATGGAGCAGAATAGGATAGTCACAATTCTTAAATCGAGAAGGCTTAGTTGGCTTGGGCATGTTGAAAGGTTGCCAGAATGGCAGATGAAGAAGAAGGATTTCCAAAGTAAAAGAAGAAGGGAAGACCCCAGAACAAACTGGCTGAAGGATGGGGAGGGGAGTAGGACTTGACTAAACTTGGAGTTACTGCGCGAAGTAGGAGAGTGCTGGATTGAGATGGCTGGAGACAAATTGTGAGGACAAGGTTTATATTGGACTGTAGAGCCGGATAATGTAATTTAATGTAGTGGAAAACAAAATTTATTGATTGAAACCAAGGTCAATGATCTAGGAATTAAAGCCATCCATGGTAATATGCCTTATCAGTAAAATTAAGGCAATCAAAAAAATGTACCACAATCATCCCATTTTATGGTATTTCAATTATTTGTATTACAAAAATTACCATCAATAGAACTATTATTCATGGGATGGCTACTTCTATCATGGGAAGTAAAATAAAATAAAAGTAAATGAGGTTTGGTAATATAAATCTTTTTCAATATCCCATCAATTTTATTTTACAGGAAAAAGAAATTATGGATTATTTATATATCTTTAATATATATATTTATAGAATATTTAGGAAAATGTTATAAATGACAATTTGACAATACTGAATCACAGACATGAAATGTGCTATTGGCAATGTTTAAAACTACAAAATAATAATCAGTATATAAACATAAAGGATTTCTAGGAAAACTCACTGAAATATTCCTGAATGGCCAAATGTTAATGGTAAATATAAATACTAGTATATAACATGAATTATCATTATCAAATACATATTTAATAAAATCGAAAGACTATTTTTTATTTATCAAAATATGTGTAAATGTGATAACAATATTGCTGAGCAAGCAGCGATTATATTATTTATTAACTTCCTTAATTTAAAATGTAATACCTATACATAATGTACACAATACATATTAAAAGTTGACTTTAAACATATACATGTAGTAAAGATATAGTAAAGATTTCTAATGACTTTAATCTGGGAGTGTAAGTTGTGAATATTGAATACAAATCTACGAAAGAATGTAATAAGTACAAGAAGTAAACAAGTGGTATATCAGGTACAGCTAAGCAAATAAAACAGAAATTACTATAGAATTATATTTAAGAAAAAGTAAACTAAATTTTTATGTCTGAATATTTACAAAAAATATACAAAAATAATTGATTTGGAACATGAAATATGGCATCTTGTTTACTACAATTATCCCTGAATGTGAATTTCAATAGGTTATTTCTTAACCCATTAAAAGGCATAATTTAAATTAAAATCATCTAAATTTAGTATTATTTATTCAAAAAAAGTTGTTTGTTCTTTTGATAATAACAGGGATGCATACTAGAAATACAAAAATCTTATTTACACACACCAGGGAACTTCATATAATTGACTGTCCAGACATAATTGAACAAACTTTTTCCATTTTAAAATCAATAAGTACCTAACAATTGATGAAAAAAAAGTGAACTTGTATAAAAGCAATTTTTCTGAAATAATGATGTCAATATACATATCAAGTGCACTTTATTTAAGTTTAATCAAATTTAATTAGTTTATTATGGAAATATTTTTTCAAATTTCAAAATGACTGAAATATCTTGAACTGAGTTAAATTAATACAAAAATTAGTTGGTAATATAAAACATTATTTAAAAAAAAAAACTTTTCATGAACACTATTTACTAAAATTAATTTATAAGAAATATAGTTGATAGGATGGACCCTAAAAACTCTTTAAATCACCAGATTATTGCCCAGTTAAACTATCTTATCATATGAAAACAAATTTGATTAAATATATTTATCATTAGCAATTTTCTTTGATTTTGTTAATTTGGTGAATATCAGACACCAGATTTTTATGCTATCATGTATTCAGTTTACCATGTGCTTTTTTTTCAAGAAACCAAACATTTTCTAAATCATTTGTAAAAGTTCTTATTTTTGTTAAAATTGGTTTTAACCCTTTAACATTCAGAGCCTTAAAAACTAAATTTGATGGTAAGATTTAGTGGCCCTTCTGATAGACTAAAATCGGCAGCTATATGTGTTTAATACAAATTTAAGTCAAGGTGGAATGGAATATGACCTTAATGATAAGCCATATTTTGATATTGAGTTGAATCAAAATGGAAAGTGAGCTAACACAGATGATTCAATTGATTTAATCAATATTATATAAACAGTGATAAAAATAAAACATTGGGAATTCAATTGGTGGGTGACCTACATGCTAGGCCACTGAAAATTCTGCAACTTGAATCAAGAACATGGCTGAGCTAGTTCAGGATGGCCTGCCTATGGTGTAGGCCTCTAAGTGCTAAAGGGTTACCCTTAAGGATTAATCTTGTTTAATCCTGCATTTTTCCTTATTTGATTATTGAAAATAAAAAAGTTTTAATTACCCATTTGGTTAAAAAAAAAATTATGTTTTCTTTCTTGCATGAACAACTCACATTGATTTATAGTTACCATTTTGGATTTTTAAAATTTTCAATTTGCTATTCTTTCAACTAGGAATTGAAATGATAACATAACATTAAAAACTGCATATTTTAACATCAACACTTTTAGCTCCATGTTTCAGAGCTTCTTACAGCATAAAAATTCGGTATGTATAGTACATAGACATTGAATGGGGACATCTAACGCAGATTATTTTTGTTTTTAAAAACCTGATATTAACATATTCACAGTAGTCTATTATCTCAGTATAAATTGCTATATTTTTCTACCAGCAATACAACCATGCAAAAGTGCAATGTATTTATAAGTAAAAATAATTAATTGTTACTCCATTTATCATGATTTGTGAGACAAATACTACTTGATTTAAACTTTTGACAAAAATCTATGTTATAGTATTCAAATACATTACAACGTATACAACTTTAATACACAAAAACATAGTATTTGTTTACACATTCAACTAATTTCAACAACAAGAGTGTAAATTACAACAATAATTAAGATAAATATTTCTTGAACTTGAATTCGTTCAAGTTAAGAATATCACAGCCTCGAAAGAGACTTCATTTTACAAAGTTTATTAACTGGAGTGCTTAATGGAATATTTATTGACTTAAAAAATGGTACAGTAAAAATAAAACACACAACCAATCAACATGAATTGACTCAAATAGAAAACTTTTCGTTTCTGATTTAAGGCAATGATGAAACAAGGTATTTTTATCTTTTGAATAAAATACTTGAATTAATGAATCATTTCTTGATAAAGAAAAAATTGGAGTTAGGCCCAAGCAATTTATAAATAATAGTTGCAGATATAAAATTATAGAAACTGGGGTTGTAATAAAATAAAAATTAATGAATAATCAGGTAGTTAGGTAAAATTCAAGATATATGATAAGAAGAAGGGACCAAACGAAAACTACAAAACCAGATTTTAAGTCTGAACTATATATTTATATCATAGCATTACTTTAGATGCATACATTTATTTCATTATTGTTTATCTTTAATTATCTAAAACACAAAAATTATTTTCATACTTAAAAATTGTTAGAATGTTTCTTATCAGCAAGTAAAAAGGGTAAATACTAAATTTTAAACCCACCCACAGAGTAAAATATTAGCAAATATGAAGTAAAATAAAACTTTAACAGATAAATATCTCATCAGCTCAGTCAAAGAGAAAAAAAAAAAAAAACTAAAGGAAGCTATGATGATTTCTACCCATAAAAATATAACAAAAAACCCAAGTCTTGCATGCACATAAATTGTTTTGTTTTTAAACTTCATTACTTTCAGCATCCTAGTTTTAAAAGTTAAAGTATAAATAAAATAGTTATACATGATTAGTGAATAAGTTTAAATGGTGAATATATAAACAATTACAACAAGATATTCAGAAAATATTTACAAACTATAATATACATAAATCAGTATAAACAATACATATTTGCAACTATAAATCAATTCACAAAAATAATCTTCAAACATTTCATTTTACCAATCAAACTCAATATACATACTATAGGTGCAACCTCCATTAGCCTTAAATAAACACGATATAAAATCAACAAATAGAATAAAATAAAAAATAATTTATCAGGAAAAAAGAACAAAAAAGTGAATCATTGACACTAAACAGCACTTACAGCTCAAATGTGCTTGGAGGCAAATTATTAATTAACTATCAAATCTCATTTTCATATGTGTTTTTTTGGAAATTCGATATTTTCACATTATTTAGTTTCAAAGGCTCCAAATAAAAACAACAAGACAATTAACAAATGATTTAACTAAACTTAGAACTATGATGCTACCAATTACCAATAACAAAAATCGTCTTCAGCAAATTTATACAATAAATCTAAACAATAAATCACAGTAAATCATCTTAAAAGTATAATGTGATTCTAGTTTAAAATCTATAAATAAAATAATGCATTACAATAATAAAATATATAACAGAAAAATAATAAGATGCTCATATAATTGTGAATAATTTGTGTTGTTACACGTCTGTTTTAAGTGCTGGATGCCAAAAAAATAATTTAATGTTTTTACGTATTTTACATTAAATCAAAGAAAATATCAAACCTATTAGATAAATCTTCAAGTAAGGGTCGAAAAACTTGTATTAATCAGAGTAATTTGAATATAAATAATTAAATGAGTAGTGAAGAGAAATTATTAGTACTACTCCTTCTGTGATAATCAAAGAATCAACAAAGATATGATGGCTATAAAATAAAAATGTAATATATTTACTGTATAAAGTTAGTTAAACAATTCAAATTGTCTTAGAAAGCATAGAGCACTTAAGAAATTACCAACATTAATATTTAAAAAATAAACAAAAAAAATTATTCACAACAAAAGACATTAAAATAAAATGTCAAGTCTAATACAGCACTTATAAACTCAAAGAGTTTTGATTTAATAGTTGTTAAGTATCCTAATAAATTTCCAAGCAACATTTAATTTTCTTTCTTAATTTTCTTTCTTAATTAAGTAAATTAAATTCTTGAGGCAGAGCAATTAATTGATGAAATACAATTCAAAAGAAATAGCACTACACATTCATGAATAAAATTTATAATCATAGCAAATACATTTATAATAAGCAAGAAAATTTAAATATGATTGAATGATCTCAACCAAGTAGGAGTTTAATACAAAGACTTCACAAGTAGTCCAATCTGTAATGAAAAACAAAAACTCTATGCGAGGGGCCTCAAATTTTGGTATACAAAGTATTTAAAATCCTTCATTGAATTAACCACAAACTCCAATATGTCTGACATTTTGCAAATAAATCTGAAGTTTTTTGTCTTTTTTTTTTTAATTTACATTAAATGTAAAAAAATAATTAGTTGACAAATAGTCAAATGTTAAGACAAAATATTAACATTCTAAAAGATTCATTTCTTATCTTTTCTAACTAATCTCTGCCTCAGGGTTTTGTTTAATATATATATATATTTAATTTTTAATTAATTTTCATAACTAAATTGTAAAACAGAACATTAATACTGACAAGACCTCTTATTTGAAATAACAATTGTGATTTTATTTAAATCTAAACAGGAATGTTGGCTATAATTAAAAAAAATTAATAACTCAGATTTATGGACCTTAAGAATAGCAATTTCCTTCCTTGTTAACTACTTAGGCCTTTAAAATCACTCACATTGTAGAATGAAATGAACATCAAGATACATTTTACAAAAAAAGATTTGATTGGATACAATTTCAAAACTGAACAAAATTTATTTACTGCTTTTCTAAAACGAAGAAATTTTAAATTAATTAAAGAAAAAAGTAGCATATGAGCACTTAGTGTCTAATTAAAAGATGTTAAAAAGTAAAGTCTAACCAAACTAAATATTTGGATTCCTTTGTTTAAATAGTACTGTTTCTTCAAAAATGAATTCCTTCAGTGTTTCCTTTGGTAAATCGTCAAGTTCCATAGCGAATCTGAATGGTTCCTCAGCAACAGGCTACAAAACACAATCAACACAGACTTAGGAAGTGGACTTGTGTTACAAGGTAAAAATTACCTTGCAAAGTAGAGTCACTGTTAGAGAGTTTTAGAAAAATCATTAAACAAGTGAGCCAATTTGATAACTTACCTCATCAGCAGGGTCGTAATACTGCTCTAAATATGGATGAGCCAGGGCGTCATCTACAACTATCCTATTGTGAGGATTAAAAGTGAGCATCTTGTCGAGGAGATCAAGAGCTTTTGGGTCAGCATTAGGGAACAGTTTCGTCCATGGCACTTTAGGCTTGTAAGGCAGCGACTGAAGGTAACTTCGTGCCTGAGGACAATATCAGTTTTTCAACAAATTTAATTCATTAAAATAATAAAATATATTTCTACTCTAAAAGACCTCTTTAGCATAACAATATACTATTTATAACAATATATAATAAAAAATTAAAAAAATGTTTTGCTTTTAGAAATCTGAAAGATATTTGAACCCTTTTTTTCCATTATCTAACTACGATTCTTCTAATGCTGAAAGCATTTAAAGTTTAAATTAGATTCTGAAAAACTGTAAGAATAAAAAGTAACTGGATAATAAGTATTCTCAGGGGATATATCAGTGATTTATATTTTACTGAATACATGTTATCTTACATGTTATAAGTGGAGATATTTTAATGTTTTAAATATTTAAAACTTGGGACCCTCTGTAATTATTTATATCCCTTGATTCACTCCTGTCTTCATCAAGTTTTAACAATATAATAAAGAAAACTAAAGTCCTCCTAGTTTTCCTTCAACTATGAAAACAAATAATTGATAAGCTTCATCAAACAGTTTCATAATTGATATTTAATGATTAATTATGCAGATAACTAAGTGGTTTGAATCTATCAACGAATAATCATTTCAGGAAATATGTAGAACAGTTAATGCATAATGAACCAATATCAGTAGAATATTTTGTTTCCATTTCTGAATCTCATGCATCCTTAGTTAAGATTTTCGATGAGCAAAAGTTTACAAATTTGATGCAGAAGTTTTTTTCAAAAGCTTTGTTGATAGCTTCAGTAAGCTTTTCATAGTTCTTTCAAGAATCTCAGGTCTATCGTATGAACGAGATATGCATATTTAAATGTTACGATGTCCTAACGAATTATAAGCTTATTTATATTTAAACTTATCTTATTTATGTTTAACTACCTACATATTATTTTGCTAACCATTTTACCTACACATTATTATTATTACTGTATATTATTCTGTATATTTTATTTCTTTTCTATCTATTATTATCTCTATATTATTTCTTTTTCTAGTATTTATTTGTTAACTGTTCTTTGCTTAGCCCTGATGAAGGCTTGAAACACAGAAAAAAATATTGGCACAAAGAAAATAAATATAATTTTGTATTGTATAATTTGTAAATTTTGTATAGTTCAAATGATAGATAGCAACCCCCAACCAACTGCTCTTATAGGAATGAACAGCCAAAAATTTCTCATCTTCATTTCTTATTTAAAATAATTTACCTTTTCATTAATAATGCATTCCAAATCTTCATGTGTCGGTGAACCAAGTACACCAAGAATGTGGTTTAACTGATCCAAATAGTGTTTTCCAGGGAATATAGGGCGGTTGGATAGCATCTCTGCTAGGATACAACCGACTGACCAAATATCAATAGATTTCGTATAGCCCTAAAAAGTTGATAAAAAGATCAATCATCTGTAAATTTGAGAGAGAATATAAAATAAAAATAAACAATAATGAAATGATCTTATGATTATAACGTGATTACCTTAGAGTTCAACATTATCTCAGGGGCTCTATACCAACGAGTAGCAACATATTCAGTAAGAAAACCAGTATGGTCATGATCTGGATCAGCTACTCTTGCAAGACCAAAGTCGCAAATCTAAAACATAAAAGGAATATAAACTTTCTTTATAATTTATTCTTGATAAATTGTAAGGTTCATATATTTCCTTTAGAGTTTTAGTTTATAGTTTAATTACTTTAATCATTATGTTGTGAAAATTGTACATCTGTGGAACAAATTTCATCATACAGCATACAGTATATCATTCGGCATATTAGGCATTCTTTAAGTGTTATTAAGTTTGAAATTGTATTAGCCTGAAACCTGTGGTCTGTGGTGGGAATATTATTTTCAGTGTAATATTATGTAAACCCAATTCTATATTGTACTGAATCCTGATATTAGCGTTTGCATGTTTAATATATATTTTACATACAATTAATTATTTTGCTTAGTTATTTAAAAGCAATCGTTGAATAGACAAAAGAAACAAAACTTAGCTTTATTAGACACAATATTTTAAAATAAAAATACCTTTAAATCACATGTAGTGTTTAAAAGAAGGTTACTGGGTTTCAAATCTCTGTGTAGAACATTTGCAGAATGAATATACTTCAGCCCTCTTAGGATTTGATAGAGAAAGTAGCAAATGTGGTCATTACTTAGTCTCTGAAAAATAAAAATGGCATTAATTGCTAATAAAACTTGTATTTTAACAATTTATCTATTTTCAGAAAAAATATAAATATATTGAATTATTAGTTCAGCTAACAAAGCACTATGATTAAGAGTCTACAGAGAATGTAAAAGGGAATGTTCATCAAAATTAATTATAATTACAATTACATTAAATTACATATCAGATATAAGTAAATCTATACAAAAATAAAACCAATACCTTAGAGAATAATTAAACAATAATCTTATCATAAAATGAATATCTTTAGACAGGAAACGGATATTTGAAGGACCTTAACTAGTTACAATTTACAAAATATATGATTAAAATAATATTTTTCAGACCATCGGATCGCAAAAAAAAAACTATGATATGTGCTTAAGGCACAATAGAAGTGAAAACATCAATAAGGCAGAATTAATAATACGAAATATACATTATTTTTATATTACATTCTCATTTTTTTACATTGTACATTACGTAGTAATAACATTTACAATATAAACAATTATATGAGAGTTGGTGCGGTCAAATAAATACTTTTTTTTTTTTTTATTTCTTTATGACATTTACAACTGTATTACATAAATACATCAAGTAAATTTGGACATAATTGATATAATGACATGAATACACTTGCTGAGTAACTACCCAATGGTAGCACTCTAAAATAAATACTAAATACTAAACTTACACATTATATTCTCCTTTGTTTTCTATTTTCATTCATACTTATTTTCTATTTTTGTTTGTATCTTCCATATATATATATATATATATATATAGATATATGAGTATATAGATATATATATATATATATATATATATATATATATATATATATACTATATATATATATATATATATAGATACATTGTCACCCACTATATCTCTGATGTCATCTCATTATTTCTTTATCAGACAACTGTTCTTTATTTAATATCTACTTATAATTCATTCATTTTCACCATGTACCAATTATTTTTTGTATCTTTTGTAGACCTGATGAAGACCTACAAAGTGGGTCGAAACGTTGGCTTAACAATTAAATATACTATTTTAAAAATTTAGTATTTATTTGACAGCACCCTCTGACCAACTCCTCATATTATATCATGGCCAACTATCTCTACATCATTATAAACAATTATAATTGTATATAAACTGTTTTTGTACTATATTCACAAAGTAATAACATTTACAATTATAAATTACTCTGGTAAACTTATCTTTCTCTGATCATTTGTATCATGCTCTTAAAATGAAACAATAGTTTTATGATAACTAAAATATGTGATGTACGTATATTTTCATTATTTCAGTAGGATTTGTCATATTTAATATGAGAATCATCAGTATGAAATTTGTTATAATTTGGTTTTTGATACTATATTTATACCTTTCTGCCTCTTGATAATGGCATCGAGTCAAGATAAAATTTTGAAATGCTGAACCTTTCCCTCGCTTACAGTATGTAGATCCAATTTTTAGTTTCTGAGATATTTTAATCCAAATGCAACAATTAGTCAAATCGAGCCAACTTTACCTGAATGAGTGTTACATAGCCGTGCGTGATGGCTCTGTCTCATTCACTACAGACAAAAAAAGTGCGCCTAAAGAAGTTTTCACATCAAAAAAGAGAAGGGTATCCACCCAGAATTGCTGTGGAAGGGTTGTGCAGTAAACAATATTTTCTCAATGGGACAACTATCTGGTAATACTCGTCAGGGGCATCTGGCAAAATCTGACGGCCAAAGTGTAATTAAGAATTAATCTTTGAGTGACAAAAAGGAAGAAAACTAAAATAACACCTACAGCAAGTGTTAGCTTTTGTGTTCCATGAATTACTAAATTTCAACACTACATTATTTCGTTTATAAATTGTTATTTGATTGCTTATCAGATATAATTAATATCTTTATGTATTGAAACCATGGAAGACAGGCAGTTATATTATTATGGCAATACTTGGAAGGTTGAGGGTAATTATGCGGAAACATTAGAAATTATTGGTTAGCCTCAGTATTTGGAAATAATTCAGCACTTTGATGATGGCTCACCAAAATAGTGTTTCGACAAGTTCAGCCACTATGACCTCATTTATCAAAATATAATCCATATATCGGATGAAGATTAAAAACAAATAAAAGAGAGAAAAATTGCCATAATACAAACTATTTTTTTTAATACCATTAAAGTATCATATTACATTTGTAGATCAAATAAAGTCTACGGTTGTGATGTATGGAATGCAACATCCTGTTCGAAACAAAAAAAATTACAAACCTTCCAAAATAAGATCCACAGAATTGCAGTAAATGACCCTTAGTTTGTCAGAAACAGTCAACTCCATCGTGAACTTCAAATGGAAACAATATCAATGATTCATGAATTCATTAAAACACGCTTTACCAAATATCATTCTCAGTTACCAGCAGTTAAAGGTGCAGCAGCTTTCAACATAGGAACTCTAATATCATCCCCAAGAGTGAAAGCCAGACTTTTATATATATATATATATATATATATATATATATATATACACACACACAATATTTTCATTCCTGTTGTATACATATTTTATTCATTTACTTTATTATTTTTTCATTATTTATTTATTTCATTATTTTTCATTCATTTTTTAAATTATTGCTTTATTTTATTTTTTAAATTTTATTATGATTTATTTTATATTTTTCTTATACTTTATTTATTGTATTATTATTCATGCATTCTACAAACTTTAATAGTCCATAGTTATAGCCATTATGCGTTGTTAGGGGTGTCTTTTGGAAGAGGCTATACCCCCACATAGCCAAATGTTAAAAAATTAATTATTTTTAATGTATGGCTCACTAAACCGATTTGGAAATAAAGAACATATAAAAAAATAAATAAAATAAAGTCAGAATTAAATTTTGATAAATTAACATTTAAAACATTCCTTACTTGAGTTTTGAGGAGTTTATAAAGGTCTGTCTCCATGAGACACTGCACAATATAAACATCTTTCATTTGATCAATGGTAGTTGCTCTCAAAATATCTCGTATATCTATTATCTGAAATAGAAAAATAATTAAATTAGTGAAGAAATTTTAGAGTGCAATTAAATTTCCAGATTGCAGTTTTCAAAAAGGTGTAACCGGCAAAGCCACGAATAATATAGAGATGCAAGAGCCTACACCATGAAAGTTGCTAGAAGAAAGAAGCGAAGAGTCTTGTTATAAGACATAGAGGAAATTGAATCTTCCAGAATGAATAATGAAATAAGGAAAATGTATAGAAAGATTAATATTTTTAAGAGCGGGCATAGGAACCAAAGTACAACAGTTGAGTATGATAAGGGAAAGGTATTGGTCATTGGAGAAGTGCGAAATCAATGGAAGAAGAATTTACAGAACCTCTTAAATCGTGAAAAGGCTGAGAATGTAGAACAGGTTAAAGCAGAAATGGAGAACAATAAAAGTGACAAAGATGTACCACCTGATAAAGAGGATATTATAAAGATAATAACGAGAATGAATAAGGCACTTGGAATAGATGGTCTTCCAGTGGAACCTTTCAAAGAAGCAAACTAGGGAATTGCTGCCGTACTCCAGGAATTGATCGCAAAAATTTGGGTAGAAGAAGTGATCTCTAGTGATTGGTCAAAGGGCCCAATAGTGCCAATATACAAAAGAAAAGGGGATGTCACGCTATGTAAGAACCACGGGAGGATTACATTACTCTCCATTGCATATAAGGTCTTTTCTGTTGCTTTATATAGGCGAATTGTTCCATATGCAGAAACAGTACTTGGAGACTACCAAGGAGGATTCCGACAAATCATAGAAGAGATTTTTTCAATTAGGCGGATCTTGAGAAGATGAGAGAATGTGGAAGGTTGGTATAGATGCCGTTTATGGATTTTGAAGCAGCATATGACACTGTCAACAGAAATGCCCTATTTATGGCCATGGAAGAATTGGGAATACCAAATAAAGACCAAGAGTCAATGAGGGGAAAACCTAAGTAATGCCATTAACAAGGAAGAAATCCCTGCACTCTCAAAACATACAAGTGTTGTCAGCGACTACACTTTAGAAGTAGTCAACAATTTCAGCTACCTCCGGTCTTTTATCAATAAAGATGAGGAGATAAGAGCAATAGTTTCATGAAATAAAGCATACTTTGCTCTAATTAAGCTATTCAGAAGTAGATTCCTGAGCAGGACCACTAATATTAGGCTGTACAAGACGATTGTTAAACCTGTAATAATGTATGGATTTGAAACATGGACATTTAAGACTGCTGCTGAAAAAAAAAGTCCTGAAACGGATATTCTGACCAGTTCAACAGTCAGGAAGATGAAGGATAAGGACAAACAGGGAAGTATACCAGCTGCACCAGGAACTAGCAGCTTCTATGCTTGTAAAAGTTCAGCATCTCAAATCCATCTGTCCACAGGATGGATGAAGTAAGAGCAGCAAAAAAAACAACTACATATGTTCGATCCAGATGGAGTGTGCTCAACAGGAAGACCAAAAACTAGATGGCGGGATAATGTAGGCAGTGACTTCCGAAAGCTGGGAATAAGAATCACCATGGCAGAAGATAGAGCACAGGAGGAAAGGCTGATTGAGCAGGCTAAGGATAGCTATATGCATCTGCTGGGCTAATAAAAGAAGATATAAAAAAATAACTCAATTCCTTTTTAAAGAGTGATTTATCAATAGAAATATATTAGAATACTACTGATATCATTTAAATTCACTGACCAAGAGCGGGAGATGGACTCAATTTTTTCTTACATGTGAAATCAGATTAATTATCTATAAATATACAGCGTTTTCTTTTGTTTTTGTTATTGACTTGTTCTATATTTGGTATGAATGTGTCACTTGCATCTCTAATATTTATTGCCACAAGTTAGGCAGAATTTATTATTTCATGATACATATATATAGAATAAAAAGCCAATATATATATATATATATATATATATATATATATATATATATATATATAAAGTGGTGAATCAAGACAAATACAAATGGTGTGGCCTTAAGTGGTAAACATGGTCAGGGTTTCCCCCCAAAAAAAGTTTCAATAAGAGTTAGATTCAAGAAATAGTGAAACTTAGAGGGTAAAAACTGAGTGGTAGTTCTCCTTATGGTGTAGATGTGTATGTATGTCGGTTTGGGCTTGAAAAAAAAAAAAAAACATTTCTAAATTATTTTTTGAATTAGTTATGTTATACTGAATTTAGAGACTGTAAAAATTGCCAAAGTACTATTCTTGGTTTTGAAGAGTGTTAAATTATAATACTACATAAAATTAAATAATCCTTAAAAAAAATAAAACATGTAAAGAAAGTTATTTATGTATTACAGTTATTCTTATAATAAACTTTCAACTCCTATCGGGGTAAATTAAAATGTAATAGCGGAAATGAAATATTTTCGAGCGAAGGTTGACAGCTAACCCTATGTGAATAGCATTAATGGAAAGCAAGGATGTTCTCAAATAAAAAAAAAATAGTATTGTAAATTTTGTAATTTACAATTTTTTGAAATAATGTTATAGATTATTTGTAAATTTCTGTTACAACAGCCGTGGGGAAACCCGCCAGGGTGTGTTCCATGAGCTGGGATTCGAACCTAGAACCTCGAGAATTGAAAGCTCAGCACTAACCTACCACACTCCACAGTATTTTAAATTATAATTATAAAAGAAAAACTTACATTTTCATGTTTAAACCTTGTCAGGATTTTGATCTCCCTCAACGTTCGCTGGCAATAGGTCTGGTGTTCAAAAGGTGATATCTTCTTTATGGCTACCTTCGTCTTTGTCACATTGTCATAAGCCGATCTGAAACAAATATAAAACATTATATCAACTAGAAAAAATTAAATCTTTATTCGATTCGATAAACTAAAGTAATTTGGCAAAATAAATTTATTTTGATTGTATGTTTACAAATAACAAGGATTTATTTTTCCATCATAATAATAAGTAACATGAATGAATAAAATTTAATCAGCATTTATTTCAATAAATGATGAAAACACAGCTCGGCGTTTCTTTAACAGCCCTGAACTGAGAACTACATATTTTAACGTACTCTAACCTTGGTATTAAACTGGACTAAATATTTTAGGCTTTATTTAATTCCCAAAAAATATAGCATAATTTTGAACTGTTCATTTAAAATTAGGTGTGGAGATCGAAACTGAAAGTGAATTGTATTTCTAAAGGTTAGATAGAACAAGTCTCTTATACAACTACATATATGCTTGTATACATAGGCAATATCTCACTCATGTGATCACTAAAAATATGTTAGTTTTTTTCCTAATAATAGTAAAATATAAAAAAGATATTCTTGCAGGTTATTATTTTTTTGTATGTCTATTAGGCTTATAAATCAAGAACAAAGTCAATAAATTATCCAATGTTAATCGACGAATAGCGACATAGGAAATAAACATTAGTGGTATAAGCAAAATAAAAACGCAGGAAAGAAGTGAATTTAAGAGTTGATGTTGCAGTAAATGATCCGTGAAATATACTTATAAATTTTAAAGTTAGAACTCCAAGACTTGAGGCGCTTTAAGGTGAAGTTCCCAACGAGATAGCTGGCCATTTGTGTTCTTGAAATTTAAAAAATCCGCTACTTCATAAATATCGATTAATTTAAATCCATTGAGTTAGACACAGTTTACAAAATCGTTGGATGAGCAAGACAGATATTGGACTTTCTTGCCTTTTCTCCTAAGCCTATTATAAAACCTAATTTGTAATTTGTGAAAAAATCTGATTTTGGGGACGATGATTATTTTTTTTTCAATTCCTGCGTGAATAAAAAGCTTGACCATCAGTAGTGAGGAGCAAAATAGTAATGAAAGTGAGCTGCATAGAGTTCGTTACGAAACATATTTCATTATAAAAACAATAAACGCAATTAAACGAAAAAGTTTTGTAAAATAGGAATATTAAAATAAAAATAGAATTCATAGAAAAATGTATGACAGGAAAATATGAAAATAATTGCTAAAAACGTCAGAACGATAGAATTAGAACTTATGAAACAAAAGTAATATATTTTTTAATTTTGATGGTTCATTTTAATTTAATTTATATTTAAGTCGGAACCTTGGCCAGTTATTGAAGGCTGAGGTAAGGAAGAGTGGGAGAACAGGGATAGAGAAATGTAGGAGTGGGGTCAGCTTTAATATCTCTTAAGGTCTTAGGAGTGACAACGTTTTTTAGTCAACGAGTAATGGAAAAAAAAAAACATGAACAATTAAAATAATTAAAGGTAGAAGACAAGTCAAGGGGTTCGAAATGTTGTTCCTATGAATTAATAAAGTGCGTTTGTAGTTTGAAGAGATAAATTTTTATATAAAAAAAAAAATGTTATAAATAAACTTTCCAGTATTATTAATTAATAAACCCGAAATAGAAACGAAAACATTTTGAAGATATTAGGACATCGCATGCTCACCAACTCTATATGACCCTATTCAGTAATATGAAGACAATCTGAACAAAAATCTAGCAACTAATTTACCTAAGAATTGAGAATAAATTGCTATTTTTGCTTTTGACAGAGGTCCCAAAGGAAAAGATGTGGTTATTAATTACAGTTTACAGAAAGGCTACAAAGAGACTAATAGCCTCATTAGAGATTAAAAAAGACCTGAGATTTTTAAATGATCAAATTGCAGACAGTCTATTGAAGCGATCAAAGAGTAAAAATCAATGTTAAAATTTTGTCGAGGAGTAAAGTTTAACATTTTCTATCGGACCTTTTAAGCAAGTTAGCCTAATTAAACGCTGGAGGACGGACGGAGACTGTAATTTCCTTCTATTTTCCTGGACTAAGCGAAAAGCTAACATAAATGGCGATGGAAAAACCCGAGAGAGGGAAAATTGAATTTTCGAAGTATTATCAATTGAAATACTAAATTGAAAAAAACAAAACAAATAGCATTAACCAGAAAGGTGGGAAAATTTTTCATTAATTTTCATTTTATATACATTTCTATAAATCGATTTCCTAAAGGTGGATTTAAATATAAGCCTAACCGTAGGGCTATAACCTAGCAGATTCGCACAAAGTTCAACAGAATATTCTTACCAACGGCTAAATATGAAAATACTGTTTAAATAAAATAATACACATTAGTTACCGTGGCTAATTTGTTTTAGGAATTACAGAATAGTTTAGTTCATTTTATTTTTCAAGATTTTATAGAAAATGTCGTCCAATACCTAAAACAGCCCCTCCCCTCCTTATGTTACTAAACGGGGCTTTCGGGCTGAAGCCCTTCTCCCAAAATGGTAAAATATAACCATGTTATATGAAAAAAATATTTAAAGTAATTATATATAAATATATATAAAATCATTAGGGCTGAACCCCCCGCCCTCCCAAAATTGAATACGGATCCGTTATTGGTTGAAGTGAATTAAAAAAATTGTATATTCATTTTTCCAGAATTTATTTCATTAAAAGTAGATGTAGACAAAGCTAGCTAGCTGCGGGGACGAGTTGAAAACCGCTGTGGCCTAAGCTTTCACGGCACTTAGGCGACCTTAAGCTGCCAGTCAACCTCCATCCAGCGATTAATTACGGTTAATTGAGCTAACATAGGAGTTAGGGTTACACATTATGTAACAGCCAGCGTTCTATGACTGCTAGTTGAATTATACTGTCACACCACCTCAACAATTACCTTAGCAATGAATTCGGCTCTAGGATTTCGTTAACATTGAAATTAACTCCATTCAGAGCTAGTTTTTAATTAGTTGTAAGTTATTCAATCATTTATAATATAAATTAATTTTTTTCCTAGCATGGACTGCAATCATAGAGCGAAGAATATCCACTTTATTTAATAAATAAAGGAGGAAAAGCAGAGTAAAATGCCTTCTTCAAAATGAGACGCAGTTTCGCGACGCCTCAGTGGTATGTTATTAATATGTGATAACATAAATAAGCAAAGAGAAGTAGTTTTATTAGATGAATTCAAGAAAAATAAAATAACATAAGTACCGGAAAACCTTTCAGTATCAACAAAATATGTCGTTTGAAAGTTTTTCTTAAAACACTGAAAAGTTTTGAAGAATGACAGTTACCTCGTTTACTACTTCTAAAAGTTGAGTTTTTCTGAGGAAGATTGGAATAAACTTTTCTTAGTAATATTCTAAAGGAAGAACATGTAGTCTAGTCTAGTTGAAGTGAGTGGATTTCGCACTTCCTACCTTCCTGAGAGGTAACACAATTGCCTGCTACACGCAACTGAAGACAAGTCTTCGGTGAAAAGTTGTAAGGAATCGGTGGTACAGTTCTTTTACAATGTTATTAGTAATGATAAGTATTCTTCAAATAATAATTATGGAGAACAATGAATCCTGGCAAGGCTTGATCCCAGTCAAGGTCAAGGGACAAACTGACATACTTATTGTAAGAAGAAAAGGGGGAATTGAAAGTTGGAGCCGAAGCGCCTTGAGTGAATGCACCAGTAGCTGACATGCTTAAGGAAATTTCATTGAATTTTTACGTGTAAAAACTTGAATAAAAATGTTATTTTATTTTTCTGGAATTCATCTTATAAAACTACTTCTCGCCTTACCTAGACACATTTCAAATCCATGAAACACCCAACAATATCTTAAAATATCTGATGTGTCCACTCACACGACTTTCCTACCTATTTCAGAAAAGTTTTTATATCTTCACATATCTTCAGGAAGAAACAAAAAAGAATTGAACTAGATACATTTTCCTGAAAATTGATCAAACATAAGATTTGAGTACGATTTATTTGATAAGCTAAAGCGATGTAGACCGGCTTAAGGTAGATCAGTGTAAAAATGTCAATACTTCCTAATATTGGTGATCAAAAATTTTTTGCCATAGCTTAGTATTGTCAAACAAAAATATCTGTTAAAAGTAGAGGAAATAGTGAAGATTGTGTGATGCGGGCAACAAATTGACTTACTTTCACTTAGTCATCTTTATTAACATCTTTCTGACACGAGGATATGAAACCGTAATCTTACATTGGAAATTGAATAGCTGTAACTTCGTTAATAGTTAATAGTCCAAAATGAACGATTTTTATATGGCTTTGTAGGGGATTTCGTTACCATTAAAATTTGAAAGAACAATGATTAGAACATTATAGAAATGTTTCATCAAAATCGTTAGAGCCGTTTTTGCGCTACAGTCTATAGAAAAACATGTTTTTCATTTATTGAGCGCAAGCTATTGCGCATGGAGCATCGGATTTCTGTCACAGGCATCGGTAGTCAAAACCCTACAAAATAAAAAAAATAAGCAACAAAATCGGTTCAGCAGTTTCCGAGAAAATCTTGGCACAGACAGACAGACAGACCAATAGCTAAAAATATATTTTTCGGATTCGGGAGGCTCTGAAACGTATAGATCCGCCGAAAACCGCATGTCGGAAATTTTACCCGATTGCAATACTTTCCTTACCTAGTATAGATAGGAAAGTAAAAATATTTTAGTTGCACCAATAGCTGACACTGTTAAATTTGGAATGTTATTTAAGATGAAAGGGATGATAACAAGGATGGAAGTTTGCGAAATTAATTTTATATACTTCATTTTGGAATAGATATTAACAAAAATTATCTTTAAATTATTACAAAACTAACTTCATTTCGTTTCTCGGCTTAAATATATTGATAAATGCTGGGTATTGTCAAGAATGTCGTGTTTTTGGCATCAGGTAAATCTATTTTTGCTTTTATATTTAATCCAAATCACTACAATTTTTTTTTAAACTGCAATGTAGTGAATAGTCTCATTTACGACACTTTATATTAAATATATCTCTTGAGAGAGGTCAGGCCTGTCAGCTACTGGCGAAAGGTCCAATTTTAAAGTACTAGTAGCTGACACCCTTTAAATTTCTAATCCCTTCATCTAGTTAAGTTAAAAAAGGATAAAAAATAATCTAAAAACACTTGAAGAAAAAAACAGCACAAAAACTTTGGAATAAATCAAATTAATTAAAGAGAAATTAAACATGGTGTCCTTACTGATTTATGGTTGTTCTTGGAACACTAAGGGGACCATAAGGGACCTACCTAATTTGCCACTCATTATTTCGGTTACGATTTCCGGCATGACTAAAGCAAAGCAGACAGATATACAACGAGAAAATAGAGAAACCAACAATTTATTTAACAGGAATCTAGGAGGACCTGAAATCTTACTATTCTCATTTTTTTATCGTAAGTTGAAATCAGGTATTGGCACACTGCCAGCTACTGGTGCTTTTACTCAACCGTTAACATGGCATCCTTATTTCACTTATTGTTAGTGGCAAGTTCAGCTAGCCGTCCATATGAATGGAAGTGGAACATTACACGATTTAAAAATAGAGAAAACAATTGACATTTTGAAGCATCGATATTTTGTTTTAACGACATTAAAATATTTTATAAAGGTAACACTGAACAACAAATGTGGCCTTATGGAAGAAACCAAATTATGATTTGGGCTGAAGTATCTAATAATCGAAAACTCAACTGTCATTATTCAGGAATGAGCACGTAACCTCACAAATGACATGAGGAGACTTGTTATTTTTTCTTTCTAAAGAAATCGCACTTATGAACTTCACCTATCCATCGCTATCCATCCGGCTAAGCATGTTTGGGCTAACTTCCAACATCAGTAACAGGAGCTTGGATATGCGTTAATTGTAGAACAGGCTTCTTTGCAAATTACATTTTGAAGCTTATGAACAGAACAAAACGTCGGTGTGGATCATTAATTAAAATTAGAGGTCAGATACCCCATTAAAGAAATTGAAAAATTAATAAAACCGCAATCAAGTTTAAAAAATAATTAATAATTAAATCGCCACTTGTGTTCATGTTTTTTAACTCAATAAGGTACACTAACATACTGAATAAATAAAGTTTTGTTAAGTTGTTGATAGCAATAAAAAAAAAAATCGTATTTGAATTTGAATACGTGGTCCATTTCAATTCGAAAGTAGTTTATATCGTAAATAATGGTAAGTTGTTTATATTCCTCCTCCAAAACAACACTCACTAAAGTTTTTCAAGTCCTATCAAGTCGTTCTCCACTATATAATGTTTAGAAGAAGTAGTTTTTCTTGGTAGCAAAAAGTTAAGCAATTGTTCAGTTTGTGATCTTTACGATTCCCAGGAAAAGGGCTTTAAGATAAAGACAAGAGAACGGAGATTGGGCCCTCCATTAAGCACAAATTGCAAGAAGCATTAGCTACTTAAGAGAAGAACGGCAGCTGCCTAAGTGATGGAATTGGACCTGGACATAATAGTTGTTTACCCGAGGGAGCTCTTCCAGGCCGCCGGCTATCTCAAAGGACCGCCCAATGAATCATTTCTTCCGCTCCCAGCTCCTTCAAAGGGCTCCCAATCCCATCATCTCCTCTCACGTCTAATGTATTCCTTGTATTTCGTCTCTTAGCTCCCAAAATTACTGGGCAACTGTGAAAGACTTTTTATATTTTTTTGAAATGAGCAACTGTACTGAACATAAGCATACAAGTTCGTGTGATCTACGGTAACATTGCATGATTAGCCATGTAGAAAAGGTACCAATTAATAGTACTAATAATAGTCCAGTCACTTAGTGCTCTAAAAAAGACTGTAGAAGGAACACAATGATCGGCCAAGTTTGGAGGTAAATGTACCTAAAGCATAGGGATGGGCAACAGTCGATAGTTTTTCACTCAGTAAGCTACTGCCACAAAATTAAGCATTTTTTTCTGATTTTTTATTTATTTATATTAAAATGCTCTTTATTTGTTTATTTACATTAAATGGCAGGGCTTTAAGCCGGAGGGTCCCCCCACACCACTTAAAAACAAACATTTTTTCAGATTCCTCTATTTCATGTTTGAGGAGTGGAATGACACTAGTGCAGCAGTTGCACGTCAGGTCGTGAATTGTTTTGATTTTAGCGGTTCCAAACGATAAATACAACCCTCTAAACAACTACTCATTTGATGGCTCATGTTTTGTTCAATTATTGTCTGATCTTTCATTTGAGCTTAGTACCACTATTTTTTTTTAACAATAAAAAAACCATTGCATCCCAAACTCTTCAATCACACATCACAAGCCATGAAGAATGGTGTCAAAACTGGAGGGTTAAAATAAATTCTAATAGACCTTAATGTTCCTTATGTTTCCGATTTGGCCCAATACAGATACCAATCCTTCCATAATAAACTTCAGAACCATCCGAATCCTCTCGTCTCTAACCTTGCTTCCTCTTCTATTCCTGATAACCCTCCGAGGCGTCTGAAAAGAAGATGGCCTCGAGATCTCTTATTGTAAATATATTTTATTTTTAGAGTGCTACCAGTGGGTAGTTTCTCAACAAGTCATTTCATGTTATTATTTTCTGTTACCAAATTTACTTAATGTATTTAATTTTTTAATACAGTTGTAAATATCATGAATAAAAAAAAAAAAACAATAAATATTTTCATTTTATATTTACAGATGCCTAGTATTTATGTAAGTCATTCATTAAATTATGAAATCATAATTTGTCCAATTAACTTATTCATTTCGACATGCTTTAAAATAAAGTAATTTTATAACTTCAAAAGTAATTCACTAAAATATATACAAAAATATCCCTGTGAAAATTTTCTCAGATGTTGCTTGATAGGTATATTAAAGAAACATAAAAGAGGCAATTATCCTTGTCTACCTTTTGAGACATTATTTTATTTTTAAAAATATTTTAGTTAAATAAGGGAATTATTCGGCATCTGGAAAGACCCAACCGATATATAGCCTGTAATTAATGTTGTGTAGCAATTCGAGGCGGAAAACATCTCTTTTTTGCTGGATTAACAAGTTATCTCAAATTGCCAGTGGCAAAAATTAAAACGAAATGACAAGCATGTATTAAATTAGTCTTTATAAGTAGTTTTTGGTTTTACAACACAATCAAATTTGAGTGCTTGTGGTGAAAAAACGGCGCAAAATACTTCTTCCTTGAATATTAGTTGCCCTTTTAAACAATAAGACGACTGCTATACTCGAGGTAAAGTCATTAAAGTTCAAGATACAATTGATAGGCGAGGAGCAGAAAAAAAAAATGCGTTCGTCACAGTAGTCTCAGCTAAATTACAACGCCAACTGCAATTGAAGTATTAGATCAAACCTGAGTAGTTTTTCAAATTAAAATATATATTTATATTATCAATATTAATACATTTATCCTGTATTTTTTGAAATCACGAAGTAGAAAAAAAGTATTTTTTTTTTTGTATTTGAAATACACTAAATAAAATACCGAATTGAGAAGATCCTACTTATATGTATATATATATTTTTTGTGATCCTCCATTTAATTTTTCATCTATTACAATATAAGTACATGGAATATATATATACACACATATATATATATATTTATTATGTATTCATTCATTTGTCGTTCCTACGTGTTGCCTTACTTTTTTCCCTTATATTGGAATATAAATTATTATAATATTATGTGCCTATACGGCAATTAAACCCACACCTGGAATAAAAATGAAATGTCAAGTGTTACGAGTTTTTTCATCTAGATTAGTCATTCGTCTCACTGTGCGCCGGTTCGAATCCGGCTTGAAAGGGGTTGACTTATATCTTTCGTGGCGAGCCCACAGAATGAAACTCGACCCACCCAATCTGGTGAGAATAGGATTGGTTGTACCTCTAGAACAACCCCCCTCACCTCCATATGGCAGCTATAGTGGGTAATGAGTAATCAAATAAATAAAAAAAGCTCTCTGAACGTCTGAATGAAGACTTCCATAGAGTAGGTCCTGGCCTATTATCTGACATTTACCTGCAATATCTGATTTTTTTGCACTAGACTGACTATATTTGCTTTGAAATATATTTCAATTTCCAAATCACCTCACTCGATATATAGCACGGGAGGATTTGAAGCTCCATCTTGAAATTATGCAAATTTTACGTACTTGGTCCCTTTCAATACACACCATTTTGAAACTTCTCACTTTGACTTGTCAGATAAATGAAAGTAAAGAACTGGTGATGGGCATTATAATCAAGTATGTCCAAATATTTTCTTTAAATAAGTTATAAAATGTCGACGCGACTCTTTGACTACGATATTTAAAAAAATATTTATTTAACCGAGTTTCTTTTCTCAATATCTATGTTTTAAATGATTTCAGCATCTTTAGTTATTTTAATTTCAACATAAGCAATAGTTTATCTACAAAATAATAAAAAATGAAGAATGACATTGAATAATCTTTTTGTCAATTTTATCAATAATTTGTTAAATGGACGGATGTTCAAGGCAATTGATTTCCAGGAATGAACAAAGGACACACAATAATTGGTTTACAGCCATTAACGAACCCTACATTTTCGAAAGCAATGCACAGAGAAAAGGCAGCTTTTTTGATTTCACTGGACCCAACCAATTATAGACTTGTCAGTACTAATTGGAAATTGATCGGTCTGGTTCCAGCGGAAAACGGCTGGAATCAATTCTCTACGGAAGGCCTTATATATTCAGGGGTGAGCTCTGCGGCACCAATTTCTGCAATTATATGTCCAATGTCAAGAACAATGTTATGAGTTATAATATTAAAAATTAAGATTAATATGAAATAAAATAAAGTACGCAATAAATAAAACAGGTAAACAAATTCTCTATTATGGAGGGAGAGGGAGCATTATTTAATGGGAGAACATTAAAGTATTAATTTAAAGAGAGGAAATTAGTCTTATTTCGTAATTAGTGTTTTCAGAATATTGAAATACTACTCAGAAGTCAATGCATTTTTCAGTTTAAATATATATATATATATATATATGTATATATATATATATATATATATATATATATATATATATATATATATATATATATATATATATATATATATATATATATATATATATAGCTACATACATCATTTTCCAAGCTAAAAGAATATTTTAACAGAGTATTGTTTAGTATTATAGAATAAAATAAAGATAAGAAAAGAAATGAAGTCGATTAATTTCTAGAGTATGGTTGAGTTTCTAGAGCTTTTCTTTTGTGGTCCTAAAACCACCTATAATTGAAGAACCCTTTGACCGATTCAAACCAAATTCGGAGGATCCGCAAAGGTTTCTAAATGTTATCAGAACAAATGTTATCAAGAAATACTCCCTTGTAAGTAAAAACAAATAATCATTTTGTTTTTCGGTTCTAAGGGAGTTTCCTTTTTTTGTTAATCGAGCTCATTTTTTTCATGTATATCTTTTGTTATTGATTTTATTTTGTTAAACAATATTTTTGTTCGATTTTCTTTTTCTTTTTTTTGTATGGGAAGAGTTGAAATTATATCCTCCTGAATCCTCGGCGTCTATGCCTCGAAATATAACTACTTATCACTTACACCCGTTTCTGTTATTAAAAAATTAATTAAAAAATAATCGATATCACATTTTATTATTTAAAAAACTTTCAACAGGTATATGTATACCTATTAATTACAGGATATGTAATGTCTCAATAAGTGATGTTCCGATAAAATGTAATTAGAAAATTAATTAAAACAAAAAGGACGTTTACTACATTGTATTAATTGTTTAATAGATTCGAATAATATGTAAATAAGCCGCATGCTGTAATCAATTTTATTATTTATTCACTCACCAGGCATTGTTTTGATAACTGCAGCAATTAATAATAATTAAGACAGAAAACGATAATTGATCCTCTGAGCTCCAACGTCAGGCAAATACATTGTAGGCTATAAATATCATATATTTAGATTTAGTCCTATGTATGATTCATTTGAATACTACATCACACAAGCAGAAACATTAATCCCTTCTGATTTCTATAGAACTCAATTCCTCTCTATCCAAAAAAAAAAAAAATAATAAATTAAAGATAATACGAGAAGGATCAATTAGATAAAGGTGATAAATGGCAATGAATTGTTGCGCTAGATAAAGGCGTAAAGGGGTATATATAATAACAATAAAAGGCTTAGCGAACCCGAAGGTTCGATGAGGACACCTACAATCCCTTATTATAGACCTCCCACCACCGTTCGCCGTCCAAATCTTGTCCCTTCAGATCGGCTTTAAGTAGTTTCTTTACACCTTCTTCTTCCCATCTTCCCAGCTCCGCTTCGGTCTACCCCTCGGACGTTTACCATTCGGTACAGCAAATATTAACCTTTTAGGAATTCTTTCGTTACCAAGCCCAATATTTTTACAAGCCTATTCGATTCGCCGCGATGTAATCACCTCAATTATATTAACCGGAAACAGTTCGTGCAATTCGGTGTTGTGTAACCGTCTGAACTATCTGGTTAACTTATCCTTTTTCCGTCCGAATATTACACGCAATACTTTATTTTCAAAAACCTTAAGAAGTTGCTCATCCTTTAATGTAAGCGGCCAAGTTTCGCATCTATAAAGAACTTTAGGTAAGATAATGGTTTTCTAGATTCTAGTTTTTAAGTTCCGAGACAAGAGCCGAGAGCTAAGTAGTTTTGTCACAAAAAATAAAAAGCATATCCCGCCTTCAGCCTAACCTTAATCTCCTCTTCAATCTCGTTTTTCTAGTTATCGTAGACCTTAGACACCTAAACTTCTGTACACGTTCAAACATATTACCTTCTATATTGATAACACCGGTAATATCGCCATTTTTGCAGCTAACCATATATTTTGTCTTATCCGTGTTTATTTCGTGCTCTTGTTCTTTACTGGTTTTCATTAACGTTGTCGTATTTAGTTTTATAGTTTCCGTGTCTTCGCTTAACAGCACCAGATCACCGCATAGCCAAGCACGGGCAGATACAACTCTTTTCCGGTACGCATTATTTTCCTCATGGCATCTTCTAATGCCAAATTGAATAGGACAGGAGAAAGGGAATTTCCTTGTTTTAAACCTGAACGAACCTAAAACTTAAATTCAGAAAGATTTTTTTTTTTATTATTATTTGTTTATTGATAAATATTACAATCTGTCTCATCAGAAAGAATTAAAGAATCGATATTTACATTGATATTCATATTTCAAAAATGTTTATAATATCGAAGAAAATATCGACTATAGATATGGAATATAACATAATATCACTGAAAAGATATTTCAAGCCCGATATTTTGATGGTACTGATAGTTATAGACCGATGACAGTATCGATATGGGACCTTCGATAATATAACTAAACTATATTATGTGTTATTTTTTAATGCTATTTTACTTTCTGTAAATAGTGGCGGCTCTTCACCCATCCATCAACCGAAAAAATAAAGGTTTCTCTTTACCTAACTTAATTGATAGTTAACAAACTAATTAAAGTCAATGAATACTCAAGAAGAAAAACCTCGTTTACTAAGAAGGCTTTAAATTATATTCTTTTAATTACGTATTTACCTTAAGAGCATGGTAAATTGCTCAAAAATAATAACTATATTTGGAAAGAAGGCGAAATTAATTAAACTTCTAAGTATTCCAGTAAGTTAATGAAATCACTTTGTAAAGAAAAGAGCCGGTTATTCAAACCGCCTTTGGCAAAAAAAAGGAGGAAAGAAAACGGACTTGCTCCAAACGGTATTGATGTCGGTATAGTGTTCCTTGTACACCATTTATTCAGAATTTGAGCCATACCGTAATGGGACACCCAGGGTATGGAATAAGGCTTTGACAAGGAAAGTTTGAGGTCCAAATAACCATTTGCAATCCAAAAACATAGTAAATAGAAAATTTTCAAGTAATTTAAAGTTACAACATTTTCCATTGAAGTTTCCACTAAAAATAAATAACTAAAAAAACAAAACATTTTCAGTTGTATTATTATTCTCGCCATCAAAAATAACTCGTATGAGAGTAGCAGTTCGGAAAGTAGGCAACTGGTCGTTCCACATGTATAGAACTGTGATGTAACAAACTGTCTTTTAGTTAATAATGTTTAGTTTAGATATATTGTAATATATTATTTTAACTTACTTTCTTTATTGAATATTAATACATTCTGCCACATTAAAGGGCATTAATATCAAGGCTGCATGATTCATTCACACAATATGTACATACAGTTAATAACTAACAGTAATATATTATTAAATGAGAGGACTGTAACCTCAGATATGTGAGAGTTGTAATGTCGAAAGAACCTTTAAACACATTATTCAAGACTGCCATAGGTTTATTATTGTAAGAAAAAATCTGAAGATGATGCCAAATCTCATAGAAAACTTTGAGTGAATTAAATTAAAAATGTTTGCGAAAAATCTGAGAACAAAATCTTTAAATTCTTAAAAATCGTCAAATTGTGCAACGTTTGAGCGTATGAACGTTAACAAAGTACTTTATGAATACATTCGCAGATTGAATAATATTTAAAAAAGATAAATCATTGAGCAAGTTAGTTATTGTTAATAGTACATTATTGTTGCGTATATTATAATAATGGGTTGACTTTAATGTGAAACAATGAATTTTAAGCTTCTGTAAGGTGATAAGATGCGAGTTATTAAAACGTTTCACTTTACAGGTGTCAGACAAAACTATTTATCTTAGAGATAAAAGAGAATTCGTTTTATTAAATTTGTAAGAATAAACTCAAGGGTATCCCATTTCATACTCCTCGTTTATTCTTTTTTTAAACAGAAATATGAATTGCTAATTGTTTCTCGTACTGAGGAAATGCGAAGCCACTGTGTAGATGACTCCTTCCGTTATTTGTTTATTTAATTGAAAAAAAAAGACTAACAAGGGACATTTTGACAAATATTGTTCTGATTATGAGGATGGATGAAGTGGGACCTCAGAAGATTGCGAAAGATTAATCTCAATATCATGGCTTTTTGCTATTGAAGCCACAAAATATTCTACTGAAACTAAAGCCTATCTACATAGTTAATTAAAAAAACCTAAATTGTTCACATTTACCCATAAAAGCCTACTTATACTTAATACACCCGTTTACGTGTCACTTAAACGCTGTTTGTGTAACAGCTTGCACGATTCATGTATTCTACACCAACGTCTGGTACCATCAAAATATTAGAGCAAATTTTTCCTACTGATGCTGAAACCTACAGCTTACAGTAATTTGTTTTTCCCCATTTAGATCATAGCTGTCTGCATAGGCGTAGAGTTCGGGGGAAGAAGGAGGGACGAAGAGACCGCCCTTTCTCTAAGAAAACGATAAGGGGCGAGAATATCGTTACATACCCTCCCCAATAATTTGCGGTAAAAAAAAAATTAAAATCAATAATAAATAAGCTACATGAATGAATAAAATGTGTAAACTACTATCGATTAAGAGAAGTCAATATTATATATATATATATATATATATATATATATATATATAAACAACCTGGGATTTTATTATTCAATCATCCCTCACATTGTCTGCGACAAACTAGTCGGACTGTGAAAAAACTATTTTTATTGAGGTTGTACACACTAAGAAATAAAAGATGTTTTTCACTTTTATACATTTTAGCTGAAAAAGTTCTAGAAATGTTATGAAGGCTGCCTCCTCTCTTTGTTTAATATAACCAAATATATTCCATTGTTTTTTTTTTTTTCCTCTCGATATTTTAAAGTATATATAATATGTAAAACAAAATAAAAAAAAAATCCTTAACTATATATACAGACATATAAACAAATTAATTTTAAATATTAAATATTATGTTGGTTCATTTTACATTAATTATGTTGAATTTTTACTCATAATAAAAACTTCCGGATGGGAATTGAAAATATAAAGGACACTAACTTGATTAAAACATTTTATAGATGTTCGCGCTCTTGATGATAAAGTATATTATTAATATGGCTCCTCCTAGAAAACTTTTGCATGTTTGATACTTTTTTAACATCCCCTCTTCGAATCTCGATCTATCGATTGGTACATATTCTATTACAGGACCGGTTCCTTCAGCAAAATCTTCATTATTCATATTTCGTCCATGTGGTAACATAATAATCAAATCACCGCGTAGATAAATGTATACACATCAATGACAATTACTGGAACTTTTATCTCAGAATAGAATAGTTTTTTATTTCATTTATTGCGACGTTCATTAATTTCATTCTAAAGAAATATACGCGGTCGCTCATTTTAACCTGGTTAATAATATCTGCAGGATATTACTTTTAGATTATATATTCATTTAAGGAACACGTTGTATTCTTTATTGAGATTAATCTGTCAATGCACTTGAGCGATATCTTCTCAAAAAATATTGCTTCCAAATTACAACACAACAACTCAAACCGATAGAGAAGGATGAGG
Source organism: Nezara viridula (assembly GCA_928085145.1). NCBI lineage: Eukaryota > Metazoa > Arthropoda > Insecta > Hemiptera > Pentatomidae > Nezara > Nezara viridula. The sequence continues at coordinate 117,655,442 of OV725080.1, forward strand.
CGCTGGCTACAGCCAACCAGAGACGAGGATTATGGATTAGGCCACCTGAGTCATGATTAACCCAGCAGCACACCTAACAACCCCCCCCCCCTCCCTGATATCCTGGTTAGGGCTAATAAATTGCAACACGATAGTTACCGGCCTGCTCCGGTCCTCGGCAATAATATGAACGGCATCGTCTTACCTTAACTAAATACCATCACGGCTCTTGGGGAAATCAATCAAACTATAATTGTATCTATATCTAACGGAAAGGTTTCGGTTTACATGGATAGTAGACATCAAATATTTAATTACTGTATACCACGTGCTTGTCAGTGACATTAAAGAGTACGAATTCTTTCGCGAATTTGTCAAAAATCAAACCCGAACTTCCATCGTAGCTTTCTAAATAAAGCATCTACAGTTACTTGGATAGTGAAATATTTACAATAAAATAACAACAATCATACTATCTTGAAAAATTAGGATATTGTAATTATTAAATTATTGATGGTAGTTAGTCGACTATTCAACATATCATGAGTGGTAAATATTATAAGATTTTTATTAGAGCCGACGTTTTAACGTTCCAAACATGCGGGTCATCATCAGGGCTTGGTTCGAGCACTGAAGTACTTGAACACCTTCAGTGCTCGAACCACGCCCTGATGGTGACCCACATATTTGGTTTGAAACGTCGGCACTAATAAAAACCTTATAATGACGGCCTCCTGAAGATTTATCACCCATGTAATTATTAAAGAAAAACCAGCCTACGAATAGCGAGAATGTGGGAATAAGCTTCGAAGATAAGGTGGGTGATATGGTGGAGCAAACGCCAAAGGTAATTCAGATATTGTCTTTATGAAGAATACAAAAAATCTTTATAAGGCTCTATAGAATTATTAGACTGTTTTATATGTTACTAGTAGATCAGGATATTTATTTACCATACTTGTTGTCTCCATTATTTTTTAATTTAGTTTATTCCTAATGACGCTTTGGGGACCTGAAACCAGAGATGGACAAATGGTACTCTGAGTACTGAGTACCAAGTATTTTACTCAAATACAGACCTTATTTGGTTATCAAAGAATTTAATTACAACTTAATTTGATGTCGAACGATTAACTGAAGTAATGATTGAATTCCCAATAGTGATTCAATTTGAGTAAAATACTTGGTTCTCGATACTCAAAATTGTATTTGTCCATCTCTGCCTGAAACATATCCATCCCTATAATATAACACAATATAATCAATAAATTTAACAATTAACAATACATAATAATGTTACATAATTTTTTAAAAAATTGTCATGCAATTATTGTAATTTTCATGCCGTACCTTTATCCTTTATTTTTCTATTTAAAAACATAATTCCAATGGATTGGAACAGTGTTCATTCTTCTTCTTAAATTATGTCTAAAATTATTTTGAATTAAAATTAATGATTAATTAATTAATAAAATAAAATAAATGTATTTATCAACTTTTCAGAGTAGAGGGCTTCTCTTTGTCTGACGCCATTTTACTGAATGCTGAACGATTACAGTCAGCACTATCTTAATTATATTACGGACCAATTTAGCAACTAAAATTTCTATTTCATTTTGTTTTATTCAATTTGCTTAATTATTAGCAAATAAAATTTACCCAAGTTCCAATTTCATTTTATTTTATTCAATTTACTTAATTATTAGCAACTAAAAATTACCCAAGTTCTTATTTCATTTTGTTTTATTCAATTTAATAATTAATCACTATTTTTAATTCAAAATAATTTTAGACAAAGAATGAACATTGTTCCAATCCATTATGTTTTTAAATAGAAAAATAAAGGATAAAGGTACGGCATGAAAATTATAATAATTGCATGACAATTTTTAAAAGAAGTATGTAACATTATGTATTTTTAATTGTTAAATTTATTGATAATAATGTGTTATATTATGGAGATGAATATGTTTCAGGTCACCGAAAGCTTCTAATGAGCTAAATTAAAAGATTATAGAGACTATCATTGGTAAACAAATCTCCTGATCTGCTTCAAAATGTTTCGCAACCACGACCTATGTATACAATAATCCAACAGTCTTTTATCTGAAATTTGAACCACGGTAAACGATGTCTGTTAAGAACAAAACTGGCAAAAAAAGATATTATTTTATTTTATTTTTTTTTATCGATAATGCACTATACCCAATTATGAACCAAAACTTAGTTTCGTTCATGATAAACATACGAAAGATATAGTTAAAATTTTATTTTCATGGATGGGATGATGATAAACATATGAAAGATATAGTTAAAATTTTATTTTCATGGATGGGGTGGAGAAGCACCATTGATCCGCCAAGGGTAAAGACTGGCACTTGATCCATCGCGAAGCTCCGTAGCAACATGAGAATGGCTTTCACAAGAGAAGGCCCCACTCATGTTTCAACTGGAGCGTTTCCCCCATCATCAGCCCCAGTTGGTCCGTTGTAAATACTCTCAAATCCTCATTATGCAACATTTGAAATCCCGAAGCATCGGTTTTGAATGCAATCAAATCGATCTTTCTTTGTCGATATTTTCTTTTCTATAAAAAAAATCTACTCCGAACTTGCAACAGATTACTTAAATTACAACGACATTCAGTCATTAATAATCTATAACATTTTATCACTTCTATTAATCCTGGTTATGCAAACTTAGGGATAATATCCGATAACTGAAAGTTTTACATACATTTCAGTTTTGAATATATTTAAATAGGTTACAAACACTAATTTTTCAATGTACTTTATTTAAAGATTACCGTCCCGATGGAAATTTAACTTGCTCATGGAAATTTTCTATTAAATATCATTTGTTATAAATTCAATGTTTGCATCTACTTAAATTTGAACCGTACATTAACATTTTCAAACATACTCTAGCAAAAGTTTAATAACTTACCCAGTTGTAGTCCGTGGTACATACTCCTTCTTTTTATCGAATCGTTAACATCCGGCTGAAAAATTTGTTAATAGCTTCATCTCATCGTAACCTACAAATATTTTATCTACGAAAATTCTCGGAATTGGGGCGTTTGGCGCGACCTACAACCCCATGCCGTTAGAACGAAGTGAAAATTAACGAACATCCGGCTGATTTTCACATTAATAGTTAATAAAAATGGACCATGATAATATTAGTGATGGTCGAGCAAAGTAAGAATGAAAGACATTTCATGCAATGTTTTCAGCAAATATTTCTAATAAATTTAAAACTTTATTTTTACAGCTACACAACAAAATTTTATAGGCCCTGGCGGCCGAATGTGCTAAGGCATAGCCCGCTATAACATTTTTGAGAAGTATATAAAATAGACTGTTAGTATAAAAAATAGACTTTAGAAGTATATAAAATAGAATGTTTATTCCCCAAACTGGTGTCAGGGCTGGAGAGCGTGCAGGCCAAGCCACTGGTCTTGCATGGCCAATCCATTGATTGGGATATGGGATATGATTGCAAGTCCGGTCAATGACCTCAATTCCTTACGAAGAAGGATAATTGAATTTTGTGAAACAATAACACATGTCAAGTGCCGTTCTGCCACCGCTACTGTTGAAGAAAGATGCCGAGCCTTTCTTAATGCTCAAGAAAATAATTTTGAACTACGATGTAGAGATGGTTGACCGTTGATATAATATGAGAAGGAGTTAGTCGAGGGTGCGGTCAAATAAATAAAAAATTAAAATATATTAATTATTTTAATTTTTGCCGACGTTTCGACCCACTTTGCAGGTCGTCTTCAGGGCTACAAAAGATACAAAACATGTTGAAAATAAAAAATAAATATAAGTATATATAAAATAAGAAGAAGTTGTCAGAAACAGAAATAAAAGATGGTATCAGAGATATAGTGGGTGACAATGTAGTTAAATATTAAGAATTATATATGTAGAAGATACAAATAAATGGAAAATAAGTAGGAATAAAAATAAAAATAAGGGAGAATATAGCATGTAAGGTAAAAATAAACAGATTGCGATAAAAGATAAGGAATAAGTGTATAACAAACTAATAGAGATTACATTAGATAACTGTGGGTTAACAGATAAAGGAAATAAATACATGAATGTTAACGAATAAATTTTGAACAACATTTAAGATGAATATTAATGTTCACATTTAATTAATAAAGTAGTTAGAACAAATAAATAGGTTTTATTTATATTATATAACGTAAATAATTCATAATAACGAAAATCTTTAGTTGTGAATATCTCCTTAACAAAGCGCTTGCTTACTGATACCTTCAGAGGAATTTTTGTTGTTGTTTTGAGGTGCCTAGTTCATGGCTTAACCGTACGATAAAAAACGACAACCACTACTCAGTAAATATGACCGGTAACGGTAACTAACTAATTATATTTTATTTACCAAATTAAATAAATGGGTTTACTTTCTACGAAATATCAAGTTATGTTTTCCTGCTGAGCGATGAATGTGAGCCTCAGTTTTGGAGATATGATAGAAGCGAGTTCCGTCCATCTAATTCCCTCATTTCATAAGGGCCATGTCCACGTCCACCGCTTAATCCCTCACCGTGAGCTAGGCTTCCACATTCAGAAGCCTCTTTGAGAAAGGGCTACGCAATTTAACAGAACTCATTTAGAGAAAAAAATCGCAATTAAGGTTTTATTTCTTCAAAGAAAATGTTGTAATAGGTTTGATAAAGATTAGTTAAAAAAAAAAGATATCAACATTTAAACAAAAAAAATAAATAAATAAATAAACATGTATCACTAGAACCCATAAAGGGTTTTGGGTTCAGTACTTTGTCAGAAAGTACTGTTTCAAGACCCTTCGAATGTGCAGGGAGATGATCGGGCCAGAATCACGGTCAGTCGCCAGTTTTTTTCTCTTAATTAATTAAATTAATATCTAAAATTTATTTTATAAAGAATTTAATGGTGTCACTCATAGAGATGTGATATTTTGAGGGTTTTGAAAATTGTTGACATTAAAATATACGTTATTCATTATACAATATTGCACGGCTGCTCGATCGAACGGCAGATAATTATAAAAAAATAAGAGAGAGTTAGATGGGACGATTGTAAAAACTAATAAGCCAAGAACTAGGAAAGAAATAGGATCGAATAAGCGAATGACAAGATCAATCAATATATGTGGAGGTGGAGGATTCCCAACCAGTTTAAAATAATAGTTTCTGGATCTGCTCCCTTCCAATTCCAAGCTTCTACAAGAAGTTACTTGTAATAAGAAGGATGGTTCCCCTACTTTCGAACCATAGCCCTTGGACTGAGAATTCCCTCCCGCCGAATTCATCTTTATACTTTTTCTTTAAGTAGATTGTGCATTTCTTATAGTTATCCTCTTTCTCTGCTTCTACTTAGAAGTCTTGAGCTTGATAGTTCGTTTCAAAAATGTGGATCATGGAATCCACTATTAGTGCCTCCTTTTCAGTCGCATTGAACGCCAAGATGTCGCAGAATCTGGTAGAGCCTTCCGCATCTAGGCAATAAAATTCGAAGAAGCATCTAAACGTTTTATTCTCCAGGAATTGGGCTACTCAGTGCTTTATATTACTGGGCCGGCGGGTGACAAGGAGCATGTTATAAGGACAATTGTCCAATACATGAGCTGTGGTTTCCGACTCTCTGCCACATATGCGGCAGAAAAATCCAACATCTCCGTTATCCTGGCTTCCGGTCTCTGGTACTTTTCGGAGAGCAGCGTAGTTGACAAATATTAATATTAAGTGCTCCTGATTTCTTTCCATTTTAATTAATTATCTAATTAAGATTATCCACTTCAAAGAGGCGAGCGTGGACTCAAAGGTCGTTCTACGGCTGATGAAAAATTTACTTGACATCAGGATTCGAACCCGGGACCTTGAGTTATCACATCAGTGCCTAACTCATTGAGCAACTGTACTCCCTATACTAATACTAAACCGTATCGAAATTCAAATGGCAAATACTTAGTGAGAGCAATATCTCGAGCATAGATCCTTCAAACTGCGATTCGAGGGACCACGAATCAACTTTTTACATCCCCCAAATTTTCGATTTTATTCGAATAACACGTTTTATAAAAAAATATACATGGTCAAGAATGTTTGCACTAGTTGTATTGAACTTGAGTAAATATTAATTTAACGATGTATATTGTATATGGTCTGTATGGTGTCCGGGAAAAAAAAATGTTGAAGAGGGCACCATTAAACTAAATATTCAAAAGAACCTTTGAGTAAGAGTATTTATATATACTAGTCTAATATAGACACTTTATTAGTAAAACTGCCTCTTCTGTTGTTTATTATTACAAAAACATTAAAATAGACTCAAGTAATCAGAGTGGTTTCCAAAATAGTGAACTCCATTCATCAACAACACTCATACAGCAGATATATGAGGCAGTGACAAACTATGATATACCAATAAGTGAAATGGAAGTGGACGGCACGATCAGTTCGGGCTAATTGTCTGACAAAGTGCAATTAACCATAGTTCTCTGTGCTGGGACAGGACTCGGCTAGGTAAGTACATCACAAGAGACATGTCAAATGTTATACGCAACAATATTTAAAGTCCACACACTTTTTTTTTTCAGAAGTTAGTCGAGGAAGCGGTCAATATTTAAAATACTACATTACATAATATTATTTATTATACTCGCCTCGGCGGTAGATATACTAATAGTATTTTTATTGAATTATTCAACGTTTCGAACTGCGGTGTAAGTCAACCATATCCACACCACTATTTTTTTTTTTTTTTGTATTTTTCAACTGAAAACCAATTTGTACCAACAAGATATTATTTATTTACCCATATTTTTAAAAAATAAAAAATATATATATTTTTAAAATATGAGACTTTTTTAGTACACGAGCTGTTGATGAACAGTTGGAGCGAAGTATCAATGATCCTGCGAATCGAATTACAGTCTAAAACAGGATTAGGTAATACACAGCTTTGAACTTGTGACATTGACTAAGCGCTCCAAGGAAGCAGACATAGGGGACAGCTCCAGTTCAATACGGCGGCCTTCGGGGTAAACTAACTCTGAGGATAATCCCCTGTAGTTAATGAGCAGTACAGTACATAAGGAAAGCCATGCTCCATCGGGCCAGTTGATCACCCGACCGGCCTAACCATCTCGGTGCACAGATTGAAAAATAAAATACACTATTATTTTGTAGGTTATATTGGATTGGCAAATAAGTCCTTTCGGTTTTTCTGTATATTTTTATGTCACTATGTTACACTTCTTATCCGATGAATTAATTCATAAAGTGGATTGTTTATCCTGCTTGTAATATGTCAACAACTATATCTGTTGAAACAAGCGTAGTATTGTGTTTGATATCGCACTATGAATATGGAAGAAAATATTCATTATTTCATTATTGGCATATTTTGTTGTATTATTTTTAAAAAGGTAAGCGTGCTGCAGAAGCTCGTAGAAAAAATTGCTCAAAATTGATTTGCCAAATTTCATTCAGGAAATTTTGACGAGCAATGTTAAGGCCATTGTTGATCGAAATCCCACACATTCAGTGAGAGTGATTGCTATGCCCATAAATGTGTCGCACACAAGCGTAGAAAACCACATCCTCGACTATGTTTCCAGGCTTTCCAGGCCAGGATTTTTCTGTCAAAAATCACAATAAAATGTATAACTTCAATACGATTTTAGCTATCTATAAGAAATTTAGTAGAAATTAGGAAGAAATTTAGCGACACATAAACTACAGAAAATTACATCAACAGGATCTTCGTAAACAAACTACAAATGGAGACCTATAAGGAAGTTTTTGTTAATTTATTCCATATGTAGGCATTATATAAAAAAAAAAAACTTTGAAGAGTAATAATTAAACTTTCCAACGGATATAGTAACATCGAATATTGAGAACATCCTGCAGAGTTAGTGATCTGAAGAGTGGTGCGTTCCACCAAGAAAACGTTAAGTCCCACACCCCATTGGTCACTCGCAATAACTTACTGAGCCTTGGATGGGACCTTTTGTCCCACCCTCCCCTTCCTATTCACCAGCTAGCTCCAAGTGACTACCACTTATTCCATTCTCTAAAGAACTCCATTAATGGAAAGAAATTCCAAAAGGATGAGGACATCAAACACCACTTGGATCACCTTTTGTAACAATAAACTCCATTAATTCTATGAACATGGCAGTGAGTGGAAAGATGGGAAAAATCATATTAAATAATGGTCTAATAGTTTTAATAGATAATAGACCAATCATTGTCCATTATCTGGAAAAAAAAAAAAATGAAATATGGGACAATGATAGTCCCAAAACGTTCTTTATATAAACTATTCAAATCAAATATTAATAAATGTACATAATATCATCTCTTACACATTAAAAAAATATAATTAAGGAAAATCAATCCGCATTACTGTAAATGGTTCCACAGCTTGGAACTGAGTTCTCTAAGAAAAAAAATCCATACAATAATAACTGTTGTAGAACAGTAAATTCTGCTACTACTAACATCTTTAATCTAGGTCAGCTGTAGTCATACGTCCAGCTATCTCTCTTGTGTACAAACTTCATTTTCCTATTTCAATCTATTCCGCGCTTCCTGTATCCTCCTTTACACTGTCCCATGAAATGTGTGGCCTTCCTCTGGGTCTTTTTCCTTCCGTGTGGGTCCCGTAAGTTTTCCAGGCGCTTCTATCTGGATCCATCCAAAGAAGATGACCAAACCACCTTAGTTTGTGATCCTCGGGAATGGTCTCCGCCGGTTTGACGTAGAAATTAGCACATATGGTGGCGTTCTGTATCCTATTACTCTATCTTTCTTTCTATTTTACGCTTTGTAACTCATTTTCATGGCTTGTATCTGACTTCTGTGTTATGTGGTGAGGTCCACGATTCTGAAGAGTACGACAGGATAGGGAGGAATATCGATTTATAGACGGCTAGTTTGGTTCGCTTTGAAACCTCTCTTCTTCCCTGGAAATACCGCTCCAATTCTTTGGGTATACATTGATTTTAGTGTTTATTCTTGACGTTTCGATCCCGTTTTTTTTTTCTGATACTAACAGTGGGCTCTTCTGCAGTATTGGCATAACAAATAGCCTTAATTGCAATACACAAATACGAGTTTTCGTATGTTTCAACTAATTACTTCAAATCTATCTTACTTTCCAAAATTAAACTGCGATACCTTAAGCCAGGGCACACGCCGACAGCATCAGCACCGTCTCATCAGCACAGATATCAAGCTACAGGACAACCAAGCGGTTAATTTTACTTTGAAATATAATACTTGAAGGACGAATAAAAAAAATGATATATAAATATATATATATATATATTTCTGGTTTAACAAACACAATATAGTTATTGGGATGTTTATTTGGATATAGTGGTATGAATCTCTGGAAAATAAATACTGAAAAATAAGATGAAAACACCGTGATATCGTAGAGATCTCATCCAAGAAATAACTGTCATTTTAACTCCACAACGACGGAACGTTTAATCAGAACCTAGCATTGTTTCAGACAGCTGTCACTATGAAGGCTTACGGCTCACTCAGTCCTAAGAAAAAAGTTACCCGCTACACGCAACTGTTCTAGAACCGTTGCCAAAACATACGCGGTGTTGAAGCTGGGCATTAAATATTATTGCAATGTTAGTAACACAAAAAGTAGCCGATAAAAATTGTAATAAATCAACCACGTGTTAAATCAGTAATTATTTCTAAGTAAAAAAACATATTTAAAATTAGCCTATTCAAAATGATGGTTCTTTTTAAGGGCTAACACACCAACCAATAGAACAGCCAGGAAATGCATTACTAATAATGAATGGTTTATAAATTAATTCAAAGTTCGAATGATGTACGCAATTCGTGAGAGCTATTTACAGTCCGATAGGCAAAAAAAAAAACATGTTACACCTAGCATAAATATGTATGTATTTAACTACAAATTAAGACAGCGGGGTAAATCAGTGAGAAAGGAATTGTGCTCGTATTCTCCTAATTTAAGTTTAGAATTAACTTTGGTAGTCAATTATTTATTCTGTTACATCAGCTGGGTTCTTCCATGGGATCTACGAAAATGGAATCTTAAAGTATTCTAGAGTCCAGTTGCACAAACATTCGTGATTGAAGTTAACATTCCCAGTTAACTTCAATGCACGTTATCAGCTAACGCACGTTAAAATTTAAGGAATGTTAAAATATGAGCCCAATTGCTCCAAATAATTTTTAAACCGAGTTAGTTAACAAGGTGTTAACGGGTGACGTCATTTTATTAATAACGTTTAACCAGAACCCGTGATTGTGAAGGAACTTTTAGTCCGTGGCACAGACCCTTTTTTTAAACAAATTATTAACATTCGCCTGAAACATCGAAAATAGCCTCATCTCATCGTAACTTACAAATATTTAATTCACGAAAATTCTAGGAATTGTGTCGTATTCAATCTGGAGATCGGCAAATTTTGTCTATTTAATTAGGCAACTCAAAACTTATCATTTGCTTTCCACTTGAACCGTAAGAAAATAATACGATGAGATGAACCTATTCACTAAGTTTCAGATGGATGTTAATAATTTGATAAAAAAGGACCCGTACCACGGACTATAAGGTTATATTATGAAAGCTTCCATCCATTTGTGTGTAAAGTTTTATATTTACAATTCACGGGTTGTTAGGTTATTTGATTGAAGAGAAAATTATTGTAAAGAGGATGGAAAAAAGAGAAAGAGGGAGCATTTTTTTTTTATAACGAAAAAAAGATTTAATAAGTCTTCATCTCATGAATTGAATTGATAACAGAATACTACAAAGAATTATATAATGCTGAAGAAGAAAAAGTATTTAAACGAAAAAAAAAACACACAAGCAGGAGTGAAAATACTGTTCCTACAATATTGAAATCAGAAGTGGGCAGTATAATTGAATCACTAAAATGCTCAAAAACCCTGGACACGATGGAATTACAAATGGAATTCTGAAAGCTGGGGAAGAAGATTTACCAGCAGTGCTGTAAAATTTTTTCAATAAAATTATAGAAAAAAAAGAAATACCCATTGACTGAAAAAAATCAAAAATTATTTTGCTTCACAAGAAAGGGGACAGAACTAAATTAACAAACTACAGACTAATATCATTTGGCGCCACAAATGAAAAAGATTTTACAAAAATCATCCAAACCAGGTTAACAAAAACAAAAATTTACCTCTGGATAAAGCGGGCTTTACGAAGAGCATATCTACAATTGAACATTTACACGCTGTAAACAAACTCATAGAAACAAGTAAAGAATATATTTTAAATGTCTACCTTGGATTTGTTCTCCAAAGCTTTTGATAGCATATATCATAGCAGCATCACAACAGCTGTCATGTCGATAGGTATCGTGGAAAAATATATTTTTATAATAACAGACTTATATACCGATAACAAAGCATTCTATCCAGTGACAGGAAAGGCATGGAGATTCCAATCAGGGGATTCAGGCAAGGGGATTACTACTATTAGCACAGATCTTCAATATTGTATTATAACTTATTCTAAAGGAGATGGATTGGGATCAATATGGAATCAATATCAACGGTGTAAACCGAAACACACTTAAATATGCAGATGAGGTGCTATTGATTTCAAGAAAATAAGAAGAAATAGTGACCATCCTAAAACATCTTATCTACAGAAGTGTCAGGCACGGATTACCGTTGAACCTCATGAAGACAATACTACCTGTGATGTCTTATGGATGCCGAAAATGGTCCTCAACAAGCGACATGAGAAAATAATTCAAACATTAGCAAACAGCAATGGAAATGAGCATTTGAAGCGTAAGAAGAAGCCAAAAGCTCAGTAGCCAATCAATAAGGAAAGATACTGGGGTCACAGATGTAATCAGGCATTTCAAGAAGATGAAATGGCAATGGAGTGGACATCTAATGAGGAAGAACGACGAAAACTGGACCAAGAAACTAACGGAGTGGATCCTCCCCATGGATATGAAAAGGAACCGAAGCGGGCAAAGAAGAAGATGGGTATACGAGATAAAGAAAGCAGAAGAAACGGTGTGGTCGCGACAAGCAAAGGGCAGAAAATACTGGAAGATGAAGATAAACGAACTCTCAGCGAACCAAAGTACAGATAGTCCCCGTTATAGACTTCAATACTCCTAAAAGGAAGGTCTATCTGTATACATGTATATTAAGAAAAAATAGATGTAAATGTAAATACTGATATTAAAAATGTACATACGTATATAGATAAAGACTATTATCATTATTATTCATCTGATGATTAACTTTCTTCAGAAGAATGTTCTTCAGATGAAACCATATTTGAAGTTGTACAAAACAAAAACAGTACACTAGTATTCTCAGAAGAAGCAAATATTTATTTGTTGTTAGAAGTAACCGTATATAATGCAATACTTAAACATCGTTTAAAGATTTGGTAAAGGCTTAACGTTGGATTAGTTAATTGTGTTAACTTAATACGGTGTTCAGATTAATGTGCATTGGAGCAACGAAAAATTCTGTTAACCAGTGTTAAACTAATAAAAATTAGTAAAATTAAAGTTAACAACGGTTGATGCAACCGGCCCTAGGAGTGTGCCTTTTTAGCATGGTTATTTCCCAATTAGTCCAAACAATGTCCCGAAGTCAAACATTGCGTTCCTCCAATTTCCCTCTAAACACCGTTTTTTTTTAGCATTTGTTGACTGGACTATAAATAAAGGTCTCCTCATTTGTTGGTTATTTCGAATTAAAATGGTATTTGCTTATGGCATTAGAAGAATAGCGAAATCAAGTTTAATATTTCAACCAGAATAAACCAGAGACGTTTATTTATTATTTACAGAATTAAAAAAAAGTTAAGCAAATAAATAAATTCAAACGAAACGAATTATTTAAATTATGTACGAGTTAATTTTCTTTTATGAGCTGTAATAATTTGAAAACCTTTTATATTCAAAGAACTCATTTACGAAGCCAGTAAACTTGACGTTTTAAAGAAGCCTTGATTAGATTTTCCATTTTATCTTTCAAGAATAAACATTCATCTTTTACGAGTTTAACAGTATTATACTACTAATTCACAGAATATAAAACTTTATATTTAAACAACAATATGCCAAATAAAACAAAGAGTATTAGAGTTTACTACATGAATGAAATGGTTACAACAGTGAAGAACTGGAAATAAAGTTACATCATTAAATAACATCGCATAACTCAATTTTCTCAAATTTACAGGGGGCATAAAAAATCACTTAACTTGGTTAGTAATATCCTTATACTAATTATTTACAGCGAATTTCGGTCTTAAACGTCTCAAAGAAACACATTTTTCAATATGAGTGAGTTAGGATTTTGAATGAACTGAAAATCAGCATAAGATTGGTTGTTTTCTTGGCAGAACAATACCATGAAAGTTTGGATAAATTTCGTCAAAATGAAGAGCAATTTGTCTGAGTTTTGTGTATCTACATATCCCCTCTAAATAAATTTTTAAGGTTGAAATTTTGTATGTGAATCGAGTTAGAGTTGAGAAGTGCCTTCTGGAAATATAAACATTTTCCTCCACCTCTAACCAAAATACGAGAATGAAATTTAGTAATTCAATTAATTTTAAATTGAAATTCAATTTTTAAAAAAGTCTACATTGGTAAAACAATTTTTCATCGGCTTTCTAAACACACAAACATTTTTTTTTTTCTTTCCAAACAATTATACAACTAATACGTGTGGTATGACACAACTAAATTTCTTATCATTTCGGGGGAAAATGTAATATTACGTTGTTTACGCTCGTAAACATTGGTATACCTAATATATACAATCCAATTTTTATTCCTCAAGACTATCTTCAGTGTTTTCGTTGATGCGAAATTTTCGAGTAATCAAAAACCAAAACAAAGGCCAGATTAGAACATAGAAAAAGTCCAAAATGGTATATTTCGAAGTGGAAGAATGTAATGAATGGAAGAAAGTGAAAGCAACGTTGGAAATCAAATTTAAAAGAAGTGATTATAAACCGAAATGTGTAAAAAAAACGTTTATATTTCTATATTTTTTTTTTTTTGTAATGAATTTAAATCAATATAAATGACAAAAGAAACTAAAATAGCAAAATATATATTGATGTTATTTTCAAGTAATTGATTTACCCCTCTCAAAATCAAACAAAAACGCACCCGAAAAATGACTTGATATAAATATCATATCATGGCAAGTACCCCGTTTTGGTCAACAGAAACTAAGCCATTTTGCTCAAGTCGCAATGCAACTTCCGAAGAATTTCTCTCTTCTATCCAAGTACATCATTATTCTTTATTTTCTTTCGGGGATAGTCTCCATACAAACAGAGTTGGTCTCGACTCAACTTTAAAAGTGTATTAACGTAGAATTTCAAGGAGTAAGACCGATAACTTTCCATAAATCTGGATAGATGAAAAATCTTGTTACTTTATCATTTTTCATACGGATTTTTTAGGTTGTTGTAAGTAGCTTGAACATTATGAATTTATTTAATTCATCGTTTAATATTTGGGCCTTTCAAGTGGACAGAATGACTAACTCCAATTTTAATTTTTTTTTAATATTCATTTTAGTAATATGTCAAGTGAGAAAATTTATAACTTTATTCACAGTTCTATAATTTAGCACAGCATCACCTACTCTGGAATCAACTTACTCACTGTCTGTATGGATATTATAAATTTTCCAACTAGAAATATCACAAAAATTAGTGAACTCAGAAATGTTGAAGTTAGTCATTCTGTGAACTGAAAGGCTCATTTAATGTTTTAAAAAGGAATTCACAATGAGTTGTTGCAGAGTATCAGTGCTACGGTTTGCCGATATTAATTCAAGGCTCCTATGTGAACACAGCTGCAAGCTGCTAATCTATGGTGGTCAATATGATTGCACATTGTACTGCAGCAACGTTTACGTGCAATATTCAATATAATCGGGGAAGTAATTACAACAATGGAGGCTTATACCAAGAGTCATCTCTTTTCCACCAACTTAAAAATTAATTTTATAAATGCTAACAGTTAACATTTATTTGGAATAAATACAGTAATATAAAAGTATTACTTGGAATAAATTACTTGGAAAAGTATTAAGTGGAAAAATAAGGCACGGTTGAAAGTAAGACTAAGAATTTCTCGGCTGCGTCAATGAAGTATAATGCAATAATAATAATAACAATAAGCTTAAAATAAACGGGTACTGTTGTGAGATAAACCCTGAAGTTCAAAATTATACATTTGCATAAACAGAAGTCAGATTTTATAAACTTTTCGTGTAATGTAAACGGATATATTGCGATATCTTTAAATTCTCATATATATTTATTTTTGAGATTGACTGTTAAAATTATAAAGATGAAAATAATATTCAAGGCATTAATAGTATTTCTTAAGTTTGCCGACGTTTCGACCCAAGCATGTGGGTCTTCATCAGGGCAATGATTTGCAATTAAGGTCCCACTTCTCCAAGTAGCAATTCTTAGTCTTCAACCTTATCTATTTTTTATTTTATTTATTAAATCCTCAAGAATAAATTGTTTTTACGATCAGTGAGTGTCCAACAAGATCTGATATTAGTTCATAGAAGGCAAACGGTAGAAGAAACTAATGATAATTATAGGAAACATTAAAAAATTGCAATTAATTTCAGTTTTTTTCTAACATTATGCGGTGTCTGTTAAGTCTCGTCTATGGACGCAGATCTTTTTACGCGTGTATGTTATGTTTAAATAATATTGTTTTCATGATATTTTTATACCATATCCTTATTATAGATTAATGTACCACGAGTACAAATAGATCTTAATACATAAGTAAGTATGTCGACAAAGCTGATATAGTGAAAGTCATAAGTCAAAACTGCCCCTGAATCTGTGATATGTAATTTTGCTAATACAAAACGTAATATTCAGTCATGCAATTATTTTCCTAAAAGTTAAGCTAATGCCGAAAGTAGGCTAATCGATCTATTAGAAGAAAGTAAATGAAAAATCCTATTCAATTGAATATTTCATATTTTTAAGCGAGGGCATCTCTCATCCAGCTTCTTTCGAACCTCCTGAGTGTATTAAATGTAGTCATACTTTGTATAAGTGAGTTAGTATGTCTTTGTAAGTTATCGTGAAATCTTTTGTAGTGTTTCCGTATGCGGTCGTGAACTGTTGGCATTTGAAAGTCTCAATTCTAATTTCAAAATCATCACGATCAAAGAATTTCTCAAATATATCAAGCCTTTATTTATTCGTGTACTTATTCATGTATCTTATTTAAAAAGCGGTAAATAAATAAAATTTATCGTGGGACACTTAAAATAACAATAATGAACAGTACAAATGTTTGGCAATTACAGGGTTATGTAATATTAGAATTAATATAAAGGATAATCATAGCTGAACTAATAAAACTATAGATAAATAAATATTAGTACGTTTATATAACTATACTGATAGACAACATAGATATTTCTGGAATAAAACTAAAATGCTGCTGGCAACACTTAAATAGGAAAATTTAATTCTTAAATATAATTGGAAGATTGATTGATAAGGAGATGGATGAAAGAGATTATGCGTACGGAGATGGCTAAAGAATTCCAAATCAAGGTAACACTCATTATAAAGGGTTTTTTAGAACTCCTTTTCATAAGAAGGAATATACAAGTTGGTGGCCTGAGATCTCGTGTTTAGAGAAAGGGCAGAGGCACAAGGAATAATTAAATCAGGAAAGGTAAGTCGATTTTTTGGCTCTAAAGGTTTGAAAAAGAAATAAGAATCCTGTGAACCGGACGATTCGGTAATTCAGGAGACTCCTCAGTGCATCCATATGTATGGATTAGAAAGATCCTAAAGCAGTAATCAATAGTGAGAGATTCTCCAAAGGTAGAATAAAATAAAAAAACGAGGATATTCAAGAAATGAAAGTATATTCAGAGGAGGAAAGCAGTTTAACAAACTCGTTTCAATTAAAGATATAATAAAGTCAAGAAGTTAAGAATTGTCCTCAGGCAGGAGGAGACGGACTTTTAAACCGAATAAACTGAATTAAAAGGATGAGAAATAAAAGCGTAAATGTCTAGACCCCGTATAATCCTTCCACGCTAATACCCTTTTTAATTCAGCACCGAAGGACGATCCTTCCGAATATCAAACCATCAAGTAATTACAATTTAATTTAGTATTCAAAAAATGCACTGGAGCGTTAGTTAAAAACTATACAGTGGACTAGTAAAAACTACAACGAACTAGACAGTCGTTGCTTTGTTGGAAATCATTTTAACATATTTTATAAAACTACTTACTTAATACATTTCTGCATATGTATTATATATGGATTGCAGTCAGTGAAGTACACGAAAAACTGTTCAATATCTTTGGAAATTTCCTTAGTTTTAGGGCTAAGCAAAGACAGGATAACAACCGATAATAGGAAAGAGAGGAAAAATTTATAAAAATAATAAGATACCAATGACATGAAAAGTGATACCTATGTTAGTAATACCATTACAAAATAAATGAATAAAAATTACTTTATGTAAGATAAATTAAAATACACAAGTACTACATATAATGGTACGATACCATAAATGTGAAATATTATAACAAATGAAAAATAATTTTATTCTGGGACTGAAGTCCCCTTAGAATAATAGTAGAGTTTAAACAATATCTACATTAGTCTGGTATGTAGATATGATATAAGTATATAGAAAAAATACTAAGGAAAACGTATATATATATATATATATATATAAAGATAAGAGTTTATGGACGTGGTTTGACGTATGGATATGAGTAAGGAGTTCCAGAAGGAGGTAGCACGAATAACGAAGGATTTGCTGAAGGAAGTAGTTTTATGGGAGGCGATATGTAAATCGATAGGCTGAGATCTGGCGTTGAAAGAGTGGATAGAGGAGCATAAAGTAAAGAGTTCTAAGATGTAGGAAGGGATTTTTGTTCCGAGAACTCGGAAAACGAAAACACCTAGTAGGAAATGTCGGCCAACAAGAAACATGAAAACGCTTTGGTATCCCAAAGATGAATCTTATGAAGCATTTTATAAGTTTCTTCAGTCTCGCCTTCAGTCCTGTGGACAGCACTCCATACACCTAGCGACTGTAGAGGAAGTGGAGGAAAACAAGGGATGTTACAAGGATCTGTCTTTTTTTTTTTTGGAATGGAGTCACGGCTAATCTGGGAAATGTGGTTGTTCCAAGACAGGTTCTGATCAACGATCAGTCAGAGGTATTTGACTGTCGGAGAGAAATGGATGGGACGGTTATTGAGGTAAAGGAGAGAAAGGAAGGGGACTAACGAGGTGCTTGGAACAGATGAGGATAGCCTTAGTTCTGTTTGCGTTCAGCTTCAGTTTATTTTTTCGGGTAGTCGGGCAACTCAGATGGGGGTGAAAATGGAGTCAGGAAGGTTGCCAATATAAATGGATACTAGAGTTCTACAGAGTGAGGAACACCTCGTGATAATTGAAGGGACCAGAAAGAAGATTTGTCAGGAATAACAACTGTCTGGGAGCGATGGAATAAAAAGCGGAATATTAATATAAAAATAATAATATAATATTTAGTACAATAAAAAAAAAATCAATATAAAATAATGAGTCGAGTGAAAATATCGGAGGAAGAATTAGTAAAATAAAATAAATATTCGTTATAATAAATTGAGGAATCCCAAGAAATAAATTACTCCGATCTAATTACATTAATTAATATTTATTCCTTTGTTTATTTCATAAAATTATTCCGTTATTTTATTATAATTTAATTTATCACTTTCCTTCCGTTACTACATAACTTTCTAAGCTTGCATACCATATATTTTTATTAATAATTTAATTTAGTTTCTTAAATTTAATTAAATTAGGTAACCGTGAGGTTTTCACCTCACACTACCAATAGCATGAGAGTCAGGATTTATTTCTCAGGGACGTCAAAAAATAAATAATAAATTGGACACTCAAACTAACGTACTCGACAATCACAAAGATAGGTAAAGCTAACAGTCATATATTTAAAGCAACAGGAAAAAACATATATTCATTTTATATATAATATAATCACATGACATAGATGTTGATCTCTACTACTATTTATTCATTGACAACGTTTCGAACTACATTTTCAAGAGCGCTATAACAAAAAGAGTAGGCTTAAACCAAAACCAACGACTACGTTTACGTCCAATCGTACTGCTTGTTTTGGTAGTGATGATGACCTATAATATGTGTCGAAACGTTGCCATATTAATATTGAATAGTTATCACTAGTTGATGATTTCTGACCGGATTCTTCATATTTTATTATAAATATATCACATACGAGTATATGATATGTATATAATACTAATTTTGATAGGTATTGTCACCACAAAGCTGAGAACTTATAGCTTTGGGTTATAGTGAGAAAATTACCAAGTTTCGTGTAGCATAGCCTTGGACGTGACATTATAAAGGAACTTGGTTCATTGTCAGCGGCCTTTGTCACGATAAGATTAGTTCTTCATCACCTCCTCTGTATTAATAACGGGGAAACCAATCTTTCCACCTTTAGATGTCACGAGATTGGACAACGAAATACCCTATATGAACTTCCAATTAGCTACTTCTACACGGGTAAAAGGAAGAAAGTTTTAGAATGAAACAAAGTATTTTTTTTATAGTTGTAAAAGTTTTTGCAAAACTGAAATAAATATTTCATGCACGCAAATACATGGATGCTTTCAAACTTTAAGTAGTTTGAGGTATTTTTATCTCTATTTATTTTATATATATATATATATATATAATATATATATATATATATATATATATATGCAGCATGAAACTTAATTCCAACACTCATAATTAATACCATAAGAATATTAACTATGACTGATTCGTGGGTTCCTTGTGACCTGAATTAACTTTATGAAGTACATTTTTAAAATGCACGTGCAATGTCAAAAGAAAATATAGTGATTCGCGGTCTTTTGAGACATTGCTGGAAAAGAGGTCTAAGCAGAAGAAATTTGTGCCATAGAAGGAGAGCCAGTTATCCATCAAAATACCTTAGTTTGGTTCAGGTTTCAACAATGGTAATATGAGCCTTCGAAACATCGAAAGAGCTTTGCATTTCGAGCTTGTCACTGATGGGCGTGCATCGGACTCAAACATTTGCTGTTACCTGCTCGATAGGCAGACTTTATGCAGTGTCGGGTGCAAAGCACCCCGCTTTGGTCAAAAGAAACTAAGCCATTTTGCAGCACGACAATGTCCCAGCACACTGTTCTCGTTTGACCAAGGAAAAATTATCAGGAGTTGCACGCGGTTAACTCTTTGGCCTCATCCTGCGTAAAGCTCAGGTATTGCAACAACGAATTATGGTTTGCTTAGATCAACGGCTCATTTTTCTAAAGGTCTGGTCTTTGATAAGTAGGAGGAGGTAAAACTTTTTTGCCACAAAACAAGAGATCGGCAAATGTTAGTCTGAGTACCGAGTACCAAGTATTTTACTCAAATTGAATCACTATTGAGAATTAAAATATGTAATGTGAAATAAAGCTATACAAATGCACAAGAACTTTTGTGACAACGTAGTAATAAACTGCAAATGGAATCAATCCACCTGTTTCCTTCTTAATATTCTAAATCATTTTACTCTAATATTTCAAGCTTTCATTTTTTATTTACTTGTTTTGGAAACATAAAAAAAAAAACTAAAATAAATTTGGAATGATAAGAAATAATCAATAATTGTTGAGATCCACAGATTTAAAGACCGAGGAAAGAAAACAATGAAAAGTAAAGAGTTAAAAGATAATAAGGTAGAAAGGAAAATCAGCCCGATGCCACTTGAGGTAGGAGCCCAGTCATTTACTTCAACAACCAGTTGCACCAACGTTCTGCAACTGAAAAGGATCGCAACAGGTAGCAATAAAACCAATACAGAACTCGCTCAATACTTATAAGTTAACAATTATGATAAATCTCAAATATAAAAAGTTGAAAAAGAAACAACGTCAATAACATTTTTCTATT
The DNA here is from genome assembly GCA_928085145.1 of Nezara viridula. NCBI lineage: Eukaryota > Metazoa > Arthropoda > Insecta > Hemiptera > Pentatomidae > Nezara > Nezara viridula. Next base: position 117,676,502 of record OV725080.1, read on the forward strand.
ATTCAAATTTATTTAATCCATGCACCCACGGCAATATATGATATGATAACTTAAAATATTAAAATAAACAATTTCACCGAACTTATGTTAACATATTTTGATCAATTGGAATATGTATGCATATAGATCTATTTTTGGTTTGTGTTTACTTCAACTCAATAGATAAACAATGAAGTATTGATTGAAATCAGTATACATTTAAAATGTCACCTAACCAAACCACCAATTAAAATATCATAGGTGATAACGCATATGAACTATTATTATTTTATAAAACACATGGGAGGACCTTAAGGAAATAGTGTTGGACAAACAAAAACTTTCTTTTGGCTCCAGAAAATAACACTCACTAAAAAGCCCCTGGCGCTTTCACCAAAAACGCTATTAGGAATCTTTTTAAAATAAAATAAAATAAAACTTTTAAGTTTCCATAACACAGATTAATTATTCGATATCAACTGGTGAACTGACAAAACATTTATACCTATAATAACATTTTTTCACCAAAGCTTCCTTGTTCTAATAAAAAATTCTGTACTTTAAATATTTTTAAATTAATAAAATAAACTTTTTAGAACTGAGCTAAGCCCCTCATAATGCTTTTTGTAATATATTATTAATTAGTTTGTTATCTTTCCTAGCAGTTTCCTAATTTTTGCAACCTTTATTAATGATACTTTCCTTCAGCGGTTCCTCTGGGAAATCATATTTTCACTTGAATTAAATTCATATAAATTAAGCACCTGCCTTCCCTCTCAATTCGTCACCTCCTTCACTTACCTTTTTTTTTATTAAACATAATCTAGCTTCCAAGATTATAATAATATAGCAATTTTTAAGGAACTTATTTCCAAAATAAAATAGTATTTATAGATAAAATTATCAAATTCTGGTTAGCAATTGTATGGTTAATATAATACGTGCCGAAAAATTATTACCAAACAACACCTGAATAATGTATAAAGAACAAAATGAGTTTTTAAAACCGCTGTAATATAGTTTTGCAGGCCAGCCTATAAGACAATGAATTTAACGAATAAAATATATTTTCCAATAATAACTAAAAAATAATACAACATATTACAAAAATACATAGCATTGTTATAATAAATAAATTAAAATAAAACCATACCAGTAATAAATAAATCTCCAGTAAATATAGGAGTATGACAAAAGAGTATATAAAGATATAAATATATATCAAATTACAAAAATTTAAGAAATTAAGACAGAAATACCATACCAAAAAATATATATTAAGAACTTAAAGGTACTTATGAATTCAGGAAAAAATAACAAAGGGATAGTTAAAATAATTACAGATTTGTAAAATATAATCGATAACTAAAATGCACCTGAAACTCTAGTTACTACAAACAGATCATAAATGATCATAAATCATCGTATATCCAGTTAAAAAGAAGGGTTTCTACAGCTCTAGTTTATAAAATTTATAGACCTTGATGATGGAAAACATACAAAAAATAAAACATATTAATTAATATCCTTCTTTGAGCCTCATTAATTGTTATGGCGTCTTCGGATTCGTCAGCTAATTCTCTCACGAATATCTTCGACAAAAATTAGATCCATCCATTTGTAGAGATTGCCCTGTGATAATGACAGTGAAATAATCACTGCATTAAATTGTATTTGCATTATTAGACTGCAATAAATAGAAAAATTATTAAGTTTTTGATGCAAATGACCCTTTAGGGTAGAAGGGAAGATAAAATAAATATATAAATTTTCTCTTAAATGAAGAATAGACATAAACATACGTAAAAAGTTTGCTAATTAAAAGTTGTTAACTAAATAGCAACGCATGTCCGTTGATTGATGCGCTAGAATTTAAAGTAGAAATTTAAGTCAGCCCAAGTAAAAAACTAGTTTAAAAAAAAATGAACTTTGGTTCCAAAAAGTGTAGAAATTTGAATTTTCAGATATGTTCTATGTATTGATCAAATCGATAAACAGCTAAGTTTTCGACCTCCCAAATCGTGTGTTTTCCAAAATTTTTCTACAAAAAAAAAATGCTAAGAACAAGTACTGTTATTCAATTTTTATAACAGTTTGAGACTTGCTTATGTTGCATTGTAGCCTCAAATATGTTAATTATAAGGCAACTAACGGATTAAATTGTATGTATATTTTTTCTTGTTAGTAAATTATTGGAACAATTCGGAAGAATTACAGAGAAACGAGGCCTTAAAAATCCGTACAAATGTAAAAACAAAAATATCAAAATGTCAATTGTTTTGCCTTAACAAGTCTTTTTACTTAAATTCAGAGCTGAACGCACAATATAGCCCAGTAAAAATAGGCACAAAACAGGGCCGATATCAAGAAAATAATAAAATGAAAAACGATCTGTAAATTGATCTATTTGGTGTCAATAAGCGAAATTTCCTTGATTGAAGTTGTTTAGGTTTTTTAGGTATAGGTAACCTATTGAAACCTTTAGGTATAGGTAGAATAAACCTATAGAATTCTATAGGTTTATTCTATAATTCTAGGTTTATTCTATAATTCTATAGGTTTATTCAATAGGTAACCTTTAGGAACCTATTGAAGTTCAAAATCAGAAAAACCTAGAAAATGACAGATACTGTAATTTTGTAGGTTTTTCCCCCATTACCTAAACAAGTCAGCGAATTCCTCATTACCTGCCCTTGCCCTGATTTTTCAGTTCTAAGTGAAATTCCTAGCTGAACACACATGTAAGTCTCTAATTTTATTTATTTATTTTTTGGTTTTCTTTTCTCTCGCCACATTCCTTTATGTTTACTATTTCATATTATATCCTTTTTCCTTTTCTTTCAATCACTCCTGTAGATCTGTAGAAGTATATTCACATTTGCATATATTATACATTACACTAAAACAATTGTTACCCTCTATTTACTTCAGTTTAGGATCTTGTTACTTAGTTTACTCTGTTTATATTTTAATATACTTATTGTTTATAATTTTAATAAGCTTATTCACATTGTTTATAATTTTTTGTCTAATTATTATGTAAGTTCCACAATTCTCTATCTAGTCCGTTCTAGCCCTGAAGAAGAACTGCAAAGTCGGGTCGAAACGTTAACTTTTAATAAAATAGTTTTACCACTATTTATGACCGCCACCCCAGACCATCTCCTTCCTTTATAATGCAACGGTCAACTATTAAATATTCAATAAAAAACATGATATATTATATTGATTTTTATCATGACTTTTTGCAGCAGTTAGAGCAAGTTATGCTCTTTATATTATTTCATTTCATTAAATACTGACAATTAATGATGATGATGTTATTGTATTTATAACATAACTAGAATGTGCAAACAAACAATATGGCTTATATTTCGCTATTTTTGCATATACCTCGGAAAGTATTGGAAAATTTCAGTCGGTAACTTCAAATTCAGATTCAGCATCCCAGAAAATTTCAAAAACCGAAGAGAAATCTGAAATTGAAATTTGAGTACATCCAACTTCTATTCTACTGCACTATTTCGATGACTTTGACGTCGTCAGTTTTCAAAATGCAACCGATTACATCATCAGTCGAGGTGAATTCTATTTCAGGGGACACATTCTTTACATCATATAAAAATTTCAGTCGTCAGTTCTTCCGATTAATGAAACATCAAATTTCACCACCTTAATTTAAATTTTCGTATAGAAAGCAACGGCTTTCCATCGACAGACCAAAGTTGTGAGCTCTGATGAGGTTTATCTACAATTAAAAATTGTTACTAACTGTAAGTCCTTCAGTTAAATGAAACGGTGCGCAGCTCCTAGTATATAACTAGTTATCCAGTTCGAATACTCTGCGATGGATTTTTATTTTTAATCGATCGCATCAGTTTTGAGGTCGTGTCTTCTTTATTAAAAACAGCATATCTCCTACATTTTTCAGCAAATATTAAAAAAAAAATTACTCTTAATAAAGACTAAAAAAATATGAGAAACATTATTTCTCATTTTTCAGTAGTTACAAAGTTATGAGGAGTGACAGAACTAAAATCAAGAAAATTTCACTTGCCAAATAGATCAATTTAGAGATCGTTTTTCATTTTATTATCAGGTGAACTTCGATGGAAACTAAAACAAGCATCCTTGCTGATTATATTATTACTTTTGGAATTCAAGAACGATGGTTTTTGAAGGAGATATGAGGAAAAACATAAAATAAGACAGAAAGTGATAGGTGGCGATCTTTGATCCTCTATTTCGGATGAAAGCGGACATGGGATTTTTGGGGACTTTTCATGGTTTGTTCTACATTCGATAAGAAACTAATTCCCACATTTACAGCCAATTATGACTTTTCTTAACATCAAATCCTAAATTTACTGGGCTAATAATAATATGAGTAGATTTTTAGTTTCACAATAATATTTGTAAAAAATATTCAAAATCACTCCCAACAGGCGCAGAATATTTAAATAATTATTAAAGTGAGAATAGACCGGAAACTGAAAACATCAATTTCTGTTCATATTAGCTTTCCTGATCTTTATAATTAATTCAGTCTGTATGTGAAGTACGAACCTGATAAAAGGAGATATGGAATAAACTGGAAGCGAGTTACTGAGGAAAACTGAATAAATGTATTTTCCTCTGGGGTTTGGGATGGGACAAACTTCCAGTACTTGTTCCCCTTCCTTTACCAGTACCAGAACACATCAATGAATAAATGTACGTGGAGACGTTAGATTCTACAAAACCAGACAAAGACAGACCGCATCCATAATTTATTCTGTGCGGTAAGGAAATCTCAACTTTGGATCCGCAGTCTTACAACCACTTTCTCAAGAGTTACCGCTATTATTAATGAATCTTTGAGGGAGGAATGGCGAGCTAATTTCACGAAGTAAATAACAGATGAATCATAAATTTTAGCTGTCACAACATTCCAATAAAAATATTCACCCCTAAAACATAGAAACCAATTTTATTTGTTAAACTTTTATTCACCAATCATTTTATTTGTTTGCTAAAAAGTAATTTTCATAATTTGGAAGTTCCTGAAAAAAAATATGACTTATTTCACATTAAGGTTCGATCATATAAATTAAATGCGCATATGATTTCTTACAACCGCTCAAATAGAAAATGGCGGCCAGAAAACAAAAAAAAAAATCTTTTTTTTGATATAAGTGAATTATGAAAACCGATATTTCGAAAACTTGATAATAACAAATTCTGTTAAAAATTTAGTTAGCTTCAATTTTACATAGAATATCATTGCCGCAAGAACGCATAGTTTCACTGATATAATCGGAACACCGAATCGTAAATTTAAATTTTCGACTTGAAATCACCGAGTAGGGAGTAATTGACTATTATTTAATTTTAGATAAATTTTAAGAATAGTTTTTCATTTTCCGGTTAAATAAAAACGTTAGCTTGTATAAACTCCATCTGTATTCATCTGGCAGACATGCACATTCCTTTTCAGGTCTATGGAGGTGATAAATTTATAAGGCCCAATCTTGTAAGAAAAAGTCACCTGTTTTGCCACGGGCTCCCGGACTATCATACGAGATATCTGTTATGATCACCACTCAAATGATTATTCTATTTGCTTTGTCTAATTTGCTCCATAAGTCCAATGCGAAAAATTTGTAATCCATCTTGGATAACATAGAAAGATTTATTTTTTTGTATTAATAGAAAATCATAGTAGAATGAAACCCCGACCCTTTAATTTATCTTTTAAATAATTATTATTTATCACAAAAAATATATATATTTATTGATGTCTATGCGCCACGGTATTTTCCACAACTACGCAACCGCTTTTGCGCACTAGGTATACAAGGCATTGATGGGCGAAACCAAGCGAAAAGAAAAATCATCCATCAGCTCGGTTAATCAATACACACAATTTTTGAACATTAGGAGTTCTGAAGACTGCATACCGACAATTTTGCTGAACACCACGGTATAAGGAAAGACATTTTACAAATTATATTATTATTATTATTATAAAGTAAAAACCAAAATAAAATGCATTAAAATTCAGGCATTCCTCAAGACCTTAACTTGGAAAGAAGCCAGTGATGATAAAACGATGGGAAGAAACCAACTCGGCAGTATTGGAAAAACTACTAGAAAGTCAGAGCTGGTCAAAATACCGAAATATTTCTTTTCCAGGAGCTGCTATTGACCTGATGGTGATATGTGGTGTTATTAGCACATATCATGAAGTAAATGATGAATCGATAATTACTAACATAATAAATACACTTATTAAACAGGGACGTGAAAAGTTGTACGTTCTTTTTGTTAAGACTGATATCGAAATAGTGGCCATAATGGAATGGTTGGGTTGGCAACAAACTCATGAACGACCCTCAAACTTGAACTAGATTAACAACGATCTTTCCTAACAACCAAGGAAAAGGCAATATTGACTTTACTTATCAAGCTGGACTCGGTCCATCATTTTATTTTCCAAACCCAAACCACTTAAATTTTTTTCCATACAAAAAATTTTAAACGTCAACTAGAAAAAAAAACAATTTTAATTTAAAATAAAAATAATATTCACAAAAAGAAAAGCGAATGGTATATTCTGATTAGGTTGGTACATTCTATTATACTGCTGCCAACTATTGCGGTTAGAAAGATACTTGGCGGTAACCTCGTAATTCTGGTATATTAGAAATTCTAGAGAATATTTTATAAAATCATTTGCATTACAAAAATAAAGGCTATCCGGGAGAAAACCAAGGAAATTTATTTCGAGGGTAAGGAATAGCACAGCGGTTTTAAGATTTCACATTACACCCATGTAGATAACTGCACTTCATGCAATATTAATTTCTCAACCTCTCTTATGAATAAGAATGTACACAAGAACAAAATAATAAAGGAATATTCATAATGTACAAACACCGATGTCTATGCAAAGGTAATCCATTAGCATAAAATATAGGGAATTTAAAATATTTAAGCAAAAAAAATATTAAATAAATTAAAATAAATTAATAAATTACGAGGTGTACTAACAATAATAACAAGTATACAAGTGAGAACTCACATATTAGATATCGATCTATACTACTCCCCAATGCAGGGACATCAGCGAAACATGATTATTATACATATCATATAATATTATATTGTATATTATCGAGCTATTCCATCCAACAAACAAACATTAAAGCAACAAACATAGCACAAAGCTGTCTCTCAACATATACTAATCCAATGATGTATTTGTTCAAGAGGACCAAATGAATTGTTTGGTGCATTAGGAGCCTTGCTTTATAGTTCTCTCGCTACTTTTTAAATATCTTTATATTTTTGTTACATTATTGTAAATATTTATTACATACCAAGTTCTGCCATAAATACTGTTACAAAAGTTGAACTTTGATTACATCCTTGCATGTTATTAGATAACCCTTACCTATATCACATTATTTTCTTTACATGTCAGGATAATAATATCAATTAGTTTGTATTTTTCTTTCGCTAAGTTAACATGGAGTGGGGTGATAAAGAAAACCGAATAACTGTGATCGCCTTACACAAAGTTGGAAAATGTAGGTCAGAGATTTTCAACACATTGAAACCTTTGGGTTCCAGCAGTATTTTGGTGTACCGCACTATAAATACATATAATGAGACCCTATCTGTATGTGACAGACCTCGACCGGACCAAGCCGTCCCCGCAATGTTAAAACGGCAAATGCAGCGAGCAGGGGCTGCCCGAATCAGAAAAAAATACATTCGAAAACAACAAATCATCTCTCGGGAAATGGGAATCTTTATCAGATCAATGTCTTGCACAATACTAAGTGACCTTAAGATGGGTGGTTAAGCCCCAAAAAAAATTAAAGTGGATAGATGCGCAATGCTCATTGGCCGTTACCCCAATGGTCTTCATCGGAAGATTTTGTTTTTCGATGAGAAAATGTTTACAATTGAAGAAAAATTTAATCGCAAAAAATGATCGCGTGTACGCACACAGCTCTGAAGAAGCCCAACAAGTCATTCGAAGAGTAGAAAGAGTTCATCACTCTTCCTCAGTGGAGTTTGCTTTGATGGCACCACAAAGCTCCATTTTTGTGAAAAAGCAATTAAAACAGCCGCTAAAAACTGCATTTTATTTTCAATAGTTTTTGAAAAAATAAAATAAAATTCTGGTAAAATCTGTATATATTTCCTTGTAACAATATTTGTGAGAAGACTAGGTATATCAGTTTAATTTTTTAGTCCATCCCTTCCTCGTCTTCTAGGCTATAGGCGGGGTTTTGCCCAGCCCAGGAAGAGGGCGGGGATTTATTGTCAAAGTTAAAAGCCCCCTTATAATGTTAGTGTCTGTGTATCAGGTTGCTAGGCAACGGCGCACTGTGTGACGAGAAAGAAAAGCTCATGACATCTGCTAAATCAATTTTTCTTAACCCCAAAAACTAGATAAACTGTTTTATTGATACCTTCTGCAGTTCGTGAGAATATTTTATAAGAATAATATATAATGGATTTTTTAATTTTTAAAATCTAAGCACGTGACAAGTATCCGATGGAAATATTCCATGACAAATATTCCATAGCACCTAAGGGCCAGTTGCACCATAAATCATGATTAAACTGATCTTTTTTCAGCCAACTAACTCTAGTTAAAACTTAACCATAGTTACAAGTTGGGTCTAGTTGCGCCAAGTAAATTTTAATCCGAGTTCGTTGACTAGCGTTAACGTATGACGTCATAATATTTGCGGCATATTTAAACAAAAACAGGTTGAAGTCCTTTAAAGGATGTTGTGTTATGTTATGAAACCTTCACCTACTAATTTGTAAACTTTGATGTTTAAACTCACCGAGCTGTTACAGTTATTGTCGTGCGTCAATTGTTGTAAATGACAGGTTTCTGTCATATTTTAAATACAATTAAAGGGGAAGTATTTTTATAATGGTGAAGGAATTTTTTAATTAACCTAACAATTGACTTATAACATAAATTCAGCAATATTTAAACCTCACACAATGACATCAACGATACTAGAAATAAGATATCCTCCCTTAATAATAGTTATATTTAAAACGAGAGCAAAGTAAAATCATCTGTACACATATAAATTAGCAAAGACATAAACTTCAAAGAATTTATTTAAAATAACAAAATACATATTTGAATGAAAATAATTAAAGAAGTCATAACGGTAAAAATCTGGTGCGCGCAACACAACTTTCACTTGCTGCTCTACATTGAATAGAAATTACTTTCTCGCAATGCTGGGCCATTATAAAATTTTTTGAAGTGTATTTTAAACAGAGGTAAACCTAAAAGCTTACAGATAACAAGTTATTAGGACCATTAAAATCGTAAAAATTTTATTTATTATATCGACGGTAGGCAATACAAATTTAGTTACTCCATCTGCTTTTATAAACCACACAACTTTCTTTGCTTTTATAAATCTCAGAATGACTAACTCCAATTTCAACATTTTCGAGTAATGTCACTTTATTGATATTATTATTTGAAAAAGTTATCTATTCACACAGTGAGTAAGTTGATTCCGGAGGTGGTGATTGCAGTGTTGAAATATAGAACGGAGAATAAAGGTATAAATTTAGGTATTTATTTCTTATGGAAGATACTTTATTAAATATCTGTTGAAAACAAGTTTTTTTAGTCTCAACAATTAAAAAAGTATATTTTAAATTGATCCAAATTTTCTTTCGGGATAAAATCTGTTTTTACGATATATTTTGAATTTTCATCTGAAAGAAAAAAAAATATAATATATCCTTCCAGATGACTTACAATAGTAATCCAATAGGACATTAGTACATTTATACAACAAATAATAACATTAAAAATGAATATTAACTAGTTAACAATATGTATTGTAAATAAAAAACTCTGCAAATTATTTCACAATGGTTTATAATTGTTTAATAACAATTATACATCTAAAGTATCATTACTTTCCTAGTTAAAAATAAAAGGTGATTCGAATTATTCCACTAAACTTTTCTTTCAATCATAAGTAATATGGTAAAACAATTAGCATTACCTAAGTAACAAATTCAAAATTCAAAAACCAAAACACAAGATATAAGCTTTGAAGCAGAACATATTAAAAAAAAAAAGCTAGAGACCATATCTTTCCTCCTAATTATCAGATTTTAACGAATGTTTTTTAGGAAATACCGTAAACTTTTAAAAAACCATCGACAAAAAAGAATATACTTTTTGGTTTATTCGGAATTTAATTTTACCATCCCTCGTAATTTTTTTTACAGCTTCTTTTCGTTGAAGAATGTTATACAGATAAATTTAAAGGGTGTCGATAAAATGACTTTAGCGAAGTTTCATTGAAATCGGTACATTCGTTTAGGCGCTGCAGTCTATAGCAACGAAGGTTTTTCTGCATTTTTATTTTTTTCTCCTTTATTAACTTATCAAATTCTTTCAAAAGTTATATTTAGCATTTTTTCGTAAATTATTTCAAAAGTTATATTTAGCATTTTTTCGTAACTCTGAATAATGTGAAATGAATAACTTTTTAATATAAACCATGTTAAAGGTACTTTAGAGGAAGACGTATATGAACATTGGGCATTTAAGGCCAGTAAAGTGACATCAATGAGGATAAGAACTAATTTGTATTAAAGATTACTTCATTATACATTGATACACCGAGTTTAATCAAAATCGTTAGAGCCGTTTTTGAGAAAATTATAAAAATATGTTTCAGCGTTGATATAAAGCGGCACTTCCGGTTAGCCCATTTTAAGGAAAAGGTTGCTGTCACATCTAAGGCATATACCTATCTTAATAGCAGCACGCAGCACTTCTTGAGGAAAGCGCTCAACTGCTCGGACCAGAGATTGTTTGAGGCTTTCCAAGTTAGGATGTGCTCTGTTGAATGCCACCCTCTCCAGTTCGGAGAGGAGAATTGTGAGCACGAGCGGAATTCTGCCCGAAATCCCAATGACTTCCAGCAAACAGAATATCATTTAGAAGTATGACAACAGGCTCCAAAATATCGTCCTAATAGTTGTCAGCGGCTGTTTGAATTCCTTTTTCATAAAAATGGAGCTTTGTGGTGTTATCAAAGCAAACTCCCCACCAAACCATCACTAAGGAAGGGTGATGACCTCTTTCCACTCTTCCAATGACTTGCCAGGCTTCTTTAAAGCTGTGTGCGTACACACGATCATTTTTTCGATTAATTTTTTTTTCAATTGTAAGAATTTTCTGATCGCTAAACAAAATATTTCGATGAAAACTATTGGTGTAACGTCCAACAAAGGAGCACTTTGCATCTATTCACTCTAATTTTCTTTAGGGAAGTGGTTAGCCTTTGTCCTGTCGAAATGCAACCATTCTACGGTCACTTTTTACTATGCGAGACATTGACCTCACAGAGATTCCCATTTCCCGAGATATGATTTGTTGTTTTCGGATGGGATTTCTTCTGATTAGAGGAGCCACTGCTCTCACTGCATTTGCCGTCCTCACAGTGAGGGGACAGCTCCGGTCGAGGTCACATACAGATAGGGTCTCATTATTTCTATTTATAGTGCGATACACGAACATACGGCTGGTACTCAAAGGTTTCAAAGTATTGAAAATCTCTGACCTACATTTTCCAACTTTGTGTAAGGCGATTATTCGGTTTTCTTTATCACCCCACTCCATGTTAACTGAACGAATGAAAAATACAAACTAATTGGGATTAATATCCTGTGAAGAAAATAACCTGAAAGAGGTGAGGATGATCTAAATAATACCTAAGGATATCAAAAAAGTTTAACTTTTGTAACAGTCAACTAGACAATGGCAGAACAGCATGCTTTTGTAAATATTGATATACCAATAGATTAAGCATGAGTGTATTTAAGTAGTAATTTTGATTAGTTTAGTTTCGATTAGTTTGTATACATTTACTTTTAGTATTTTATTTTGCTGATTATTTATTGTACGTAGTGTGAATGAGCTACTATATATCACTACTACTATTGTCGTTAGATGTGACTGATTGTAATATATCCCAATAAAGAATTTTCAACAAAAAATCTCGTCCACCTTGCTTTGTTTAAGTTGCCGACTAGCAACATTTTTACAAAGATCTAATATTTAACCAACATTGGAGTCTCTCTATTCCAACGAGAGGAGTCTCTATCAAGGTCTGCAGTTTGATGAAGCTCTACAACTGGAGCATTTAATCAAGCAACTGCTGTTTTTCTTCTCCTTAAGGATATTTTTCAAACATGGTGGGTTGCTTCAATTATTGACTAATGCCAAGAGCTTCCCGGTATTGTCTATACTTTCATTTCCTCGGGAAAAATGAAAAGCTAGAACTTTCCTCCCCGAAGGGCTCTAATGACCAATCCCGAATGAGTTTGATTTATCCTCATCTCGTCTGGAGGAGGAAAGTACATTTTCAATATAAAAATTAAAACAAAAATAGAAAATCAATTATTTCTCAACATATACATAAAATAATTTTAAATGGTAATTATTCAATGAAACTTGGCTAAAGTCATCTCCTCGATGTCCTTTATGTTTTATGTATAGAACATACTTCACCAAAAAGTACTTCCTTTTCAAGATGGCGGTCGTTAAAATGTATCTATATAATATAGATTAACGAAAAGAAGCTGGAAAAAAGTTACGAGGGGTGGTAAAATCGGATTTCGGATATACCAATTTAAGTACTCAGTCCATCCCTTTCCATAAGATCTCAACCTTCTGATCTTTACATCTCTTCTCACAGATCTGCTTCAGTCCAAAACTCCTTTATTGCTCGCTCTATCAATTTCTGGAATTCCCTCCCTATCAAAATTCGGTATTGTCCCTCCATAACTACATTCAAAACCCTCCTATTCCAATTCCGTTCCCCAAAACAGTCAGTTACCGGCTAACCTTTAGGCATTATAAATCTATTTCGTATCAGTCATCATCAAATTTTAGTACCATTCTTTGCTAGATGGCATATATGAGATATGAGGCCATGTTCTTTTCAGACGCCTAGGAGGATTATCAGAAATCGAGGAAGAAGTAAGGCTGGGAACAAGTAGATTCGGATAAGACTGGAGTTAATCAGCCAAGAATATAAAACATATTTTTGTTTCATTCAACAACAGGGCCATTTGGCGTAACCTCTATCCCGACATGTCAAAATAATGAAGTTGCCAAACCATTTCTGGAAGAAAAAAAATTATAGGTTACTATGAGATGAAGCCATTCAAGAAGTTTAAACAATTTGATGAAAATGGGCCAATACCTCAAACTAATAGAATATGGTCTCTAAAGATGATTTTCCATTTCCGTATAAGAAAAAAAAATGTATATTATTACTACTATTTATTGTAATAAATATTTCCGAAAGATTATAAATAGTGACGAATAATCAGTGTAAATAAGAAGTTCGTAGAAGTATTGTTAACAGGCTGTAAGAACTAAATGATGGCCATATTGTATGAGTATAGACATAGGTCATACAATTATATTTTCCTTTTAAAAAAAGTGAATATATATATATATATATATATATATATATATACTTTTGCAGTTCAATAAAACCAAGAAACTTATAAAAATTGTATTGTATGGAAATAGCTTTTACGTTTTGAAAAATATAATACAGCACCCCTTCTGCTCGACTGAGGAAAATATGATAATATAAATTGCATGTGGACTAGAAGTAACAGAGCTCGTTGGAGACGAAGTAGTCCAAACGGAGTAACGTAGAGATTTCATCCGCAAAATTGAACCCACCAAGCTCAGGCGTAACTACTTCCTGATCCCTAGGCTTTCATATTGATTTAACCCAATCCTTCCGTAACTCGCTTTAGGTTAGTATCGTAAAACAGTACCTTGCATTACAGTGAAAATTAAATTTGCTATACTTTCTTCATGTCAAACCTTCTTCATCAATTCTCAATTAGAAGTACTTACCTGAAAAAAAAAAGTACAGGTTAGAAAAAAAAGTGATAATACACAACTGATAAATGTGTGTAGGAGTATCAATATTTCACTTATAACATTAATAAACGATGGTGGTAAATTATGCCAACAAAAGATAGTAATCATATTGTTATAGATCTGACATATAGTATTAAAATATCTAATAAATCGACTAGAAATAGAAAAGATCAATAAACTGTTAAAATTAGAAACCAAGATTTAACCAACAAGAATAGTGAAACACACGAATAATGAATTAATTTTAAACAAACAAAACTCATATTTCCTTATACAGGGTGTTTCACCGTTAAGTGGACAAACTGCAGAAATGAAATAAGGACTTAAAAACAAGAACAAAATTTCCTCTGAAGGTATGTCCGAAAACGCTTTGTTTAGGAGATATCCACATCTAAAGATTTTCGTTGTTATGAATTATTTACGTTACATGAAATAAAAAAACCCTATTTATTTGTTATAACTACGTCATTAATTAAATGATGTGCAAAGTGATTTCCTTGAGTATTAAGAAAGACTAGGCAGCTTTCTTTAACAGCAGCAGTGGCAGAACGGCACTGGATATGTATTATTATTTCACAAGATTCAATCATGCTTCTTCGTAAGGAATTAAGGTCATTTACCGGTCTTGCCCAATCATATCCCAATCAATGGTAGTGCCAGAGGCTTGGTAGGACACCAAGAGATTTTTTTGTTTGCAGTGACATTAAACAAAAAGTCTATGAGAGTCCGGTCGACCTTAATTCTTTACGAAGAAGTATAATTGAATATTGTGAAACAATAACACATACCGTTCTGCCACTGCTGCTATTGAAGAAAGATGTCGAGTCCTGCCTTACTGCTCAAAAGGGAAATAACTTTGAACCACATTAAATATTGAATGTTAATGTTTACATTTATTAATAAAGTCTGTTAGAACAAATAAATAGGTTGTATTTATTACAATGTAACTTAAATAATTCATAACAATGAAAATCTTTAGATGTGGATATCTCCTAAACAGAGTGTTTTCGGACATACCTTCACAAGAAATTCTGTTCTTGTTTTGAGGTCCTTAGTTCATTTCTGCAGTTTGGCCACTGAAACAGCCTGTATAGATATAGAATTATAAATAAGTTATAATACAGTCTATTTCGGTTTTTGACGAGAATAAGTTAGGTAGCTATTTATTTTATTTGCTTCTTCACTACCGAAAAAAGAGGAGCTTTGTACACAAAAAAAGAAGCAACGCAATATATCCACTAGTTCCCAACATATTCGTTGCACAGACAGAAAGACACGGACAGTCAGACTGATGGTTGAAAATGTGTTTTCGGACTCAGAAGGCTCTGAAATGTAAAGATCGATTGAAAACCGCAAATCGGATATTTGACTAGGTCGCAATAATTTCCTAACCTAGAAGTGGTAGCAAAGAAAAAAGGTCAAATGACATACAATGATGCCAGTTTACTTCGAAATTTTCATATAATAAGCATTCACCCGCTCTAATCAAGAGAGAACGCCGCAATATGGTACCGCCTAGGGCTCCTTGAGATCTAGATCCGCCATTTATTACACGGAATCCATCTTACAGGAGTGGCATCGGTGCTTCTCTTCAAACTTCTCAAACGATGCTCCTTATCTTACCATTCAATAATAATACAGTACAGTACACTAATGAATAAGAGAATACCATGCCTACAATTATTACGTCTCAGACAATAAGGCATTCTTCATCATGGGAAATTACATCAATTAAAACTGAAATAGAACCCAACAAATTCAATTTCTCTGGAAGCAATTAAAATTAGATAGTATGACACAATTAAAAACTTATTTCTTAATCATAAAATAATCTCCACTGATGTAAATTAATTTGGAGAAGGTGTGGAATGTAATATAGTGCCCCAAAACAAAGTTAATATGAGGAAATAAAATAACAAGAATTCAATTTTAGTAATAACAACTGTTGCAATTTAATCCTTAACTGTATTAAACAATGGTATGGTGTTTGGACCAATAATAAAGTCGTAAGCATGATACCCTGTTTGGTACTCTTCATACTTTCGCGGAACACCGACCAATGCGCCAAAAATGTGACAAGGCACCTCTCGCTGTACAGAACCTACTCCAGAGTCAAAACTATCGAAACGAACGGATCCGCCTCAAAATTAAAAACTAACTCTCACACAAAAATATTGACTAAACTCTCAAATACCTTGAACCAACCCAATTAACATAGTTTGCCATATTTAAGACCATATTTAATGGTCACGGCAGTTAAGGTGATGTTAAATGAAATGAAAAATATTAATACAAATAAATGATTACTTATTGCGAAAAAGTTGTATAATAACAAAAATCACCTGTTATACTGGTAGAAGTAGTAATAGATATATAAATATTTTAAACAGATCTCGTAATTCAGATACTTATTCTTATTGCACGACTCAATTACTAAAACAAAGCCAACAAGTAATTATAAAACAAAGGGATTAGCAATGGCAGTAGATAAGCCTAACAGCAAGACAAATGGATCATAATGCCGCAGTGAGTTATACGTTTGGTCGGAAGTTATTAGTTTTCGAGCTTAGTAAAGAAGCTTATCCTTCAGGAGAGAGCTACATTAACGAATTTGTAATGCTTCAATTAAATAAACAAATGTTAATAATACAAAATGGAGATATACTTTTTTAACAACATATTTTTTCTTAGTCGTAAGGTTTTTTAAGTTTATTCGTAGAATTCGAAAATCGAATAAAAATTCTTTTGTCCGACCACCGTCCGCGCATTTTCTGCGATACTGCAGGACCTATTTTTTTTTCTTCAAATTTTATAGACATTGCTATCCATTTTTTCCTTTCAAAAAACTCTATTGCTGTTGACCGTAGCGCCTAAACGAATGTACGGATTTCAATGCAACTTGGCTAAAGTCATCTTCTCAAAGCCCTTTAATGTTTTTTATAACATACTTAAACAAAATGAAGCTGGAAAAAAAGTTACGAGGAGTCGTAAAATTAAATATCCGAATAACTCAAAAAGTATACAGTTTTTTGAATTTTTTATTAGTAGATGTTTTAAAGGTATTTAAATATATGGCGATTTTTAAATATTTTCAATAATCAATGTAATCGACCAGAAAAATCACAATTGTTTGTATAGTTCGAAACTACATACCGAAACATTAGTCATAGTAAATAGTCACGTAATAACTACAAATTTTATCAACAAAAAATAATTATATTTTTCTTAAACTATTTTCTCCCAACAAAGAAGAGGGATTAAATACTTCAAATGCCGTTAAAATAAGTTAGAGGCGAAAGCTAGAAGGAACTATATCGTCGATACAAATGCTAACTATCGAATCTGAAAATTATCACTTTAATGTCACTATCAATTCAGCCCAAACAACAAGGTTGTTTTAATTTCCACACTAATATGTGCTTTTATGAATGTTTAAGAATTTTTGTATTCGCTTTTTAAAAATATTTAATTACAATTATAATCGCTAGAGCGCAGTATTGAAAAAAATTCATATTTTCGTATTCGATAGTTAGCATTATTTGTACGGACGACATGTGAGCAAGATTTGGAATAAAGTAAAGTAATACCAGTTCACATCTCACTGTGACTAAAATTTGAATTAAAAACCTGATATTTTTATTACTTAAAAATTATGGAAACATTGCTATCGTATTTGGATCATTCAACCAATCGATATGAATACATGTGCCAAGAAAATTGCTTCTTCTGTGCAAATTATTTTGTATGTCGCCTGATACCAGAGGAAACTAGGTCTTGCAATTAAGCCCCTACAGAAAGAAGGCGATATGATATCCCTATATATCGCTGCTAAGGAGTTCAGGGATCCGGGTTTCGCTTTTCCTTTGATGTATAAGCTGACGGATTAATCTTCATGGAATTTCTAATTACTACATTCCTAATAATTATCAGCAAAATAAATCAAAATTCGATCAATGAATTTTCGTAATATATATTGTTTATAGATTGATTTCTTTGTACAAAGGAAATACTAGGAAAGTAAATCAGTAAATCGAGTTAAAAATATTGATTAACAAAATTTGCCGCTGAGCACTCCAATGTTTTTCAAATTCTTGAGAGCATGGTCAATAGTTATGAGTATTTCTGAGTGAAGATATAAAGTTAAGAAAAACAAGTTTATTGTTTTTAACTACTATTAAACAATCTAGACTCACTCGAATCAATAAAATAACTATTTGTTTAATTTTAATACTTCTTTATGAATTCCCTTAAACAATTAAAATTATATTATATTTTATAGTCCATTAAACCACTAGTTTATGATACTGCAATAGAAAATCTAACTGATATGCCTTTTAAAGCTATTTCGTCAAAGAGTAAAAGTTAAATTGATAGTTTAACTAAAATTAGATAATGGAATAACCAATAGGATAAAGAATTCTGAAGGATTTGACAAAACAGAAAGTTTGTCAATAAATTACCTCATTTACGGAACTTATTTCATTTTTTTTTTTTTTTATGTGAGAACTTCTTAAGGCGCGTTTTACACATTTTTTGTGGAGAGTGAATTAGATTGAGCCGTCAGAACTTCGAAGCGTAACGCTCTGGTAAAGTCGGCTGAATTCGGCTAATTGAAGTGTTTTACATATGGATTAAAATATCTCAACAACATTAAAATCGGACTGCATACTGTAAGCGAGGAAATCGTTCATCATTGCATCCTCTCTGTAATGGGCTATTTCAAAATTGTATCTTAACGCGACGCCGTGTTAGGAAGGCGAAAAGGATAAAATATCTCAGAAACTAATCCTCTTGTTGATGATTTCACTTCTATCGTGTGGTCTAAAACACACACCTTAGTTTTTTTGTTCTTCTTTATATCATTAAGGTAAGATAAATTAAAGAATTGAGAGGACATATTAGAGTGGATATCAATTCGATATAATTTCATATAATTCCAAACATCAATTTCTAAATCGAGAAGAGGAGGAAAGGTTTGGTAAACAAATTATAATGCTTTCATATGGAACTGTCAGAAAGCTTTCTCTTGCAAGAACGTAATAGAACAGAGTAGCAGGGCCAATCATACTTTATCTTCACTAGTTGCAGACTTCTCAGCAGGAAAGAAGTTTGGCTACCAGCGTAATCCGAGGGGAAGTCATTTTAATGAAATAATCCACTCTTTTCCTCTTTCCATTGCGTAACATCTTACAAAGAAGAACACCGTTAAATCACAGCTCTTTTTCTCTTACGTTGGAGATGGAATAAATGGACCACACTATTATTTTTCATGGTCTTGTAACGAGGATATGTATGTCGTATATTCTCGTTAGAAGACCATGAAAAATAACAGTGTGATCCATTTTTTTTTTGACATGTCAAATTATTATAACTGGAAAAAAAAAAGCCTTAACGTATAGTTGACTAATACATAATAATAACACAAGTCACTTAATTTAGAATTATTGACCACATAAGTCACGAAAAACAATATTAAAAAAGTTGCACATTAGCTCAATTTCAATATACGTCTGGTATACAATAGAATGGTTTGAACTAAAATATTTTGTTTTTCTATTAAATCCAACATATATCATAGAGCTAAAGCAATTTTGGTGCAATCGCATATTTTTTTTTATAGTTTCAAATTCGCGCTCTCGCTCAAACTCTACTGGCCTTAGCACCAGTGGTGCGGATGAGAGTAACGCTGGGATCTCTTGGAGTCCTGCTTTTCTATCAACAGTTGGAGGGAGAAATTGGCTTGGGGTTCCCTGCCTGATTGTATATAGGTATGAATCTGTTTTTATGTTTTTAATTTACTTATCTTTAGGTTATTTTATTTTTACTGTACATATTTTTTTTTTATTACTATGTAGTTATTATTTTACTTTCGATGATTTTATATTTTCTGTATATATGGCGTGAATGTGTTCATATACCACTATAATTATTGTCCACGAGACAGATTATATGTCTCAGTAAATAAAAAAAAAGTTTCAAATCAACTAAATCACGAAAAAAAATACATAATGCAGACATTTTATTGTTGCAATCTATTTTATTTTGAAGATAATTGCACAAAAAATTGTATTTTTTTAATTTTTTTTTAGTTTTAAATAAATATCTTTTTTAACAAATTCATCTGTGATTTAAAAAAAAAACACAATGAAATAATAATAATAAAAATTTATATTCAATAAAATAATTTATCACAGAAGCTGAAGCTCCCCTCCCAAAACATGAAAATGATTTTGTATCATTGATCCATATTTGTTTTTATGAAAGAGCTGAGTCAAATATTCATAAATCATGATATGTTCTCGTAAAAAATGTAAACCAGAAATCTAACAATCTTGCCTAAAAGCATTATTGTTCTAAAAAAAACATTACTTAATCATTATACAGAAATCAAGGACATTACCACAAATATTAATGAGATACAGACCTCCTTAAAATGAAAAATTTCCTTGATTTCTGTATAATGATTAAGTAATGTTTTTTTAGAACAATATATATATATATAGTTGTTGAAATTAACGGAATTACATATGTAAAATAAAATACAAAAAGGCCAGGCCTTTTAATCAGGAATCCGCTATTTCTAGTTTAAATCCGTAAATGTCGACGATTTATTTGGCCAATAGTTTGAGGTGGAATATTAATTAATAATATGGTGAAGTACATTTGGTATGCTTGAAACTGAAATGACATTGGGATATAACACCCAATATAATATATAAAGTGGTTATTTTAATATTCTAAATGGAGTCAATTGAATAAAATGAAAAAAATCTGTGAAACTCTCATCTACGTTACAACTAGATAGCAAAGATAAAACATATTTCTGAAAACTCTCAAAGCATGATATAATACAAACAAGTAATTAATTGTCCCTATATCTGTAAAGTGGTAATAACTAACAGTATGTGGAAAAACGGGATTGAAACTTTGAAGTGTTTATCACTCGTTTCAATGAATTTTCCTCAAATGAATTGAGTCTCTCGTCATGATAATTAAACAAAGGTTATTTACGTATGTATCTATCTTTACATTTATCCAACTTCCATTAAAATATTTTTAAAAATGACTACTTTAGAGACTTGATGACATAGGCATAATTCGAAACAATCCCGGTCGAAATCGAGACGAATATCGCAACTCGAGGACCGTAACTGGAGCTAACGTGTTAAAAAGAATTACTTATCCCTAAATCTATCTTATAGTGAAATTCGCAATCCATATAGAGGGCTCAGAATGGTACAAAAAAAGAAACTAAAAAGTTCAATCACAATGAATTTTACCGATAACTTTTTTTTTAGAGATAAAAAAAATCCATACAATGATTAATATATATAACCAGAAATGAAAGAATTATATGGACTAAACAAATGAAAATTACTATTAATAAATACTTACTTAAATTGTATCATTGAACATTATTGCTGTAGATCTATAGATGATGAACCAGCGGCCTCTTAACGTTTTTGCATGATATTTAATATACTCCTCGAATTAATTAATATTCAATTATTTAGGTTATGAAAATTGATAGAATAAGTTGAATATATTTACATGGGTGTGTGTATTTCGTGATAAACAATAAAATATAAAAAAATGTTGTTAGGCCCCTAGTAGCACCGCCTAACTTAACTGCAGCCTCTAATGATAAAGAAGTCCCCAACCTATCCTCTAGATTCGAGGTTTCCAATACAGAGCACGCGGGAATCACTGTGCCCATGTGACGTCACACTTTTGCCCATGAATGTGCCAGCTTGTGTCAAACATAACCTTTAGCGACCATAGGCGTGAATACAGTTTTACTGTTGTCTGCTGCAGATCTAAAAGTTTTCTATTAAGTGTTAAATATTTATTTTAATAAATATCTAATAATTAATTGTAAGTATGAATTTTCATTTAGAGAGTTGTAATTTATTTTGTATTTTTTTTATAAATTATCAGAATTTCTTTATGTGAAATGCTACATATAAAAGAGTTTTCAAATCAAATGTTTAACAATTCTTTAATTAAATATATGAATATTTAAAAATCTCACAAGAGTTTATAGATATAAAATTCAACAATAATTATTATTTTCATATGTATAATAATAATCATTATTTCAAATCAATAATACATTTATCGATATATCATCATTATTGTTTTGATTAATCTCTTTCTTTTGTAGTAAAAAACAAGTAATTACAACTGTCGGTAACATTGCATTTAATTTTATAAATAGTTATAGCCAAAGTCGCTCTTAATTAATTTTCAATTTTAATTTTAAAAGTCTCATTTTTAAAAAAAATTTAATTTTTTATTTGTGCTAACATTTCAACCCACATGTTTAGGTTGAAACGTTGGATCAAATAAAAAATTAATTTTTTTTTTTAAATAAGACTCCGTCCTGAATATATATCGCCCATTTTGTTATATTTTGTTATTGATATCATTCACAGTTTTTTTTTAAATTTATAAACAGTAGTCTACCTGCAATTTACAATGAGGTAAAACACGATGCCCGCCACTCAAGATATAACATATAAATATTCCCGCTGCTGAAAAAAGGTTGGAAACCCCTGCTGTAGATCATAAAAACACACCAACATTTTAAAGATTATTCTGCAATATTCGAAATCGTAGTCATCCTAAACATTTTCGGAACCTTTTTTAATGGAATTAGGCAATAACTTAAGATTCTTGGCCCTACCTAGATTTCTTTACGTCAACAAGACATAGCCCTTCAGAAGATTGGTCTAAAGACTTCTTGAACCATTATTAAGGTCTTAATGACCCGGAGAATTGCAACTACAAAACAAAAAAAAACAACTCCACTTTGAGCACAGAGTCTCCGATCCAAAACAATTAATCTTTAGCATAATGGCGCCAGGCTACTGACGTCAGTACTGACCCAACGGAGAAATCAAACTGGGTCAGGACTACAACCTTCTTCTAACAACAAACGCCTAGTTTTCAACTTGTAATATAAGGAGTTATTACATTAATCCAAATAGTTAATATAACTATTGTTTTAATTTAATTAATAACAATAAATAAACAAAAAAAAAAACCTTAAAATTATTTTCCAAATTATAGACCGTCATAATTAGACCGAAACAAAAAGTAGCAAAAATGACTAGGCATTAATCACTTTTGCATCAATAATTTATTAACTTAAGGTTAGGTTAACATAATTAAATAAAATATAGGCATATTATTATTTACACCTTTTTAATAATCATAGAAGTATTATATATATATAATATATATTATATATATATATATATATATATATATATATATATATATATATATAATATATATATATATATATATATATATATCTTTCTTCACTTCTCTATTCAGACTTACCCATCATAGATAAAAATAAAAATATGTGAATGTCCCAACGAATTATATGACAGTATCTTAAAACGTACATTTTCATATAAAGTAGATGCACCGGAACTTGAAGAGAAATTTTCAACATAGATGTGAAAAATAGTTTTAGTATTGATAAAATTGTCATCAAATTAGTTTTTTCTATACAGTCGATTGTTAAATTAGTCATAAAAAACTTATGAAATACGGAGAACATAAATTGCACCAGTAATAAACACAGGTTTTGGTGTCAATAGATTTTTTTGTATATAATTGAATCATAAATAAATTTTTGCAGTTTTAAACTAAGGAATGGCTGTATGCAGGTGGATAAATCAAAATTACTTCGGAATTTCTAACTTATCTTCTTAAAAAAAGTAATAGAAAACCTCCAGATATGTATTTTGTTAATAACGACACAATCTCTATAACCTACTCTGTAACTTACAGTTTTTACATCACAATTTTTTAGTTCTTAAATTACAGGTTTTTACAAAAAGGCTATAGAGAAGAAATGAAACATCGTAGATTTCATTTTGTGGGATCAGTATATGCGCCAGGACAACATTGACTGACAAAGCTGAAAACACCATTTTCCATAGAAAATTGTCCACACAGGGTTTTGCAGTGTGGCTGTCGATATATGATGAATTAAACAAAGGGCAATATCAATCAGAAATACAACACATGGAATTACCTCAAGTTAATTAGAACGATTCCATCATACTGTTATATCATTAACCGATGCTTCGATCGCAATATTGGTGATCTATCAGGCCGAAAAAACAGAGAGGAAAAAGTGGTTTGATTAAATTAGAAGACAGCATAGTACACAATTAAATGATGAGATATTATTGAATAACAGATATAAAATTAAACGAGAAAACATAATGGTACCATCTAGTTTTCTCATAAGGACCAGAAGGAGCAATTTTCCTTATTGCTTTTTAGCTGAAACGGAGATTTCTAATGTGGGTAAGATCGCTGCATTCAGAAACCAACTTATTGAATATGTGTTTCAGACAAAACTTTACCGATACTAAAGTCCTTTCATTAGCTTTGTAATGCAACCTTTAACATATTAAAAACATTAGTAATTATGTTTACATGTGCTTATTCGTTAAAAATAAAACATTTCTTTATTAAGGAAGGAGATGGTCCGGGGTTGCGGTCATAAATAGGCTAAATAGTGGTAAAACTATTTTATTGAAAGCCTGGCCACTATTTAGCCTATTTATGACCGCAACCCCGGACTATCTCCTCCCTTTATAATGCAACGGTCAACTATTAAATATTCAATATTTCTTTATTAGTCCGCAACTCTGTATTTTTTTTTTGTCCCTGCCACTTGGTGTGTTGAAAAAACACGTAGTCATTTGCATTATATGGATGAAACAACATTTAAAACTCAATAAGTGTAAACAAATATAATTTTGCCAGATAAATTGTTTTACTGGCATTTTTAAAACTGTAAATATTAATACAAAAGTACCTCATTTGATCCAGGTTAAAAATAAACGAACCGGACAGTGCTACAGCACGTACTTAAGTTAAGTACTTATTTCCATATAGGATGGAAATAAGTACTTAACTTAATTACTGGAATTTCAAATCTTTTAGTTTAAAGTTAATCTTTGACGTGATGTTAATAATTCAATTATTGAAATCACGTCAAATATAAACTTTTATTTAAACACTAAGCTACAACTTCAAACATTCAACTATAGTGCTGAGTTGAAATAGAGACTGTTAAGTAATTCGTTGAAGATAAATTATAACTGCAACTTAAGTTCATTCATGTTTATTTCTCGCTTAACGTGTATGTGTATGAAAAGTACTTGTACATAGACTACTATGGATAATGTCAGTAGAATTTCTACTTATTTAACTAACGTAATAACAATTATTTAACCAATAGCTTTGATATATCTCCATTGTTAGTCCAATAGGTCGTATGTAAAAATTGATTTTTTAATCAATTTTGTTTATTTTTTATTTATGTATTTATTTATTTGACTATTTATGGTGGTTACAGACTACAAAAAGTCACCTTTAGCACAAAAAGAATTAACATAAAAAATTATTACATACAACCTTTTGCACTATCATTAGCGATATATCAAAGCTATTGGTTAAATAATTGTTATTGCATTAATTAAATAAGTAGAAAATCTACTGACATTATCCATAGAGTGCTATGGATACGTATTTTTCATACACATACACGTTAAACGAGAAATTAACATTAATTGAGCTTAAGTTAGAGTTATAATTTAACTTAAACGAATTACTTAACAGTCTCTATTTCAACTCAACACTATAGTTGAATTTTTCGTTTAATATTAAAAGATTTGCACAGTGAGCTTTAGAAGCGAACTATGATAAAATTGAAAGTCGGTTTGAAAACTTCTGAGAGTAAACTTAATTTTCACAGAAGCAGAAGTCAATCGATGGTTTACAATATATATGTACATAAAAAGGCGGGTAAAAAAAAAACTGACAGGTTTGCTTAAAAAAGCATGGAGTGGATATATTTAAACCGAAATGTGGAGAAAAAAATTAATTCGGAAAGAAAACGAAATTATTCTTTGAACAATAAAATCAATATTTCTCCCGTTTAACTGCCTGCCAACAACATACATATATTGATGCAAACTTTCCTTTCTGGTTATATTATATTTTTATAGGGAGGGGAAACGATCGCCCCTTACTCTAAACTCTGGGTCTATAATATACAACTATAAAACATACAATATACACCTGGAGGAATACAGAAATGGTGAGGGGAGAGAGAAGGGGTATAGGCCAACCTATCCTGCATTACCGAGCGGTTGTGCGGGTCAAACATACTAGCGCCTCAAAACGAACAAATATTGGTTTCTAAATAATATTTAGAAACAAATATTAATACACTATTAACAACTGCCTCCCGTAGTGCTACATCCTATGCCCTGAAGACGACCTGCAAAGTGGGTCAAAACGTCGACAAAAATTAAATTAAAACTCCTCACAAAATATTGGTTTCATATAAACACTCCAGTTGACAGAATGACTAACTCCTATTTCAACATTTTTTATGATTAATTTTAGTAATATTTCTATTCTAGTATATTTATTCACAGTTCTATACTTCAACACTGTAATCACCTACTCTTGAATCAACTTACTCACTGTCTGTACAGATATTATAAATTTTCCAACAAGAAATGTCAGTGAAATGACTTTACTAAAAAAATTTGAGTTAGACATTCTGTCAACTGAAAGGATCATTTTCTTTTTTTTTTTTTTTTGTAAGAATAAAACTGTTTTAGATGTATATTGGAATCAGGCAATAATGTTTAAAAAGTGCAAAGAAACTGTTTACGATTTTTTTTGTTTTATTTATTTATTAGGTAACATAACATTCTGTCTCATAGGCAATAATTATAGTGAGGTGAGACCACATTCACACTGTTTTACGAGATAACAAACGAAAAACTGTGTTGTTTAAGTAAGATTCAACATAGAGTTGGAAATTATTGACTAAATTATAATTCGAGTAATTAATTCAATAAAACTGATTTAGATAAGTAAGTTAATTTTAATCGATTGTATTTTTGTTAAAATAAAAATAAAGAATTCTTTTCGTGATATAATTTTCTTTTATTATTGTTATACAATTTTTATTTTTTCAAAGTATATTTTCTTAATTTAGAAATAGAAACATTATCTTTATTCTAGACAAAGTTCCTTAACAATAACAATATTGTTCATACAAGTAATCAATAAATCTCGCCAAGACCTATTACAAAAGTATAACTAAAACATAAATAGTCTATACATAGCTCTGAAGATCTATTAATGAAAGCAGACGAGCATAAATGTTATAATAATATTGCAACATAGATATTAAAAACAATAAAATAAAAATAACTAAATAATAATAGACAGAAACGTTAAAATTTTTCAAGCAAACAATTGTAGTGATATTAAAAAAAAAAAAAAAAACTAACTAAATTTATAGCTTGAAAACATGTATTTTGAACATCTAAATATGACATCATTTATTAACCACAATTGAAAGCTGAAAAACAAAATAAATTAATTTTTAACCATGAAATTTCTTTTTCGTCTCTAATGATTAATAAATTATTCATTATATAACATACTTAACTAGAATGGCTTTAATTCACAATTAATGATTCTATGCCTATTTTCACAGGATGATGTGCCTATTATTTAAGCCTCAAAGAAAAGATGATCATCAGAATGATAGCTTAATCATTGAATTTGATGAAGAATTAAGAAATATGCCGAGAAGAAACACTCTGGCGAATTAACAAATATAAATTTTGTTTACTTTATAATTTATTTGTTATTTAAAAATTTTATTTTTTATCGTAGCCTCCCAATATATTCACTGACAATCAGACGATAGTTTTGGTTGTGGTTGTGGTTGTGTAATTGCCAATTGTGATTTACAAATAAAATCGATGTATTTTTATTTATCCAAGGCTATGTGAATTAGATTATCTATAAAGCATATTCAAACGTTAGGGGAAAATATCTGTGGGTTACTTATTGTATATTATAGTTAATTCATGCAGTCCTGGGCTTTAAGCATATCACATTACTTCTAATAACGGAATGGTTGGATTTTAGTTAATTCAAAAAGCCCCTATGTTGTCTCCATATTCACGTATATACTACCTAATAGGCATGAAATCCATATTATTCTAGAAACATCTCGGTAATTGAATCCTAACTGTTGGTTATGCAGATGAGTAAATAAATTAGCCTGATAACACATATTTGCATTAGATAAATTGACTTCAGCAAGTGCATTTGACCAATGAGCCCACATAAACAAAAAACAATCGAGAATATTCACGTCCGCTAAGTTTCGCTATTTTAGAGAGAAAGGAAAACAAAAAATTACCACTTACTATTTGTTCAGTTCCAGCAACCGCACAAGGAAAACAAACACATCAGCTATGACAGTTTCAAGAGAAAAGCAATTTTCACGAATACACAAGCTTCAATACCCACCCTTAGGTTTCAGTTCTATAGTCTAGAATATATTCCAGGGAAGATACCCGTTCTCAATCACCAAACAATCAATACTTTTGTTACTACCACGTCGTCTCAATAACCTTCTAAATAATACAATAAAGTTTTTACATCAGATAAAATACAAGGTACAAAGAAATAAGTATTTAATATTTGAAAAGAGTTTATGTGGAAACCTGATCGCAACAAATGTTTATTTTAAAATTGTGGAATGAAATTTATAATTGCTCTTTTTTTTAGCCGTTAATTTAATTAAAAGTCGCCATTATACAAGGTATTGATTTCCAAACTGACGCCTATTATCATCATTGACAATTTTAAGAGGATCGCGAAAAAATTTATTTTCTATTGCAATTGTAAAATCAAAACCAATAGTTTAAAAAAAAATTGAGAAAGTATTTATTTATAACACAAATTTCCGACTATCACGGATTATTTCAATAGTAATTAAAACGAAACTTGAATAGAGCCGCTTTTGGAAATAATTAACTTCAAAGCCTGTTTTTGAACAAAAGAAAGGTTGATTGAAATTTGGTTTGCAGTGAAACAATGGTGTATGTTTCGGAGAGAGAAAAAAATACAAAAATTGGGCTACACAAAATCAGCTGCTTGTTTTCAATAATGTAACAACAAAATTAATTTAGTTTCAATTTTCATTTGAATATAATGATCAGATAAGTATTTGATGAATTATTTATCTAAGAATACTTACAAGAAGATATAATTAACGCCAACACATTTGCTTGATGCGTTCCAACGCAGTGGCAAATTTAAAATAACAAAATAAAAAAAAGAATACTTACAAAATGTAATATTTTTAACATTTCTTAAAAAAAAATAAATAAAAAAAAATGCCAGAGCTGACTGATTTTCACACCAGTGTTTTTTTTTGTTTTTTTTTTTTAATATAGGGAAAGTGAATAACACCACCATCGGATTTCTTGGGTGTTTTACATGGCATTGATCGATCTCTCATTTCCAAAAAATATCTATAAGTGATCACTTTAAAATAAACGATTTCATATTCATATAATTTTGTTTAAAACTATATTGGTCAAAATATTTTTAAAAATAAAGCAGATTACAAAGTGACCTCATAGAAAAAGTTTATGAATTCCTACTAAATAACTAATGATTCTAAATTGAAACACTTGAAATGTCCAGGTACGAGGAAAAATATTAATTCAGTGGGACTTGTTTAAAAAGTTATTGTAAGAAGTAGTATAACAATTACAAAAAGCAATAGTCAAACAACAAACTCCCGTCGCTTTTTGTTAACTATGTTTTTTACCTTTGTATAAAACAAACCCCTCTCCTATCCTTAGAATGCCTTCAGGCGGTGAAGGCGGTGTAGCCCGAAGCGTATATATTATTCTTAGAGATGTATTTATTGTAAGTAGCCTGTAAGTTAATGATGGAGAGCCAGAAAAAATAATAAATTGTGACACATTAAATTTATCTCCTATATATACATTTATATTCTACTTACCGATAGCATGGTTGTAGGTACTTCTGGTAGATGTGAATAACAAATATAATAATAATTTTCTAATGTTCATTAAATCAGGTATCAATTGGATAACTTTAATAAAAATTGTTTGCCCAAATCATCGTTAAGTTAACAATGGCTCATCAATTGGTCTTACGAGTAGGTCATGTTTTCAATGTTCCGATAACATTGTATGCATTTTTTAATACTCAGATCTGATAGTATCCGACTTCTTATGTCGTGTAATTTAAGTGTTTCTTGGAACCGAGCTCTAAAGTTGTTATGATAAAAAAAAGAAAGAAAACCTAACGAATAGGAAACGCAAAAGGAAAGAGGATGTTCTTTTAACATTTAAATTACTTTATTGAATTCAAGAGACTTTAAAACAGGTCTCTTAAAATAAAACAAAAAAAAAAGTCAAAGTAATTACCATTCTTCTTCAAATAAGATACTAAAAGAAATTAAAAGAAAATAGATACTAAAAGAAATGAAAAGAAAAAAGATACTAAAAGAACAAAAGAGCAATATGTAACAATTTCATAGACAAGCTAAAAAAACTTCAACTATGGGACAGACTTATATAATAAATAATGATACAAAGACACATTTTAAAGTTATTTGAGATAAAAAGACACATTTTAAAGTTATTTGAAATAAAAAATTCAATAAATATCATGATAGATATCTGACTATTATACTGAAAAATTAATTCAAGAGATATATATGTTTAATCAGCCTTGAAACCGTTCATCAAATCGGGTATCAATTTATACAGTTCACTCAATAAACATTAATAATTGATAAACTAAAACAAAGATATAATCGACTTAAAAATAATCAATCGGTGAAAACACAATTAATATTTTTAAATTTATAAATCAACAAATATGTTCTATTAAATAGATAAGTAAAAACAGACTTTGATTATTAATGCGTAATGATTTTCTTATATGTAATACTTAACAGTTAGCTGGAAACACATGCATAAAAATAAACAGATTATGAATCAACTGATGAAGAAACCAAGTAGCTAATTAAGAAACAGATAATTGGTCTTATTTTAATAGATATAAATCATGACGGAAGTTCACTTCTAGATATTTTTTCAGTCAGAAGAGAGAGCCATCAGGTCTGTGAAATTTTTTTTGTGTGAAGACTTACCATCGTCCAAAGAGCGTTTTTTTTTTTTTCTTCCCTACATCGCCTTTTAGGTTAAACGGGATTTCCTCGGGTCGGGGGGTGAGGGCGGGAAATTTAAAATCCCCTCCGGCACCGGGACGCGAACTCGTGCTTTTTTATCTCTCAAAACTTCATATATGTGGTTGCCGGGCAACTCGCGTTGCTGTGCACACGCTTTAGCCCATTCGGTCACCCCGCCCCCACGCGGTTTATAGACTACCCAAACCACTAAAAATATCCTTACGTTTGCGTTTACACCGACGATAGACATACATTTAACTCTGAGATTTCCCCGCCCTCTCCCCTGGACCGGAAAAAACTCGTATAGTCTCAGAGGGATAAAAAATCCATTAGCTATAAAGTGGAAGTACAAACGCTTAAAACTATAAACAGCCACTTTCTTAGACTAGGCACTCTTTAAACAAAATAGACATTTTTTTTTCTCTGTACTTTGTTCTTCCAGGAATTATCCACTTTTTTTTCAGATGACACTATAGTCCATGTAGAATTGGTTTTCTTACAAACTTTATTGCTTACGGAATTACGGATCCTGAATGAGATCATCTAGCACATATAACTACTACATTTCTTACAATAATTTTTAGCAGTTCTTAAGAGAGCAGAAAACTACTAGAATCCAAGAAAAATATTACAAAAGGTGCTATAAAATGAAATTAACAAAAAAAGTTGCCCCTCGTAAAAATTACAAACCCCGTAAAATTTTCATCCCTCCCCCAAACATTTTGATAACGCTACTTGTAACATACAAGCTCCTTCTGGGCAGCTTTGTATACTTATATTACAGGATGAAAAGTACTTTAACGATATTTTATTCAGTTCAAAGTTCAATGCTATCTGATTAATGAGACGCTCTTAATCACGTAAACATAAGTTCAATGGACCAGTTATGTATGCGAAAGGGCTAGGTTCAGAATAGAAAAGTGATTTAAATCAAATCTTATTTACTTAGCAATAGTCTATTTGGAATAGCAGCAAAATGGAGAGTTTAAACCTTGAGGGAAAGTATAGGATAGTAAACCAATGAAGCATTAAAATACCAGCAAGTTCCTTGGAACGGAAAACAAGGGGAAGGTAGGTCACCTTTGAGGATGGCCCCCTGCCCTTGTGTAAAGGACTAGCAGTGGGCCAACCGATAACGTCTATGTAAAGAAGTCTGTTGATGGCCCGCTGGCAGAGCGAAGCGCCTTAGTCCTTTATTTAAATCTTCATTAATTGACAAACAATTATATAGACAGAAAAAAAAAACATTCAATTCAAATAACATCAACTTCAAGAATTTTTTTTTTTTATACAAAAGTATTTGCGCCTGTCAATTTTTTATTTTATTTTATTTTAACTTCAACTTAACTTGGGCCAAGAATTTTTAATTAAAGTATTTCATAAGGCAGCAAAATATTTAAAACTTATTCAGAGAGAAACAGTTTATTTTCATAAAAATATAAAATATAAGAGATTGCTGCCCAATTATATTGGGTTGCTATATACACAGCATACTATTTAATCCATAGGAGAATAAATGATAGTAGATAATAAATAAAAACAAAAACTTTGTACACAACCCACGAAGGGTCTTGGGTTCAGTACAATGTGAGGAAGTGATGTTACGAAGTCAATGGTTGTGCAGGGAGGTGACGGGCCAATGTCACGCTGAATCGCCATGTTTCCTCCCTTGATTAATTATTTAATTAAGAGTACCCACTTTATAGAGGTTGGTTTGCCCAAGGAGGATGGGTCTACCGGCCTCACTGTCGACCTACGGCTGACGAAAAATGACTAGTCATCAGCCGGATGCGAACCTGGGACCTTGAACTCTGGAAGTCAGTGCTCACCCACTGAGCTATTCCACTCTCCTAAATAAAGACAATAAATGTCAATATTATCTATTATATCAAGAAGTCTGGAACCCCTTGTAAGGTGAACCCAACCGCTTTAATGTTCTAGGCTCTCTAGGCTAAAATGGACCAGGCACGTCGCAAGGATGGATGGGAACTCATCAATCAAGCGACTACTGTATGTGGATGGCAGAAGAAAGAGAAGACGGCCACAACAGAAATGGGCAGATAAGGTCGAAGCAGATGCAAACAACCTTCTGAACACCTGAGATGGGCAAATACTACACTGAGTACTGAGAGCCAAGTATTTTACTCAAATACTGACCTTATTTGAATACCAAAGAATTTAATTACTACTTCAGTTGATGTCAAACGATTAACTCCCAAAAATAAATTCCCAATAACGATTCAATTTGGTTAAAATTAAAAAAAAAAATTTAAAATATTTGGTACTCGATACTGAGATTACCATTTGCCCATCTCTGCTGGACACTAGAGCTTGGCTGACCCTTGTACAACACTAGGAGTAATGAAGGCGACGTATTGATGTGGCGAAGACCCCTATCGGGTTGTACTGTGTGTGTGTGTGTGTGTGAATGTGATGATGGTGATGCATTACAAAACACCACCGTTTGTTAAAAAAAATTGCGAGATTCAAAAACACTATTAAATTAAACATACTCATACGAAAGACAGAACATTTTACTAAATGTTATTTCATATCTTTGAAATAACTACACACACGAAAAAATAAATTTATATACTCGTACATAAAATCCGCATCAGCTATGAAAAATGGTCTTGACCAAGAAACAAAGAGAATAAATCAGGAAACAGTTCCTTCAATCCCTGAGCCTGCTGTATTATTCAGAAAGTAAATAGTTAATAGCACAAGTAGAAAGTATACCTACTGGGACCAAGGAACCTCCTGCCTCCACATCTTCAATAGATTCTTATTATACGATACTGTGTATTAATGTACCACTACAGAGTGTATTAAAGTAGAATTTAATTGTTTAATATTTTATTGCAAAGAAAAATATATTAAATATTTTAAAAATATTTTTAAACATTATTAAAAACACGTAGAACATAGTTGTGATTCCTGTTAACTGCAAGTATCAACTACCAATAGAAAAAAAAAAAGTTAATTAGATTTTTTTTTCTTTGGAAATTACATACTCAGTCACATCTGCAGGCGATCAGTCTATACATAAATATTTCTACCAATGATTTTATGAGTCTACTCTGATATATTAATAGATAAATGACATCCCTTGCACTAGGACAATGGGGCTAAAATGGTGCTGGATAAGAGATCTCTTTAACTAGACGAAGTATCTAAATCAAGTCCCAGAAGAGATACTAGCCCGTTCAGATCGAGGCTTCTTTAAAACTGGTGTACTCTCATTCTCAATTCTTATCACACCATTTTCCTAGTTGGTCAGAAATCCTGCAGATATCAAAATGAAATTATGTAAAGTATAGAGGCAATTGGCGATATTACATTTATACGAAAGAAAAAATTAAGATAACATTTATTAATGCCTTAGAAGCTAGTAAGTCTGATAACGACTGTGATGGACAGTCTAAAACAACCGCTTTGGCACAACAAAAATAAATTATCAAAAGACAATTCTGTTTTGATAAGAAACAGACTAAACATTCTTTTTTTTTTTTCATCTTCCTCGCATTTTCGACTGTCCGTGTTTTTTTCCAGGCCAAGGTGTGAGTGCTGGGTATTAATGCCAGAATTAATACATAGCGCGTCTTAACTTCGGTTATCAGAATGCCGCAGCGGACACGGTCTGCCACTCTGCCCCCAGTCTAAACAACCCACTGTATCATATTAGTTACAATTTTTAATATATATCAAATTGTAGATGAAATTGCTCCTAGTTAAATTAAAATAAATTAACCACAAATAAACTAAACAAAATTAGTTTTAGTTAAATCGCCCGTCCAACCAATCTCAAAAACCTATTTTAAATTCTACTAAAGCTATTGAGTAAAAAAAAACGCACCATTTTTTCTCGATTAAAAATGGCACATTCCTATCTGAATTAGAATCATCTAAATGCGGGGCACATAAGAGATCTAAATCAAACCAAGCCTATACGTGATTTTTAATTGAAGCTGAGCCTACATCCATGCAGAGGTCCAATCCTAACTTCATTCCGCAATTTTTTTTTTTTTGTTCGCTATTAATCATTCTGTAGTTACAACTATCTGGGAAAAATACAATTATTTTTCAATAGAGATACTTGCGTTCCGACGACTCCTCCAGTCTTAATACTGCTACTTTAGCAATATCAGTTAATTTCAAAACCAACTTATTTATAAGTTACTAATTTTCACCGAATCAAATATCTTGTTTAAAAGAAATTACTTGCTGAATAAAAATGACATTTCATATAATTAACCTTTCATGACCTTCCTGCTGTAAAGAAACTCCGTGATAAACACTGAGAAGAAAGATACATACATACATTCTTTCATTATCATAATTATATAAATGCGAACATCTTTTGTGACTATCCAGAAACCCTCTCTGATCCAAGGATGGATTTAAATTATTTCTGGTTGAAAGTAATTTAATCTTTAAATAGTACTAATTTGTTTTATTTATTTATTTCTATTATTTATGACATTTACGACAGTACAAATTAATATACAAAGAAATACACGACATGAAAAGGCTTCTAGAGAATCTACCTATTGGTAGCACTCTAATAAAGTATCTGAATTAGGAGATCACAAGGTCCTTTTTCTTTTCAGACGCCTCGGAGGGTTATCAGGGATCGAGGAGGAAGTAAGGTTAGAAACGAGAGGGTTCGAAAGTTAGAAGGATAGATTTCTGGATTGGACAAAATCGAGAACATATGGCAGATTCAGGTCATTATGGATTATTTTATAATTGGTAAATGGTTTACTGTCGTGGATAATGAAGAGAAGAATAGTTGGGGTGGTCAGTCAAAAAAGAAGGCAAAAATAAATGATAATATTTATTTTTACATAAGCCGACGTTTTGACCTGAAGTTCAGGCCATCATCAGGGCTGAACTTCAGGTCGAAACGTAGGCTTATGTAAAAATAAATATTATCATTTATTTTTGCCTTCTTTTTTGACTGACCACCCCAACTATTCTTCTCTTCCTGGATTATTTTATTTGTTACAAAGTAGGTATTCGAAATTTTGGATTGTAAAGATTGGATACGAGAGGAATTCGATGTTTTAGTGTTGTCCCAAAGCCCCTATGTCCAAATAGATCTTATTATGGTCATACATATGTCTTTTGTAATTAATTGAAAGTTAGAACGTGCTGAAGTAGTCGGAAACGTCGACCAGTTTCTTCTCGTTTCAGTCCGGTATGAGGAATCCAAGTTAGACGTTCGTCCAGGTGGAGTCCTAGGTATCGGTATTAAATTGAATCCATGTCCATATCTTAGCATTTCATTTTTGAACAGAGATTATCTTTTCCAATCTTTCCTTCTTTTATTATTTAATTCGTTCTCTTTATCATTATGACCATATACTCGCTTAAAATCAATACAGTTTTTACTCTATTGTGTTGTGTTAGATATTCTCAGCTTTTCATCGCAACTCCTGTCACATCTCTGCATTATTACCTCTTCCAGTAGTTACATCTTGAAATATACCTTTATTTCTATTTTTTTTTTTTTACAAATTCCAGAAAATTCAAAACTATCACTAACAGAACGAACAATGTACAAATTATTCACAGGCTCGTCAAAATTCAATATTTTTACAACCTAATTCTTCAACACTTCATAAAGGGTAGTATGCAGCTTAGACAAGATCACCTTCTTTATAATCTCGTGAATAAAGGCCAAAAATAGGTAATACAAGTTGAGAATCAAATAATTTTGAGCATCAACTAATATCAAATAACATATTCAGAGCATTTTAAATATGTTTTATCACACCCTTCAGTCAGCCCTTCATATATATATTTTCCTGTTAGTGAAGCTTTTTTAATATTAAATTTACAACACTATAAATCATATTAAATCCGGCGCGGAAGAAACACAGGTGGAGGAGAAAGAAATATTAAAAGCTCGAATCCTCATCTCATACTCGTTTATTCCAAGTAATCTGTTATCTTTCGACGCTTTTGTCTCTAATTAAAAACATACATTACCACACTGGTCATGTTTAATTTTGGGATAAGTGAGCTTACGACTGTAATAGACCACCAACGTTTAATCGTTGAAGTCGCAATCATATAATGAACTAGACGATATACAACACCCAACACCCTACTTATAGGATATATTCAGCGATAAATTCAGTCCATAAACATGAATTATAATTTGCGGCACATTAAGGGGAACCTTGCTTATTAGTAGAAAGGGTTCACATTGTCTCCAGGGAAATCATCTTCGGGGATCCCAACCCCGGTACTCTTCTCGTATTCCAACTACGCCACTTTCCTATAATAATGAATCATCACTATGAAAATCTAATAAGGAACTGAAATTAAATAACATACATAATAAATTTGCAATATATATCTTCTTAGTTTATATATATATATATATATATATATATATATATATATATATATAAACTAAATATATATATAAATGTATATATATATATATATATATATATATATATATATATATATATATATATAAACTAAATATATTTTTCCTAGAAATTACTTTAAATCGGCGCGATTTCAATTCTGTTATTTCTAAATATAAAATTATTAATTTGTAGAATGCATACATGCCTATTTTTTTAAATAATTATATTTATTTCATGAAATTTACAACGGTATAAACAATACCAACTAGTAGAAATACACACATTAGAAATAATGACATGAACAGACTTGAAGAGATACTGACCAGTGGTGGTAGCACCCCCTATTTAATTCTAGGTAAGAAGATTACCAGGCCATCTTCTTTTCAGACGCCTAGGGGGATTATCAGGAATCGATGAAGAAGCAAGCCTGGAAACAAGTGGATTCGAATGGGACTCGAATTTATCATGAAAGGATAGGTATAATAGGTATCGGGCTAAATCAGCGCCATATGGAACACTAAGGTTTTATGGAACATAAATAGTTTTATTGGTGACAACGTGGAGGAAAGGACTGGAACCGGAGGTCCCTCGGGCTGATTGTAATGAAATATGAATGTTTTTTTAACTTATAATTTATTTAATTTGCCAAGAATTTCTAAATTTTTTTTCAATTTGATTTCTAGCTACATTTTTTTTTATTTTATAGTTTCTGCCTTTGTTATATAGATATATATTTTTTATTTTTATTGTATTGTATATATAGTATGAATGTGCTTCACTCAGCCTTAGTACTCAGTGCCCTTAACGGTGGCAAAATGTTTTGTATCTCAATAAAAAGACCTTAAAAAAAATGTATGACAAAGTATGGGGTATTAAGGATTTTGGATTGAAAGGATTAGATATGGTGGGAACTCCTGTTCATCACGCCTATTCCAATCTTCAACATCGCTGGTTGTCGGAACTTCTGAAAAGTGTATGTGAAAAAAAAGTTAATATTATTATAACTTTCCAAAAACATAGGCATATTAAGATATGTATATTTAGTTAAATGGGTTTTTTGATAATTAGACAACAAAACAGACCAAATACGAAAATTATAAATATAACCGTAATAAAGGTTTAGAAATGAAGAATAAACAATCGTGAGCCATTTACGATATCTTTACCATCATGTTGTCAATTATTCTTATCAGCTAAAATACTTCTCGATAGAGGGCAAATAAGCTCCTTTATGAAAAATTAAAAAATGGTTTAATATATATTCTGGTTTAAAGTTATCTGGTGAGATGGTAACCACGAGGCAGGCTTAAATCAATAATTGAGACAGTTATTACTAACTTGGCTTCCTTGGTCCAGTTCAAAGTGAATGTAGAACTGACTTGCAGAAATTAGGAGGTATTTATGTAATATCGTGGTTCATTTGACTCTGAAGGCAGGTAGAAGTTACTGTAAGGATAAAACATTAATATCCTGCTCAGTTTGTCATGAATATTCTCCAAAGTGGCATGAGGTGACCGATTCCAACTAAACTTTTTGGAGTGATACATCGTCGAAAAATACAACACCCATGCGCGAGGGTTCTACTTACTAATACGTGCAAGGAGCCGAGAAAACATACTATAAGTTGTTTACATCTCTGTATGAATTTATAGGTTATAATTTGTCAATCGGTGGAAGGAAGAGCAAGTCAACAATCAAATACATGTTGATTTAATTTTTTTATAGCCAAGGAATCATTCACAAAGAGGTTGTGTTTCAATGCCAAATGATTATTCAACTTTTTTTCTATTCTCAAGATACTTCAAAAAGGGTCATGCGTGATTTAACTATCAAAAACATGTGTCTGTTGCATCCCGACAACGCTCTTTCTCACACTACGATTACTATAAATAAGTTTACGGGCCAGTAAAAACATCCCTGTGGCTCCTCAGCCACCTTATTCAACCGACTTGAGTCCATGTGACTGTTTTCTGTTTCCAGGATTGAAAAATTACCGACATTTTGGGACATAGGAGAATATTCAAACAGCCGGAATCAACCCACTAAACGATATTCCAGTATCGGAGTTCCAGCACTATGAGGAATGGAAGAATCGTGCCCAGCGCAGTGTGGCTTCCCAAGGTAGATAGTTACTTTAAGGGAGAAATGTAAATTTGTTATTTTAATTCAATAAAAAATTATTTAATTTACACAGCTCGTATGTTTTCCAGATTCGACCCGAAAATAAGAATAAATGTTAAGATTTAGACTTTACACAATATACACATCAGCATTTCATTAATTAGTATTTTAAGTATTAACAAAGAGTTACAATAAAATATATAAATATTTTCCTCAATATTTCGATGTCTTTAGCATATATAATATCTACAAGAAAGCTATCATGACAAATGGATTTTTTAAGGACCATTAATAGAAGGCAAAATATTGAGTTTAAAAGTTTAGAAAAAAAAAAATCTTCGTCATACAGTTATAGTATGAGTCCAATATTGAAACAGTTTGAACCGATCGAAGGAGCCAAATGGGTTTAAAGATTTTCGCCAAGTCTTCCCATCCAGCCTTTGATTTTTTCCCGCAAGAATTGTGATAACTTGAGTATTATTCCAACTATCCACTCGAATATTAGCACGGATATAAGGCCTTATAAACTACACGAAATAGCACGGACCACTCCCAATTCAATTTATCTCAAAAAATTGAAATTTAGAGATAAAATGAAAACATTGGTGGAATTTTTCTTAAATTTATTCCTTATAAAGGCGTAAAATTCTTGATATGGTTTGGAAAATCAATAATTCAGCTTTTTAACGGTCCTACTAAACTTGAATAATTAGAAGAAAATCCTAAAGAGTTATGACTTATGATTTATGAAAGCTTTAGTAAACGGCAAGAAAATAAATTCGTATTTATGAGTTTTAAAGGACGCTGGAAAAAATCTGAACCGTTATCTCATGACAAAAAATTACTTGGTCTCATTTACTGGAAGCGTCTCTTAATTTTTTCATGTTTTATTTTTTATACACATCATAAAAACACATCGATTGATAAATTCTGACCTGATGATCCATAAGGAGCAAAGAAATAATACAATAATACAAAAAATATTAACATTTTTCTTTCTCGTCGGCTCTTAGTGCGTATTGGCGAGAACTCTTAGACATGAGTCTTATATTTTTCGAGCTATTATCATCTTAAAAGTTCCATTAAAATCGGCACAGCTACGACTGTAGCCTGCTCTTGTAAGATAATATTGTTTCAACAGATTGCTTCTTAAGTGTACCCTCAATTAACAATGAAATGGTGTGTTTAATTGTCTTGGCTCTTTGATGCGTATAAGGATTTCACCCTCAAGTAATGGTAGAGCAGTATTTCGATACGGCGAATAAACGGCGAATTATGCATAAGCAGGGCAAAGAGGCTGATAATACGCTATAAATACACTAGCGTTCTTGTTGTGTTATTGACAAGAGGAGAAAATGGTTTTTATATATTTTTTCTAGTATGTAGTTGTTTTCCTGAGTTCATTCGTTATATCAATAAACATTTTTATAAGACCCTTAGAACTATATAATAAAGCTGTTAGAACTGTCAACTTCAAATTATATGTCGACAATCCAAGTAAT
Source organism: Nezara viridula (assembly GCA_928085145.1). Classification (NCBI taxonomy): domain Eukaryota; kingdom Metazoa; phylum Arthropoda; class Insecta; order Hemiptera; family Pentatomidae; genus Nezara; species Nezara viridula. The sequence continues at coordinate 117,717,557 of OV725080.1, forward strand.
GGTTTAAAATTTTCGAAAATTTAGCAAATGTCTAAGACACATATGAATATCTAAATAATGAGCAGGAAAAGGTACGATTTTAAGGCACGAAGAAAATGACAGATTGAAAGATATGATACAAGGGAGATAACAGGGCAATACATCACTGCAAATTGAGACCAACTGTCAATCCACGATGAAAAGGGTCCAACCCTGTCAGGGCCTCGAATTTCCTCACCATCGGAGGAGGGGGAATAAACTGCGGCTCACATCACAATTAGGAAGCTGAAAACGATGGTCGTCGTGGTACTGAATACCAAAATGGAATTTGAAACATGAATTTATAAAATCAAAATTAAGGTTATATATATTTGATTCTCCATGAAATAATCTATGTCATAAACGTTAGCCATTTTTCTTTAAAAAATGTAGTACAAAGTATTTGTACGATGTAAGACTATCTGCCTCAAATTTAACTATTATTAGAAAGAGCATAATGATGCATAGAATGAATCAGGGTTTGTAATCGTTTAAAAATATTAAATTTGATCAAAATTTTTTAAAAATTCATTTAGTGATTTTTATTAAAAGCTCTTTTTTGAGCATAAATGATAAAAATCATAACCTGATCATTATTAAAATGTTTTGATTTAACAATAATAATAATTCTTCGGTAATACTTTTTTAAATAATAAATCTCTGATACATTTTGAGTCTGGAGTAATCGGTGGAAATATTATAAATACACCATCATAAAAAGTAGAATAATTGATTTTGAGAAGGCAGTGATTGAATTCAGTAAGGTTATTGATAAAAGAGACTTTAAATTTACTACGGCCAATGATAAAAGGGAATGAATCGTGCTTTGATGATTTCGAAGTGAATATCAAAACATTCCTCTGGAAATATTGTTTTTGTTGTTAAAAAATGCTCCCTTTCGAGATAAATCGCTAATGGGTATTTTGGTTGCCATCGGATAGGTACAACTTTTTTTTTTTTAATTTTAAAAATTAAAGTTATTTATGATTTTCTTCAACGAACTAAAATCACTTGAAAAAGTAAATTGAGGAAAACAGCTCTATGATCTCTAGGGCAGTTTGGATAGTATAGAAAGAAAACTAAATTATTACTTCAACTGTTGTGGTAAAGTATACAGCTAGACGGTAAACGGGAGGCGGGGTGGCCGAATAGGTTAAAGCGTGTGCACAGCACCGCGAATTGCCTGGCAACCGGAGAACAAGATTTGAGATGATTTAAAAAGTACGAGTTCGCGTCCCGGTGCCGGAGGGGATTTTAAATTCCCCGCCCTCATCCTCCGGCCCGGGAAAATCCCGTATAGCCTATAAGGCGAGGTAGGGAAGAACAAAAAAAGCTAGACGGGAAACATTTTTATCATTAGAGCAAGCAGTAAGGCAAGGCAATGCTAATGGAGGCCGCAATAATTCTTTATATTTTAACCTTGCTATCTTTATTTAACCCTAAATACACACAACCACATACATACATTCATCTGAATTCTATTAATTTACAAATTGTCGTTACTTAAATAATGAAATATTAATTAATTGAAGCACTAAATTAATAAATATCTTCAAAAACTACCTCCCTGAGTCCACACGCGGCATCGGAGACCGCGTTTCCCCAGCTATGGTATGCACGAATAAACAAGCTTTGCTGACGTTGCTAATACACACAACGCCTTAGGGAGAAGGGTAGCTATGTAATGTAAGAGTTCTCAGTGAGTCATAACAATATTTAAATAATTCCATGAATGCGGGATAGCTGACGATGAACTCTAATACAATAAAAATCTGGAGTAAATATCAAAGTTACCTTACATGGAATAAATAATGAAGAACCTCAAAGTAGGCACAATAGCTGCCCTGATGTTCGGAGCAGCCATATCAAAGGATTCCATTTGTCTCTCTTGAGGTGAAGTGAGAGTGCTACTTACCAGAACAATAAGGAATGAGCATCTTTTGTCAAGGAGTCGGGGCTCGGCGTAGGGTATGCAGTCGGCTGCCGTGGCCATTAACACTCCAGCAACTCCACCTTAACCATTTCGCAAAGCTGTTTCTGGATCATTTATCATCGAATAATAAACAAAAGCACATACATGCCTGGTGCGTAAAGGGCAACGTGTTCATTTTTTTATTAAATAATTTAGTACTTAAAAAACAAATTCTAATAGTTTCATAAAATTAATAAAATAAAATTAATTATTTTCTGCAAATAACATTATAGCAAATTAATTATATCCAAAGCCGTCATGCCGCATATTGTCTATTGTAAGAATAATAAAGTTCTTGAGAATGCTACACACTTCATCAATTATAGTTCTTTATTTAAAACGTTTAAGATATGCGGTCATCTTCAGGTGAATTGGTTATGCCAAGCTATAGGCAGGATTAATTAGGGTCAGCTAAATATTGCTGTTAATTGGTGAAGCTTGTTTCAGTCTCAGGAATATTATCGACAAATGCCTCTTTGACTTAACGAACCATACTAGTAAAATATTAACAGTTATGTAAAATATAACTGATATAACACTTAGCCAAAAACACGGTTTAAAAACAAATAAATCTAAATCATGGGTGGAAGTATGAAATAACTGAAATTAGAAGACATGAAAAATTAAACATAAAAAACTGTTGTTAAATATATATGATTTTATATGCACTGCATCGCAGTATACTGTTCTGGAAGAACGTAATCAGAAAGCGTGATGGCAGTTAATTTATGAATAGGGTAGTATTCTTCATTTCGTAATTTATTTAGAACGAACGCTGCAATAATATTAAAAACTCATCTGTCGTTATTAATATTGTTTTCAGAAATTAGTTTTTATATTTATTGACATTTTATTTTAATATAAACTACTCCTATACTCATATAATATTTTTCCTACTAATCTAAACTAGTGGAACCTTGATGCCGTGTAACTTTTAATAAATTGTAACAATCTATTGATATTAAATTTCCTTATAGCTGTGGATCTCAGATAAAATGTAATTAAGGATGTATTGCAGGAGTAGGAGAAATACGTGTACCTTGGGTCAATTGTTTTAATGCTTCCATAAATTCTAAAATTACAATGGCTTTTAAAAGTTCAAAATGGAATTTTATTTTTCATGCTTTGAAGATACCATGTTAACTTTTACATTTATTGTATAAATTTTATCATCATATTTTGACTAAGAAAGAAAATCATTTTTAAAAATAATAAATGACCCAAGATACAATAACTAAGTTATACCTTGGACCACTCTATATCGTACAGGTCACTATTAGTACCTTTGGCTACGAATTGCATCTCGGGTAATATTTGTCGTAATAGGAATTATAATTATTATTCAACAAGACGTTTCACTTATCTACACTAGTAAGTTAACTTTTTCATGTCATTTCTTGAAATCCCACCATATAGATGCTTGCAATAAATAAATAATCTTTTATAAACTTTTTCAGTAAAAATCAGGAATCAAGAGAGATTACTATACTTCAACCGACTTATAATTTTGAATATGTTAATCTATTTTTTTGATTAACAATTATGCTAGCAAGTAAAGAAATATTACTTTTCAGATCACAGGCACCAAAATAAGCCACAAAGTGTACTCAATTTTATCACAAATCCTGAATTTCATCCGGTAGAATTTCTTATTTTTAGGGAGGCCAAGGTACACGTATTTCTCCTGATTTTTTGCATTAAATAAAATCTATTATAACTCTCCGGCTTAATTTATATTTAAACTGAGCTTTAACTTCACCCTCTTTTTTTTTAATATTAATAATTGTGCTTACTAAAATTAATAATTTCAAGGTTTATTAAAAAAAAAAGTTGAGGAGGATCTTGGAGGATCAGGAGCTGAACATCTCAGCAAGAATCTGACGTTATTGTTTTAGAAGAAAAATACTGTTTATTAGACTTTTTTTTAAGCTATATTAAAAGCAATGCCGCAATGGTTCAATATAAAAAGGTTTATTACGAAGGTTGGACTATTATTAAAGGTGCACGTCTAACAACCCCTCTCTGATAAGCTTGATATCGTCCTATGGATTAGATCTAAGACCCTATCCGGCATTATACCCTGAATTAACTACGTAATTAGTTTCTGCTCCCGGTAGAGTAAATGCTGGTCATGGGATCTTACCACCACTTTATAGAATGTTCTTTAATTAGAACTGTTATCAATTTTTCTTGAATAGATAACCATTTAAAAAAAATATCGTCTACCGCGATCATGTTTACTTTTATTTATTTTATACATATTATCTTTTTTAATATTTTTGTCCTGGATCCAGATTACTTTTTGTCATCTTAATATTCCTTTTACATCTAAAAAGCATAGTAAGGTGTATTGTACTTATGTTTTTTATATTTCTGTGAATTTTATCTAAATTTGATATATAATCGGTGCTGGAGCTCTCCTCACGCTTGAGTTCACCTTACATTAACAAACCATACTGTTGATCTTGTTCATGACAATTTAAATTGATAAGCAGTTGAAAAAGCTGTATATGACTAACCGAATCCAATGCCTCCTAGCAGTCCATTGAGATTAAAACAGTGGCCTTATATCGATTTAATTCTTTAGCTGCCTCTGTAGCTTTACTTAAGAATGTTCGGTGCACACTTGTAGAGCTTGAAATCCACTTTGTTCAGCTAGGATTAAATCATTTTATGCGCAAAATCTTCCTTCGCAGTTCAAAATCATTTTTTCACATGTTTTTTAGGGTAATAAACATTTATTTTCTTTATTTGATTTTAGTTTTCATTATGTCTTTTATACTGCACAGTCCATTAGGCAATACGGGTGTTAGGAATACAAACAGTGGATAACAGACAATAGGTCGGTGAAAATCCACTTCAGCAAATAAACCATTTACATTATCATCATGAAATGTGCACACAGCTTGCGTCATTCATTCGGCGGCCTCTGAGGTACAGTTCTTTATGTACTACCCAAGAAAATAGATCTGTATATACATGTCCATATATTAATTCGCCGTTTTTTTCTAGCAATTTTTTTTACCTCGGAGGCAAAGAACGCCATGTGTATTTTTGATTGATACTCTCCTTCCTCGCCTCTAGGCTATACGGGGTTTTCCAGGGCCGCGGGTTGAGGACGGAGAATTTAAAATCCCTTCTGGCACCGTGACGCAAACTGGTAATTTTTTAATAACTCATAACTCTGGTTATCTGGTTGCCGGACAACTCGCGGTGCTGTACAAACGCGTTAGTCGATTCGGCTACCCCGCCCTCCTCCCCTTAATTACTAAAGTATTCAAGATAAAAATGGACATGGTGTCCTTTAAGTTCGAAGAACAGTTAAAATCGGAATTGTTGATTCTGAAAAATAGCGGCAAATTTGGGCACCCACCACGTAGCCACTAAATGTTCTGACTTTCGTTGTTGTTTTTTTTAACAATATTCCTTGACGTTTCTCATCTTTGGAACACACTCTGTGCAGACCATATCGGGATCTTTCTCTACAAACCGTAGAAGCAAAATGGCAATAACTTTTTTTTCGAACCTTTTTTTAACGCCTTCTTCTATAAGTCCTTCAACTTTTTATAAATGTTAATGGGAGATGGAGAGAAAGAAAATAAAAATAAGAAAAAACATTTTAAAAGAGTAAATTTTGTTTGCATATAATACAAGAACACTACAAATTTAATAATTTAATTGTTTATTATTATTTCCTCTTATTTATTTATAGAAAGTATAATTATCGTTCAAAAGAGGATTTGGAATTTCAGAAGACGCATAATTAATTATATAAAAAAATTAACAAGAGAGAAACACAATAAAAATTGTATGGCTGCTAAACTGTGATATAAAAGTTTAAAAAATAGATATAAAAAGTTCATTGCTCTAATATTGGCCCGATTTCGATATATAAGCATTTTTGGTTTTGTAGGAATTTCTAAATTTTTAGATGATCATAAATATAATATACTAGAAAGTGTGTAAAATGGTATAATGATTCTAAAACACTTGATATTTTTCTACTACCTTACCAAGAGACCGAGATGTGAATATGGAAACTGTAATCGGCCACCATTTTGAAATGAAACAGCGAATGGTAATACCGATTTTCCAGAAACATCCAGTGACCCGTAATTTTAGTACCAAATTTCAACATAATTAGCAAAGTAGTCTCTAAGGCGGTTTTATTTTTATTCGATTTGGATTAAAAGTATTATAAAATGTAAAACCTAAAATTTTGATAGTGTTAACATTGTTTTCCTTTTAGTTTCTAAAAATCATTATTGAAAATAATAAAGCAACAGATTATTCCAATTATACTTTAAAAAAACAACAACTAAAAACCAAATGATCGATAGCAGGTGAAAATAAAAATTTAAATTCGTACTCGGTTTTATTTTGTCTAAATTAAAGCCGTTATCTTTTCATTTTTTTTAGAATATTTTTTACGAAAAACTGGATAACTATACATCTTTTGGATGTACAATACAGATTCTCTTATGTGAAAAATAAACGAAATATCACCAAAGAAAAACTTAAATTAAAAAAATATCTATTTGGAAATAAAATCAGCAAAGATGTAGGAAATACATTTTGCACCCAACGAGGCAAGGTGACGTCATATGAGCAGATCCATATTTGTTTTCTACTTACTAATAATATTTCATGGTTTCACTAATTATAAGACTATTCTATGCATTTTAATTGACAATACTGATATTTTATGTGATAGAATATACAAGACTTTTTCAATTCCCATAAAAGATTTTTCCCATTTGCACATTTTTCAAATAAAAGCCTATGTTTTTCGTTAATAATATGGCAGCATAGAATTTTCACTGCCTTCCGATCAATGTACCTTTCAAACAACGACAGTCTTAGTTCTTCTGCCTTTGAACATCAGAAACCGTAGCAACCAGGAGGGGATCAGAGCACTCTATATCTTCAGTCTTGTATCAAACATTTAATGATCGTCTTTATGCTGAAGATTTTCCAAACAATAGAATTTCCGACTCTCTCTGAGCAAAGTAGAAGAGGTAAACTTCAGATGAATCTCAGAATACCAGCAATGAAGAAGAGAAACAGGCGACAAGTGCCGTTTTGTTAGCTTCATGGATTGAAGTAAAATTGAATTAGCGGGACGACAATTAGTTATAAGACATTCGTAACTAAAAGAGTATTCAATATTTTTAGATGTACATCGGACAGAAACTAACCAGTTCGTATATGTCTGTAGGTTTTAATACATGAATTTATACTGATAATGATACAAAAAATATTCTTTAAAAAAAACAAATTAAAAATATTAGATTTCACTCAGACAACTTTCCAAGTCCGCTATAGGATGCAAAATGAATAACAAAAAAGGTCTGCTGTACCATCGCTTATCTTGGTCTGATGAATTTCATTTAATTTTCAAACGGTAAACTGTAGTGTTCCTAGAGATATATAATTTTTAAGTTATTTGAAAAAAGAAACATTACATATATTTTATTTTATTTTGTAGAGAATTCAATTAGTTAATATAAAAAGGTATCTCATGATATGAAGGCGAGAGACCACGAGGAAAGTCAAAAACCAGATGGATAGGTCCAATCAACAAAGATGCAATACAGCTGCATGCAGATAACCAGAGAGAAATAGCCCAAGACAGGCAGAGATTGAGAAGGCTCGTTAAAGCAGCCAAAGATCTATAATGCCAACAGTATAACGTGTATATATGTAATGCGTATTTTAATTGTAGTAAAAATTAATTTTGATCATCATACGCAAAGAATCTACATTCCCCTAAACATGCCAAGCAGATTTCACAAATTGTCCTGCATAATTTCTAATTATAAATGAAATATAAGTATTGAGCGTAATTAGGGAATTTCATTATTGATATTACATAAAGAAAATTGATGAATTCTAGTATTATCTATAACGCAGCAACAGTAACCGGGAAGATATAAAATAAAACAAGTCTATAAATCAAACAGAATCCATATATCTGTTGGAAAAATCTCTGTCATTTACGTCAGTGTATGATGTTAAAGGCGCGAAATAAATCTTCTTCCAAACCAGGACGGCTGTAATTACATCATTCATTCCTAAATCACCGGCGGTCACGATACGGAACAACTTTCAATCAGCGGCATGCTCCACAACAACAATACATCAATTACTTATTATCTTTCTGCTAGAAAAAAAAAAAAAAGAAGTAATACAAGAACATCGCCGTATTTTGATCTTCACAAAACACTTAGACAGTATGTTATCTCATTATGCATCATATTATGTTTACTGAAGGAAACTCAATTTGTTATAATGTAATCTGTCATGTAATCAATATAATCAAGAAATTTTTAGTCCAGCTCAAAGCGTTTCACCTTCCTCACTAAATTGATTAAAACAGACAGTATGAATAACAAAGGTGAAAAACTAATTAACTCTTCAACGAGAAAAGATTTTACAAACATTGCGGTTATTTATGAAAAACATAAATAATTAATTGAATATTTAATAGGAATTTCACTTAGAACTGAAATTTCACTTTTTTTTTAGTTCTAAGTGAAACTCCTAGATGAACACACCTCCCTGATGAAGACCTGCAAAGTCGGGTCGAAACGTTGGTTTTCAATAAAATAGTTTTACCACTATTTAGCTACCTATTTATTACCGCAATCCCGGACCATCTCCTTCCTTTATAAATAATTAATATAGGAAATAATTTTTTTCCCGCTTAGTATTGGTCCAAAATTGATCATAAATTTACTTTGCGGAAAACACTTACCTGAGGAGTATAATAGAAAACATTAGTATGAATACAATAGAAAACATTCAGTCTCCATAACAGCACTAAAATACATTTAAAATTAATCAAGTGTAATGATCGTTTTAATGTTTTAATTTTTTCAGGACTATAGTAATTCCTGAAAGGTGGTCCGAAGAGTAGGAGTTAGAAATAACGCAACAGCTATTTAAAAAAAGTACTCAGTAAATGACAATGAGAGCAAATTAATTATAGAAACAATGGACCTAAAGAATAGAATAGAAGATGGATCTGGCGACCCCTAACTCCCATTATCCGCTATTGTTAAAGGGATCGCTGAAGGGCCTAGTTGAATGTCAGGTCTTCGGCCCATACTATTTCATTTTTTTAATTGAATTACCGCTGTAAAAACTATTTTATAATAGAATTGTGAAAAAATGAATGTTCATTCACAGGTAAACCTCAAAGACAGAATAAGTAGGATGATTTATTTTATAATGAAGAACCAAACCTAAAGCATACAACAGTAACCCAAGCAAATATTATAGCTAAATGTCCAATTTAGGCAGGTCTAAAACATAGCTATGACGTGCCACAGTGTGAATCTCACCATCAAATATAAAACTTTATTTAGATATGTCAACTCGTTTTAATAAGTCAACTCGCTGCAAAGAACTCACGAGTGGACTTAAAATCTGATTAAACGTTGCCGTAGAACCTTTAATAATTTAGCCGAAGGTATGGGATTGATGTCATTTTACAGCTTATTAAATTCTCTTTCCTATGATATAAAACATTGAAAAGGTATCAATATAAGAAAATTGGTATCAATTTTTCATAATTTGAAATTTCATTGCAATTTTCTCAGAGTCTAGATATTTTTATTTTTTTACATAAATTAGGCCAATTATCACCAACATTTTATTGATAAGTTATTAATTATGATAGTTATTAATGGCCATTTTCAAGTCTTGATGAGTCCTCCGTTATATATTCATTATTAATAATGTCGCAATAATTTGTTCAGTGAACATTAAATTGTTCTGCTATTCAGGGGTTTCGCCTACGTCATTTCTGGAGCGACTGATCAATAAAATGTTGGTGATAATTGGAATAATTTAAGGAAAAATTAAAACTTCAAGACACGAATTTTAGGAAAAATGAACAGAAGAAATATTTTAATTTTTTTTTCTATGATTAAATAGTGTCATAGAACAAAATTTAAATGTCGATTTATTATTAAAAATATTAACATTTTTCTAATTTTGTAAAAATAGAATAACTTTGCCTAATTTCAAGAAAATATGAGATGGTGAGTTTCATACCTCTTGACCCAGGTCTAATAAAAAAGAGCTCATCGACTCTATATACTACACGGGCGTTATCCCTACATTCTCTACTGTTTTACCAGTAAGAGAATCATGTACGATTATAAACATCTGAAATGAATGATTTCCGAGTTGACGCGTGGTTTAAAACGAATTATTTATTTTCATTAGAATGCATACTTACGCTTCTTTTTCAATTGATGTGTATTATTTATTATTTTGTATAGTTCCTTTTAAAACATAAAGTAATTAAAATAGTTTCAAGAAAGTATTATAAAAACCTTTCATTAAATATAAAAGAGTTTCTAGCTCTTATTTTTAGGTGAAAGCGTACCCAAGAGTGGTAAAGTGGTTAAGAACCTGATAACTATTAATTTTCTTTTCTGAGTTTTAAACACTTGAAAAATATTTTTCGAAAATACAATACTTATTTCAATATTTTAACAAGTTAGATGGAAAAAAAGAAGTGACAAAAAAGTTCCTCGAATACCGTAGCTGAATATTTTTTATAGAATAATAGGTTAAATGAAACAAAACAATTGAGTTATTGAAGGAAGTTAACATTCAGTAGCTATAATTCAGTACTAATAACATGCCATAATGATGACGCACCTGCTTGGGTTGAAACGTCGGCAAAATAAAAATCTTAAAATGACTGCGCCCAGAATGTTTATCAAGTACCAACACAATTTAGGATCGAGTACTAATTTATAGAAGAAAATTAAGTTTAAGCTGAATGATAAATAGGTGAGATTAGTATAAGTTTTCCATCCATAGCATTAGTTCAACTTAGCATTATCCTTATCAGGTTGTCAAGACTTCGATATTGGGTAAAATTTATGAACGTTTTCCAACAAAGACAAACAAAAGAACAGGAAATCCGCATTTAAAATGACGGACGGCAAAATAGTTTTTCCAGAAAAGAACGGTGATAAATTCAACTTGATAAAAACCGATAGTTTCTTGGAGAAATGATTTCCCTTAAATATCCGGCTAAGCTCAGTGGTCAGTTGTAGAAAAACTTTTACTAACGACAACGTAAGCAATCTACGATTTGAAAATATTTGCTCAGCCAACAAGAATGAAATCAACGTCAGCTCCAAGGAGGAGGAAAAGGGGTGAGGGGGAGGTAAGGATTACAGCACTTCCGCGCCCTTGGGCAACTCCATCTGAAGAACGAAAATTGGAACGAGATGGTTCACCAAAGGATATATTTATGAGGAGGAATTATAACATGATGGCTGTGCTACAATAGATTAACATAACAATCAAATATAAATGACTCAATGTACAACTAAATACCCTAAAGTAACCATCATTAATTTTGGAAGAAGTAAGTCGGGAGTGCGGTCAATATATAAAATACTATATTAGATAATAGTATTTTTTATTGAATTATCCAACGTTTCGATCTAAGTTTTAGGTCTTCTTCAGGGCTAAAAAGACATACATATAAGTTTTAAAAGAAAAGTATTTAAAACCAACCGAATGAAGGAAATGTCATTGTTTAAAATACTATTTCATTGAACTTGTGTAAAAGAAGAAGTGAAATGTAAAAATATTTCATGGATATGTTTATAACCTTACATACATTTACTATAGTTTAATAACTCTAGAAATGATATTATATTTAAATAATTAGGTATCTTTAGGCCGTTTATTCCAAAAAAATCATTTTGAAAACTAAATTATTGAATAATTTGATGAATTTTCCCTTTGTGAAATCTCAACATTATCCACTTACAATCAGTGTGAAAACTTTTGACCAATCTATGGCAAGCAATGAAAATCTCGTAATTCCATTTTAGTAAACTTTACAATGGAAAATGACAGTTTAATAACTAATAGTCCTACAATCCATTATCATTTATTGGTTAAATATTCAGATATAGTTTCAAATCTCTCTAGGAATATAAAAGCCTTTCGGTGACTAACTCTAATTTCAACATTCTTTATTATTTATTTTACTGAAGTTTCTAGTGGCTAAATGTATATATTTATTCACAGTTCTATATTTCAACACCGCAATCACCTAAGTTGTGCGCTTTATAAAAGCAGATGAAGTAACTAGATTTTTATTGCCTACCGTCGCTATAACAAACAGAGTATTTGTTATTTAAATGGTCTTAATTATGTGGTATCTGTAAGCTTTAAGTTTAGCTCCGTTTAAAATGCACTTCAAAAATTTTATAATAGCCCAATGTTACCAGAAAATAACTTCTATTGAAAGCAGAGCGGTAAGTGAAAGTTGTGTGTTGCGCGAAGCAGATTTTTTTTTTTATATTTAATCACTTTATATACCAAGATATAAATTGTAAATATATAGTTTGAGGTTAGTCGTGCAGGTACAACTGAAATACAGTTCTTTTGAAACAACTGACACAACATTTATTTCAAGCACCATAGTAATTTTTGTTTAGAATCATATCTCTTAACTATTTTCGAGCTAGAACGGGCAGTGGTGTGGTTGTTTTATAATTTTAATTCCACACACATCAGAATAAGAAATTATGACAACTTTAAACCTAAAACGAAAGCTATCAAAGAAATATTATTAGCTTACATATCAGAAAGTTTTAATTTTAACAAATGGTATAACAAGCTAACACAACAAAATCGATCTATAAGAGAATTAAACAGCTTAAAAAAAAAAACTTGGAATGGATTCCTGCACATGTAGGTATTCCCCAAAATGAAGTAGCAGACAAACCACCAAAAAAATGCTAGTACTTTATCAGGAGTTAACGATATTCATATTCATAAGATATTCATTATAGCGAAGTTTACTCGAACTAATCAAATTAAATTAAATGTAATTAAATTAGTTAATTAAGTTGAGAATAATTAAATTTTTAATAACGATACTCATGATTGCGAAAGTAATTATATTATTATATAATATTAATTATATTATGTAATTCCCCAACCCACATTATGGACTGTGTTAGCATGGGAAGACAAAGTGAGGAGAGCTTTACGAAATGAATTAAGTATTAATCACCACTACCACCATATTATATTTCCTAATTCATACATACTTCATCATCCTCTATCTAAATCTAAAATGGAATTATTTCAAACGTAGAAAGTTTAACAAAACTTTAGCGGTCAACAAAACAAATAAAACCTTTATACTTAATAACATCAAATGAGAGTTTTGATGGTTTTAAATTAATAAACATGCCCGGGCATTTGACGTTTGGCGCCCTTGGGCAAGGCGCAAGGCGTCATCTCCCTAAAATAATATAAATTATTATTTAAGCTTCTTTACATTACGTAATATTTGAATGGGAATTAATGCTATCTGTATATAATTCATTTGCTTTAATAAGATTAAAATTAATTGATGCCATGGCCTTTATTATTTTTTATAATTCTTATTAAATGGCGGCGAGCGCCCTCGGGCCTATGCACAATATTGTTCTTCACTCAGCCCGCCACAGATTTGGAAGCTAAATTAAAAACTCACAACCATCTAATTCTTATTTAACTTTTATACAGTCTTAAAAGGATTGTCAAACTTATTAAATCAACTTGAAGATTCACGTTGGTTGCAGAGAAAAGTTATTAAATTTGATGTCATCGTGACTTTTTCTCATTTCGGCTGACATTCGAGCAATCTGAGACATGAAATCACCTCATTTTTTTTACTATTTTGCATTATACAAAAAAATTGAACATTTTATAAAAATATAGTCATTTTCGAATTCCAGGTATTTGAGATTGTGAAGTATGCAAAAGGAAATTACTGAACAATTTGCTCTGAGACAGAGAATCCCAACCTATGGTATGCAAGCGGACTTCAGATGGTTTGCTTAACCCGATTCAATCTTTTTATCCCTTTCAAAGAGCGATAATATTTATAAAAAATAAATAGAAAGTATTAATTACATTTAAAAAAGACTCGGCATTGAATATTTTATACTATGTGGAAAAAAATGTAATTTTGATAAATTTCAATAGTGACTGCACAGAATTTTTGGAATAATTTTCAGTTTTCTTGTTACGTACGATCTGTTGTAAGTAACATATTTTACTGTTGTTAACTGAAACCTATAAGGATTTTTGATTGTTTAAAAAATAAATTAAGCGAATTTCCTGCAATATGTAATTGTTTTGTTTGATCAATTAACTATAAATTTTAAATACATTGTTATCCTATTTAAGAATAACATTTAATGCTAGTATTATAAGGCCAGAAAGTATATCCTGTGATCAGAAAAGTATAAAATATGCAAAGTGATATAAAGTTTTATAATCCCTCCTTTTTTTTCTTTCTTTTTTTTTAGGGTCTTGTTATGCGGGCGCTTCTTCAAATAATTATTAATACTGACTAATTACAAAGTACAATTATTTGCCAACATATAGTTTTTACTATTTAAAAATACAAACATATTTTTTAATATTGAAAATTATACTTTGAATGAAATTATTTTATCAAATCTCTAAGTTATTAAATATGACGCATTAATATTCGATGCAGTTGTGTACAATCGAACAAAACGAATATTTAATTATTTTAGAAAAAAATAAATAAAAACCTTTCCAAAAGCCGACTTTAACATTCTGCACAAAAGTAAATGATTCGATGGATTATTCCAACGAAATAGATTTTCAATTTAACTGAAAAGAGACGAGAAAACACGTAAATTGCCTAACCAAGCCACTAACATGACAACATATTCGCCACACACAGTTGATTACAAAGTGCCTGGAGGCATTCACACGTACCGCTTTCAATTAAGGGATGCGAAAAAAAGAAGTAAAAATTCGTGATACATATGCTAGGGTATTATTAAAAATTTCATCACAAGGACAATAACGAAATGGAAGGAACCATAAAAGGGAGAAGTAAAAAAAAAAAAAAAAAAAAATGAGCTGGATGGGCGGGAGGGGAAAGCTGTGAAGGCTTTTCACGTAATTGATGAATCCATCACAGAGACAGATACCCTACCACAAGCACACGTTTGCAACAAATGGCCAACACAAAGCTTTCAATGGCACTTGATACGTATTTCACAATGATTGAAAATTAATTGTTAAACATTAAAATAGGTTTATTTTTATTAAATATGGCAGAAATGAAAAAACATAGGTCGTTTTATTTTTTAAACTTCAAATATTAATCCGAACCTATCGACGAACTGTTGATGATCAGTAGAGGGTTTCGTAAAAACTAATGAAACTGACATGTCATGAGGAAGAAGGCTCTCATGGTTTGTTTCAATTACCATGGTTTCTTAAGGAAGGAGGTCTCTCAACCAGCGCCTTCTCAGTCTCCTCGTCATATTGACGGGCAACTCAGCTGACGCCATGTCTCTTATTAGTGTGTCAGTATGTCAGTGTAAGTTAGTATGGAATCGTTTAAATTAAATAACATGAATAACAAAATCTTGACAGATCATCGGATAAAGAATTAATTAAAAAAGTTGCTTGAGAACAAACAGAAAGGGGGAAAAATATAAAGCAATATATCTCAATTTATGCAATAACAAAACATCTTAAAATTGTAAAATAACGCTGCGTAATAAAACGTAAATCAAACCGTACAAAGTTAAAATGAAATATTGTTAATAATGCAATATCTGTCTCCTGATATTCTCTAAATGAGAAGTTAGTATCTTTAACGTCAAAATTATCATGGTTTTTGCGAAAATTCAGGAAAGCGAAACAGTGGACCCTGTCAGGGAATAGTATTTTTTTTATTTTGTTAAAAGCATAATTTTATTAATATTTGTCTGTTTTAATTTAAATATTTCAGACTAGAAATTTTTTTAGAAATGAACAAAGCTATGCGTGCGGTATTATAGAAAAATAAAATGTAATTTCCAATAACATGTATTAATGGGATTTTAAAATCATGTTTAAGATACTTTTTTCAACGTTTTCATTTCATGATCATAACAGTATTTGGCATGAGACTTAAGAACTCAAAGTAAATATTACTAATATCCGATTAGTATACAATATATTATATATATTATTATAATTGTTTGTTAAAATGCTATTAATTTTTAATAAAAATTTAATACATTATAAAAAAAATGCCTTCTAAACCAGATAAAAATATTCAGCTTAAATAGAATAAAGCTGCACCGTGAAAGCAGAGGACAATTTATTTTCATCAGGAGGCCATTAAATTGAACAAGTTCCTTCACAAACAATGATATTCATTTATAACAATATAAAGAGAAAAATAAAGAAAGGAGGCGGCTGCCCTGATGAACTAAGAATTGTTTGTACGGAGCAAAAATCGCTCTTATTAGTGATAAATAAGAGTCAAATTTTAATAATATATACTGAAAAATTTTATAAAATTTTATTTTAATCTTAAACGTCTAGTGATAAATGAAACATCCATTTATGCTGCCCCTAATCAAAGTAAATATGAAATAATACAATCTTACTATTTCATATATTATATATGAGCATGAATTGAGAGCTTTTTCTTGAAGCTAGATGTTGGCCTCAACTTTAGTTTAAAAAAGTACAATGATACACTAAGAGATTTTTTCACAACCACAATGACCATAAACTAAAATTTTACCTAAAAATATTCTTTTGATATAGCACGAGCCAAAAATGGTATTGGGGTAATACAGTCATATGAATTTCATATCCTAAATTTAAATATGGCATTCGTTTGAGAACATTTTAAACATTTTACCTAAAAGCGGAATGTATTATTATTAAACTTTATGATAGAAATTTTTTTTATTCGGACACTTTACTAGATTATTTTGGTTTCTTATTCCAGTAAATTTTTGCCATTTAACTTGAAAGACAGTAAGTCGAAAGATTCTTTTAATAGAATGAGGTCTGTTAGGATCCTTTTATTTACCAGTTAAAGAACACAAACTTACTTCAACTACGGTTGCTAAGGTAACTACAGTTACTTGAAACAGCACATTTGAAATGGTAGATTTTTCAAAAACTAACTGGATGGCAACCGGTTCAATATAAAGCATCAGCAAAAAAAAAGGTTAATAAAGAAAAACATTTGATGGTTATTCTCAGCAACCAAAAAAAAAAAAAAATTCTTCGTAAATCGTAAGCATTAAAAAAAAAACAACTTACGTACGTGCTTTAGACCACACGATGTAAGTGAAAACATCAACGAGGTAAGATTAATAATATGATATATAAATTATAAATAATAGCCCAATACAGATAGAATGAAATGCTAAACTATTTCCTCGATTACAGAATGCAAGTCCGATTCTCAGTTTCTGAGATATTTTAAGGTTTCCGACACCATTTATTTTTTTCATTTTCGCTCCCTAACATGACGTTGCGTCAACGTACAATTTTGAATAATAGCTCCATTACAAAGATGATGAAGTGATAAACATTTCTCTCTCTATTAATATGCAGGTCCGATTTTTAGTTTTCGAAATATTTTAAACATATCATCAATAAAACTCGTTATCATTTGGTTGTTGACACTACTGTGTCTCTTTTTCGCCTTTCTATCACGGCGTCGCGTTAATATAACAATTTTGAATAATAGCTCATTACAAAGAGGGTGAAATGATAAACCTTTCCCTCGCTAAAAAGCATGCTGGAACGATTTTTAATTTTTGAGATATTTTAAACCATATGCAAAAACACTTCAATTAGTTTACTCCAGCCGACTTTATCAGAGCGTTACACGTCGGAGATCTGACGACTCAATGTAATTCAGTCTTTACAAAAAAAAAAAAAAAAAATGCAAAACACGCATATAGAAATTTTCGTTTCAACAACAAAATTATAACCTTGTAGTCTTGCATTATACAACATAATAAATTACTGGTAAGAGCACTAGATTAAGTTCCTGACCGGGAAGGGATAAAGTTGATAGATTACGAGCTAATTCAGACGTCGGAGCTATCGTGATGAATTTGCCATCATCGGGGCCCTGAACATGCCGATAAACCAGGCGAGTCTTTAAACAAAGGATAATTATCAATTCCATCGATAGCCAACACCGAAATAGATTAATATTATCCCGCACGAATGCTCTCCCAAAGGTTTTAATTGATGTAGCCATTTGATGCATTTGTCAGTTATGATTAAGCTTTCCCTTTCACCACTATAAATTAATTAAAATTAACGAACGAAATAAAGAATTTAGTATTTATTAAGGCCGATCCATTTCGCTTTCGTTCCTACACTTGCTACATAAAAAGTAAATTCGCTTAAAAAAAAATAAAACGGACAATTTTATCACATTGTTATAGCAACACATTTATTTATTTAAAACTAACAGGAAATTAAATATACAGCGTGTCCTGTAATTAGAGGAAAATTTTTATGAGGGTGATAGCATACCTCAAGAGTTACAAAAAAGTTTATAAAAGCAATTTTCAGCAGAAATCATTTAATCATTTTTTTACACAACTGAGGTGAATCTTAATTTTTCCTTAATGAACATCAACTTAATTAATACGGACTTAAAGCTTAATAAACGAGAAAGTTTTTCTAAAAATGGCCAGCAGTATAGTTGGCTGATGGTAAAAAAAAAATCGGGAATAACTTATGGATTTTTTTTAAAAACAGAACTTATTAAACCGTTCAAAAGTACTCCTTAAATGATTTAAACAATGGCAAACTCTATTTTCATTTGGAGTAAATTTTATATAATTTACAGCAAAACAATTGTTTGTTACTTTGCTCTAAAAAGAAAAACAAAATGTGTATAAACAATTTCATAATTAAATTAATTTATTTTTAAAAAAACTCATAACTGAAATACCAGGCAACCTCAAGAAAAAGGAAAGAGAAAGAACCCTAACTTCTGAAAAATTGCAACTCTCAGAGAGTAAACTCAGGTGAAGAAGTTTTTACGAAGGGTTACAACAAAGATTGGACAACTTTTTTTTTCCATTACTTAACGTAGTAAAGCATACTTTTCCTTGAGCCTGATTATGTAATATGGATGGGATAGAGCAATCAAGTCCACCTTATCAGAAAATAAATCTGAAACAAAATATTTACGCATTCATAATTAATATCACTAACAATAAATAATACTTCGTTAATCATCGCAGTCCGTTTCTTATGTGCAACCAACGAAGAAACGAAGAAACTTCTGAATCAATTTTTAACAAATATTAACACCATCTTCATAGGCAATCGAAGATTTAGTTCTGATTGATCTTTGAGTATTATTAGATATATAAAAAAAAAAAAAATAAAATAAGAAAATAAAAGAAAACCTGTACCACTAACAACCCATGAAGTGTCTTGGGTTCAATACAATGCGAGGAAGTACTGTTACAAGGCGAACGGTTGTGCAGGGAGGTGACGGGCCAACGTAAAGCGCCAGATTTCCCCCCTTAATCAATTATTTAATTAAGAGTAAGTACCAACTTTATAGAGGCTGGGTGTGCCCCCCAGGTGGGTCATCAGGCCCCAGGGTAAATCCACGTCTGATCAAAAATTACTAGTCATCAGCCGGATTCGAACATGGGACCCTGAGCTCTGGAAGTCAGTGCTCGCACACTTAGCTACCCCGCTCCCTATAGTTAAGAGAAAGCACAAACTATTACAAACAGCAAACAATCACTATGTCTTAAAAACAATTCTTCTTCCTATTTTGTTTTGTTTTTTATATCTGTTGGACTAAAGAGTATGCATTACAACATAAGGTAAAACCCCCAGTTATCGATACCCACTGGACGTATTGAAGAATATTAAGCGTTGGGAATGGTCTTGAGCTGATGAAAGGCGCTCGTTTGAAGCGGGAAAACCTCCTGCACTCCTACCTCAGAATATTTATTTAGTATAATGATAGGAAAAATCGCTGAAGAATATAAATAAAGTTGTAGCCCAGAAAGAACGTGTATTAGTTTTTGGCTAGAATGACACACATTCCTGCACAATACCATTGTAGTTCTTCCATTCTGAAGGCTGCCCAATTTAATTCTTTGAGATTTTGAAAATTTGGTGGGAGGTGCCGAATACTGGAGGTGCATAGGGATATTTCCGTTTTACTATAAAAAAATAAATGAAAGACACTGTTTCACATATATGTTATGAAATTAGATATCTTTACTAACTTAATAGAACCAAAATTGTTGAAACAAGTACTCACGCGATTGAAAATGGAACAAACTCATTTTAAAGTTTCTTGAGCGGTACAGAAAACTGGGTGTCTTACCATAGTTAACAAGTGCTTATTTTTATTGTATTGTTATGTGCTCTTCAATTGTTCAATCATGTCTAATTGATGACATGGTAAAGTGAACTAAAACCTTGTAAACTAAAACCTTTAATTTTTAATAAAAAGAAACCAAACCGATCCGACCGTATTATTAAACATAAACCTGTTTCATAGAGAACATCAATAAAGCACGAGAAAATTACTTTAAGTGCCTTCAATATATTTCGAAAGTCCATTCTTCGCACATGGAAAGGTCAACGCGTCACAAAATCTGACACATCGTGAACACTCCAGGCGGAAAGACAAAAAAATATTTTGGGTCCAAAAGGACTGAGATAGACAGTATTGAAACAAAAACTCTTTATTTCCTTCAATGGCGTCGCAATGGATGCCACGAACTCATAGATACATCACTATTTATGCACATTACGGGAGGGGGAGGGGAACAGTACAAAATCAAACAATAAGAAACATAACTTTTTTTTTTGTTTCATATAGATTATTTATTTCGAGCTTTAACCCAAATGAAGCGTGATGAACACCGTTGCATTCTTTGTAATAGATCTTTAGAGAACTTTTGAGATGTATTTTCTTATATTTTCAAAACAGTCCTTTACTATTGTTGCTTTCATTATCGTTGATTTACAGTGACTTTGGAATAACATTCATCTTGAATCCCTCCTTGTGAAATGATGATCGTTTTATTATTTCAGACTCTATCATTTTTCAACTGTACAGAGAGTTCTCCCAATTTCCTCAAATCCAATTTACAGGCACGTGCGAAATGTAAGTAGCCCTTTTTCAGCTGTGGCAAGCGGAGGTCGATGGACTGGGGTGGCGGGACCTTAGGTTGTTTTTTAATTATCGTTTACACACCCCTGACTTTTTCGTCGATAACACTAATCCTTGAAAAGAGGTGTGGCCACCAGAGAAATTAGTTTTAAAGACTTTTATTTTAATAATGACTAGTAGATTAAAAACCACTTTGATAATTTTTTTTTTTACCAAAGATGATATACACTTTTTTAGCACGGCAGGTCGGGATAAGAATATCTTGTATAACAAAGGTATTTGAAAAAAAAAATCGGTTTATTTTTTTAAAAAAGAAAAGAAAATGATACCGTAGCAGTAATTAAGTTTATTTGTATCTTTTTATGTTTTTACCTACCTGGTTATTTAAATCCAAAGTGATTTTGTAGACCTCAAAGCCACTAGCCAAAGTTCCTACCGCAATTCCACTTTATTTGCTCATCTGTCTGGAAACTTCTCTCGAAAATGAGTTTCTACAACATACCATCAGGCGCACCACCCAGCAAACCGCTATATGTGGGCGAGGGAGTGTGATTTTGATTTCAGGTTCAAAACTGGTGATCACACTCAATGGGTTCTCAAAGGTATATTGAGGTAACTCACTTTTTTTTTCTTTTTTTTTTAAGCTATCCTTGCGCTTGTTAAGCCGGGTACCACTATGCTCGCGAACAAACGACGCTCGACGCTCCTGTTAACACTAAAGATGGGGCGAACACGACCAGTCTTAAAGTGCTCCGCAGTGTTCACGTGATCGTTGAAGAAACAATATCTCGTCCAATATTTTTTTTTATTTCAACAAAAAAAAATTAATTCATGCCTAATAATTAATATTAATATAATAATTTAATTATCAATGTCATATAATTAACAATAAATTATCATTATGAACAATAAACGTAACCTTGTATCAACATTTACGAATATTTGGATGAAATATAATACAAGACTTACAAATGAATGTTTTTGTGTTACATAATTATTACCAGTAAGTACTAATAGTAATTAATTATTACTAATAATAACCCTTTGTTTGTACTGATGTTTGTTTTTTATTTTTTTTACTTTGACATCCTTACAGAAGAACTATCATCTTATTTTCACCAACTTCCGGAGGTAATTGCAAAACACTTCCAATGTTCTGCGTTTGTTTTCCATAATATAGGACACTTTTGGTATAGTTCGATAAGCAGAAGACATTTTTCGTCCCTCTACTCCATGGAACAATGTTCCACGAGTGACTAAGATTGGCTGTAGGCCGTCCACGTTCTTCTTCCGTTCCTTTTTGAGTTCGTGACAAAACCGGTAGCCATCAGACCAATGTTCGCGAACTGCTAAACGCTTGGAGGACTGAAACGTATCCACTTGACACACGCCTGAAGCGCCGTTGGTGCGCGAACATACTGTATACCCGCTTTTACACGCTGGTATATTTCTGACCGTTCGAAATTGTCTACCTTCGGGAATTATTTCCCATCCGGATTCTGTTTTTGTGGGGGATTTTTCGGCTTATTATGGTAAATTTTGTTTTATTATCATTTACTTCCGTGCCGATTTACTCTCCTTTTCTTATCAGAGTCTTAGCGAGTTTCTTAAAGCCTCATGTTAATGAATTAACTCAATATGTCAATTTTCATTTTGCGTATATTATTACTATTGTTTTCTGTGAAAACCGAAATGTTATTCGAAATGCTTAATAAAATGAAAAGTAGCGGTTTACCGTTGATGAACACAAACGCTACAATTTAACAATTTTCGAGTCTTGGGTGTCTCGTCAGAACGTTACAAGCCGATGTTCAACATTGATCACGTTCGGCAGTCTTCATTAAAAGCAGCTAATTGGGCAGCTAACAGTGATGGCAGTGATTTTTCTGCAAAAATCACAGCTGTGCCTCCGAACTGACTGATCGGCCGCCCCTCATGTTTTCTCCAGCGAAGGGTAAACATCCGGTCGCATTTTGCCATTCCACAATCGATAGCTGTCCACAAGAGAGGAGCCTACACAGCTCACGAACGCCACTACCTTATTTTTAAAGAAACAATATAAAAAATATTAATGGAAGAGACAAAGTAATACATATAGGCCGTGGCCCCCTTACATATAGGGAGACCCCCTTCAAATTATTAACATCCGGCTGAAACTTCGTGAATAGCTTAATCTCATCGTAACCTACGAATTTTACTAACGAAAATTCTCGGAGTTGGGGCGTTTTCAATCTGGAGGTGGTCGGCAAACTTGGTCTATTTAATTAGGTACACATAGAGTCATAATGCTCAATGCCCTAGATTGTATTACTTTTCTTCAATAAAAAACTAAGTACTATTGGAAAATTAGATACTAAAAACTCGTAAATACCCATTTCCTTTCAACTTGAATCGTAAGATAACGTGAGCAAAAATTCGAGAAAAAAGGTGGCCTTCAAAAATATTGAGCCGTTTGGCCTATATAACCTCGATATTTTGTCAATTTGAGGAGGTAGGTCAGGCCAAACGCCTCAATATTTTTGAAGACCATCTTTTTTCTAGTCTTTATGCTTAAGTTATCTTACGATTCAAGTTAAAAAGAAATTGGTAAGTACGAGTTTTTAATACCTAATTAAATAGACAAAGTTTGCTGATCCCCAGACTGATAACGCCCCAATTCCGAGAATTTTCGTAAATAAAATATTTGTAGGTCACGATGAGATGAAGCTATTTACGATGTTTCAGCCGGGTGTTAATAACTTGATAAAAAGGGATCTGTACCACGAACTAATAATGATCTGAAATTTACTGCGTCAGTAAAATACCAAACGTATCAATTGGATGCCATTTTCTAAATAATCCAATAAATGTCACTGAAATAGCTATTTATTCATTGCTCTGAATGATGATGTATGATATTAAAGATTAACCGGACAATGAGTATAACACAATGAGTGCAAAGTTAGCAAAAATCGCATTACTAACATAATTCATTACATAATGATATTTCTTTCCAGTCATATTTTTTATGATTAATGTAATATTATTATTTTTAAGAATGAATTTTGGCCAATAATCATTAAAAAAAAATTCGCTTTTATAATCGTCGTACTTTATGATCCTTTTAATGTTGAAGACTTTCTGCTTCATGAGTCATTTTCAAGATATAAACTGCAAAAATCATATTAGTCACAAAACATTCCAATTTTAACATAATTATGTATATGAATTTTGATAATTACTAAGAATTTATATAATACAATATAATTAAATTAGATTATTTTTATTTACATTCTATTTAATTACTTATTATGCACCTTCTTTGGATTATTATAATTTTTAAACAAAACTCTCCTTGTGTAAGTAATCCATTGTCTGTATCATATCTAATTTTGTGGATATATCAAAAATATATCAGAATTATTATATGTATCATAATGTTAAATTCGTTTCCAAAACTGATATAGTTATTTTAATCATAACGATGTTCCGGGTTAAAGGAAGTCCTCATGTCCAATTTTTCTTGGCTCTCTATTTATGTTATTTTTAGGATAATTATCTCTAAGAGTGAACGATTTAAAGATCTGATGTTTTAAGTATTTCGATCGGAGGCGCACTTTATTTATGCACTTACGTACATCCAAACATTCTTTTATATCCACAAATATCTTATAAAAAGGATTGTAAAGAAAATCAATTTTTCTGGTGAAGCTTGGCCAAAAATAATTTTAAGAATTAATAATAGTGATATTTTGTGAATTTGATATATATATATATGTACCGCATAGCAAAATAAAATCTAATCACTCTTTTTCTTGAGTTTTTTAATATCCATTGGGCTGATGGGTATCCAATCTGGTTTACTATTTCATTACTTTTGAGCAGCTCTTCAGTACATTCAAGTAAAAGTTTTAATTTTCAATATAAAGAAAACAGTTCATATCCGACTGTCATTACAGCCATTTCTTCTTTGATAGCCGTCATTCGACCAGCCAGGTAGTATTGTTTTGTCGAAGTAAAGATAGATTTTACAAATAGATTACACCAGTAAACCAATATTTAATCACGTATATTTTTCATTTCATTACAAAACGTTGGAGAAATGTAACACCAGACTTTCTGGGATTGAAGTTAAAATGAAGAAATAACAGGTAAACACAAATATTTTAACTTATGTATGGTGCTATAATGACTTCAGCCCTTGATTGGAAAGTAAATTGACCTGTTTCTTAACTAAAAAAAAATGTTAATTAAAAATGTTATTAAAGGAAAATAAATTTACCACTACTTCTCATAAGGTAAAGGAAATTAATTACTTCAGCGGAAATCGCATGGACATGAAAAAAAAATTATAAATTTATTTCCTTTGAAAAGAAATATGAAAATATACCTTAAGAGTATATTTGCGTATTTGTTGCTGATGATAATGTTATAATAATAAAAACACTCTGAGATTTTTTTATGCTTATTTGTAAAGATAATTAGTGTTAAAGAAGAGTGGGGTAGAATTACGTCACAAGTGTAGAAATACGGTTACGTCATAGCGTGAATATCTTTATTCTTTGTAGCTTACAATAGTCTTTCCAGATCCAAAATATGTTTCCATCTCAACAAATATCTTCTGTTTAAACACACTTGCGAGACGCTTTGTCATTTCAAGTATTTTGCCAAATATGAACTTTTTTATATAACGTTTCAATCTCAAAAATATATACGTTCTTCATCAATTGAATTTTATTTCAGATCAAATTTACGCGATTAAAAAATCTGAGAATTTTCAAGGATAAAAAAGTAGTTAGCTACAACAGGTTGAAGCAGTTCAGGAAGTCTTAGATGGATGTTAATAATTTGATATAAAGGACCTGTACCAAGGAGTATAATTATTGATTAGGAATAAAGAGGCACCCTTCACTATAATGTATAATATAGGACATTAAATCGTAATCGGAAATGTTTAAAATGATCTAACAAAAACGAACCAGCCATGAGAACTCCCTAGTCACCAAAATCGGACGATGACGGAACAATAGTCGGTGGTACAGAACCCTTTTTATCATATTATTAAAATCCGCCTGAAACTTCGTAAAAAGCTACATCTCATAATAATTTACAAATACTTTATTTACGAAAATTCTCGGAATTGTCTCCTTTTCAATCTGGAGGTCGTCAAACTTTATTTATTTAATTAGATACTAAATACTCGTAAATGCCCATTTGCTTTTCACTTGAATCGTAAGATAATGTGAGCACAAACTCAGAAAAAAAAAAAAAAAAGAAGGTGGCCTTCAAAAACATTGAGCCGATCGTCGTGACCCATAGAACAAAAATGTCAGAATAACGAGGCGGTATAGGCGAAACGGCCCAATATTTTTGTAAGCCGCCTTTTTTCTCGATTTTGTGATCAAATTATCTTACGATCTAATTGGAAAGCAAATGGGTACATATGAGTTTTTAGTATAAAAGTAAATAGACAAAGTTTGCCGGCCTCCAGATTGCCCCAATTTCCAGAGTTTTTGTAAATAAAATAGTTGTAGGTTACGATGAGATGAAGCTATTTACAAAGTTTCAGGCGGATGTTAATAATTTGATAAAAAGAAGTCTGTACCACGGACTACAAAGAGACAAGAGCTAAACCGGACTGACGGAAGGCACTCAGGCTTGAAGCCTACTCCATATGGATCTTCAGGGACATTGTCTACCCCAGTTGATAGTAATAGTCCGTCACCTATTCATTGCATACTGGGTAACCTCCCTATTGGCAATTTCCTAGGCATAGCTAGAGCTCCCTATCTCCATTTAATTAAACGAAAGGCTATCCAGATCTGTTCAACGTGAAAATATTCATCTCAATCGTGCGCGCTTCAACTGTAAACAGTAGAACCTTTGCAAAATATAGTTAATGCTGAAAAATATACAGTGGTGGAATAAAATTCCAAAGTTTTTTTAACATTAAATAAAAGAGTGATTAGTCCTTAAGTCTTTACTCAATAAACTACTAAAAAACTACAACTAAAAATAAAAGCGATTTCACCTTTTAAAATTCGTAGATAGAAATTCTTTCCTAGTCTTTAGTATAATAGCACTTGTTCGTATATATATTATATATATATATATATATATATATATATATATATATATATATATATATATATATATATATCAAACCTGGGTGAAGTATTTAAATAATTATTATGAAATATAAGATTTAAAATTTATTTTGTGATTTTAAAATAAAGTGTATTTTAATTACGAAGTATTTAAATTATTTTCAAACAAGAATTTCAAATACGAAATTTTAACTGGCTCTTTACAACTATTTTTCTAACAAAAAAGGTTTACTCTGGCGAGGATAGGAGTTAGGAGATTAGGAAACACATATACTCACGAATATACTTTTAAAAAAAATCAATTATTTTATTCGATTAATATTAGTTCTAAATTATGTTGAATAAAAAAGTCGATTTATCGATTTATAGATTTCATTTTAAGAATTCTCTGAGGTGGAGGGAAGTGATCAAGCATAATTTGATCAAAAATAATCACGAGTTCGCATCACGGTGACCGGGGAGGCTTTTAATTCTGGCATTGATCCCCCACCCTCACCCTCTGAAGAAAACCCTGTATAGCTAAACAGGCGAAGATCGGTCGATATATTACATTCTCTAGTATTCACTAAGGTATATTACATACATTCATCAACCCTGCCTTTTTCTTGGCTAAAAGGTACTTGAAAATATTATAATAAAAAAAAAACAGCTTGTTTTTATAATAAACATATAAATATCTGTCGGTCCACTTTTCAGCGCTCGTTTTTTAACACTAAACTCCTGCATAATCATTTTGAATTTTATCTCTATAGATAATTGTATTACAAAACACAATCGACATTAAAACATTTCAAAACTCGATTTTCACAACAGAGAATTCTAGTACAAAGAGCCGGTCTTTTTGCTATAACTTACAAGCATTTAAAATATTTTTATTTTTTTTTTGTATTTTAGTATCCTGGAAAGAAAACACAAATATTTAGTTTGTATTTCATTTTTTAAAAGGAAAATACAGTTACAAGCAATATATCTATTCATATTTTACTTCTTAGAATACAAAATATGTATTTTACAATGTTTCATTTTAAACACTGCCCATGCCTGGTATATTATTATCATCATTTATACGAAAATTCATACCCTTTAATGTATCGTTTACTAGCTAATTGCAGAACCATTTATTAGTGTCAGGTTAATATCAGGTCTTTCCCTCTTCTCTTCTTCGGCACCACTTATTATTAAAGTAAGGACATATTTAAGATAAATCCTTTCCCCCTTCGACACCCTACAGTGGGTTCACCTAGTTACAGGGCGATTTCCCCTCAGAGTAACCACATCATAACGAATTCCTATTTCCTCCAAGTATATTGCCAATTTGTCTCAAAGGCTTGGCAAAATATAAATTTCCAGAGAAATATGTATCTGCTTACATAATACAGCGATATATAAACATAATGTGAAATAACAACTTTTCCTATATATTCGGTTTAAGGATATATATGCATAATTACAGAGATTGTGTGGTAAAATGTATTATATCTCAATAAATAGATTAAAAAAAGAATTATAGAGATACGTTATATATTATTTTTCTGTATAATTTATTTTATTTATTGTACATAGAGTGTGAATGTGATCTGTGAACTCTATTATAAATGTAATAGAGACAGATTGTAATATTTTTCAATAAATAAGTTTAAAAAAGTAAAAAAAAAAAAAAAAAGAGACGTTATTTACATTTCTTTTAAAATCGTTAACGAATAATAACAAAAAAAAAAAAAAAATTGATGACAATTAAATGCAGCGACCATATAATTCAAATTTAAAAAAATAATGAAGATTCTTTTTTATTTGGAGAGCAGCTTAGCGATAGTGAAGTAACTCATTGAACTCCTATATTCCAGGTATCCGTTTCGAAACGGTTAATAGCGGATTATTATTTATTCCGATACCTTAGCCGTCGTTCGATCCTAAGATCGGTAGACCCTCTGGAGTGAGGCCCAGCTTCAAAATAAAATGGGCACTCTTTAGAAAAAATTAATGACAGATGGAAATATAAAAATTGAGAGTGATATCGCTCATATCACTAAATCACCTAGTTGCATAACTTTTGTCCAAGAAACAGTACTTCCTTACAAAATATTCAATCCAGAAACCTAATTATACAGTTTTTTTTTAAATAAATATAAATTTTATATAGCAGCTTAAAAAATTTTAAGAGATTAAGACAAGTGGGACGTCAGTAAAACATATTTTGAGGATGGAATTGAATCTTATTAAAAAGAAACAAATTGCATGAAAATGTTTAATTATTATATCTATCTAAAATCATAAATATGGTATTTCGTTAAATTTATTTATCTAATTAAGGCTGGTAATGTAACTTGCATACTATGTACATGTCAACCATTGTGTATAAATTAACAATTAGGTGAACGTAATTGGATGGGAAACTTAAAACTAATGACCAATAACATGAAGGGTAATATTCTAAACAATATTAAACTAATCGAGAGAAATTGTTAGTTTACACATCGTAATTGAGTCGCTTATTTCTAAAGTTACTCCTGATGGGAATGAAGTATCGATTTCAATGTAATCGACACCCGAAACACCCAATGAATCCGATGTTGCAATTATTATTTTTTTCAATATTGAATAATTTTTTATTTATTTATTGAATAATATAAAATTCTGTCACTTGAACATTGGTTAAAGGGGGGTAAGATCACATTCACACTAATAACGAATATAAATTTTTAAAAAAAGTGTGAAATTTTAATTTCACATTTAATGTAATATTTTGTAAGGAAGTACTGTTTCTTACAAAATATTCAATACAAAAAATACAAAATATTCTACTTACTTACAAAACCGGCTTATTTTTTCTGAAAATTTAATGAAACTAGCATTTCTTAAATATTCTTTAAAACATAATTTATCAAAAGCTTTTTTAACAGTTTGATTCGAATGGAACATAAAACCGATTTTTTATTTGACAGTAAACAAAAGGTTATATAGCACAATTTTCATCATTTTTGAACCGAATCCTACATATTTTTTTTCCAAAGCTATCCCTAATCGCCTTTTTTTTGTTTGTGAAAAATAGGCCTTCAATTTCAATTCCTTCCAAAAGGGACCTATATAAGATTCCTTGTTTTTTTAATCATTTTAATAATCAGTGATTTTCGGAAATATGTACAACAAATAAAGAATTTATTAATTGTTTTTTTTTTAATAGTACAACTGAAATAGAAAATATAGTTTTTTGAGTTTCCTGAAAAATTACCAATATTAAATAGAGTTCCCTTTGGAAATAAAAGACTTAAATAGTATGATTGGTGAATGGGACTAGAGGGAGATGGGAAAGACATATATTTGGTGACTACATACGACCTGTTGTTATAATTCGCTAAATCAAATTAAAATATGACTCAATTAGAATATTTCAGTTGCTTATGCTAAAAGACTTGATCGTCACCGCATCAGAATAAAACTTTAAAAAATAAATGCAGTACTTGGAGAATTGAATTTTTGAATCCGGAACAATATACGGCATAGATATCAAGAGCGGAGAGGTAGTTAATGTTCTGGAGCAAATTTGAAAAAATATCGAACGCCGCGGGGCAGATTATGTTTTCGCATGATTAAAACGCTAACAAAAAAAAAAAAAAAGAAAAGAAGTTGGTCTTGGAATTTGAACTGACTTAGACGGAGTGTTGTTGGAGAGCTAGTTGTTGAGCTGCTTTAATTTAGCTTGTCACCGAGCCGTAATTAATAACCCTTTGAAAACGGAGGCCCTGTTTAGGCCTGCAGTTGGCACTAAAGCAGTTCATATGCTAATCCCCTCTCCTTTCTTCCATCTAGTTTAGCTATACCTTGGGGTTTAACTTAACACAACAGAAATTATATTGATGAACAGACATTCTTCTACAACTCAGATGTATACCATCAGTTCATAAATGTGTTTCATAGAGATATGTAACACGAGAACCTTGTCACGCTCCTTTCTAAAATGGCGGCTCATTAAAAGAATATTAGACCAGTAAATCAATGATCAAAAAGGTGATTATATTGCGAAAAATGTACGAAAAGTTTTATTTTTTTTTTTATTTGAATATATGGGTTCAAACATGTAAAAATTAAAAATGCTAAAACGGACCATATCGGAATCTACATCTTTCATATGTTTTTTTATTTTTCACATATAAACCCCTGAACGGTGCATCCCAGCGAAAAAAAAATTACTCATTAAGAAATTGCAGAAGGTCAAATTTTGAGTTGAATGAGTACCTATTTGGTAATTTGGTCAAGCGGTATGTTCGAAAATCGCGGTTAATGAACGATGATTTTCACTAAATTTGTCAAAATCTGATAAATAAAAGTACTACAAATGACTCTGAAACTTGGAAATGAGTACTTTAAGAGAAAAAGTTCATTGAGTAAATGTTCATAGAGTAAAAGTAAAGGATAATCAAATTATTCGTTCACTGAATACCAACTATTGTTATGTAGCAAAATTACATAAATCGAAATTGGCAATCTACCGATGGAGAACATCGGTTATGAAGAACATTTCAACATTTTAAATATTTTTCAACAGTATGGGAGTTCACACCATTGAGTTATTGTAGGTTAGATATTTTTTCCACTTCTTGATTTCGAAAAACGACGCATCAACCGAAATCGAATTTTATAAAGAAAATACGAATCCCGTTTTAAGAGGCGTAATTGAACCACATAAGAAAACTTTGGTACTCAGTGGACGAAGAATTTTATGATCTACAACTTTTAATCTATGAGAGTTATTTATAGTTATATGTGTATTTTTGACTAATTCGGTAAATAAAATTGTTCGTTGACCATGATTTCCGACCATATAAAGTCATTCAAATTATTAAGCTTAGGTACCCAGTAGATGCCAAATTTGACGTTAATCTTATTTTTTAAAGAATAACTTTTTCTTTTAGCTATACCGTTTAACAATTATAAGTGAAAAACACAAACATAATGTAGCTCATTTGGCGGTAAAAAGCTCTCCCTAGGCGACCCTTTCAGGAAGTTTCTTTAAATCAGACACGATTTTTGAAAGCAGCGACTCTGACAGACAAGATTTGTTTTAATTAGAATAATATATACTCTCATATCCAAAACATCTGTTCTGAGTAACCTTATTAGGTTATAAGAGATGAAGATGGCAAAAGTATACCATGAAGTAACTTGTTATTTATAATTAATTCATTCATAAATATTAATATATTGTGATTTCTGAAAATGATCAGTAAATTAATTCTGGCGTTGCGTTGAACAAACACCGCAAATTTACACGAATCATTCCTGGAACATCCACCACAGGCCCACTCCCTACCACCGCCAGTGCGGGATTCATAATGAATATGAATTGCCAGAGAGGTCAGGGGTGGTGTAGAGGGATCGGGACATATTCCACCCATCCACGGCCATCACATCCTGCGATAACTCTTTATTACTTTTAGCAAAGCTCACTAACGGCGATTTTTCAAAAGCTATTCCAGAGCCTGAGTTTTCAGGCAATTAATCTTTCTGGCCTCATATAGGGGTTGTTCCTTTCGGATTAAAATCCGTCAAGTTCTTCTCTCTTATTTCTATCGCAGTTCAACCTTTTATTCACCGAATGATTTCTCATATTTTTTTATTTAAAAAAAAAAAAATATCTGAGCATAAAATGAAAACACTAAAAGACCTTGGCTAACACATAATAGAAATATAGACAAATCGTGGTTTAATTTAAAATATTCACTAATGGTGTGGAGATGTTTAACCGTAGATTACAATTTCCGAAGTTAGTCAAGGTTGCGGTCAATATATATATAAGTAACACAATATTATATAATAGTGTATTTATTGTATCATCCAACGTTTCCACCAACGTTGTAGGTCTTTTTCAAGGCTAAAAAAGATACAAACAATATATGTTAACTGTTACAAGGTACAATAAACGATAAGTAAAATATTTTTTGATATTGAAAAAAATCAAATTCTGACTTATTATAGAAAGTAATTAAGGAAATCTCCAATGTCGAATCAATTAAATATAAAAATACATTGTATTACAAAGCTTACTGTAATTGTAACATAAAATATGAAAAAAAAAAAAAAATTGTACAATCTATGAATCTATGGATTCAGTACAATATGGGGAAGTACTGTAAGTCCGATATCACGCTCAACCGATGGTTTTTCCCCTTAATTAATCATTTAATATACAGTACCCACATTACACAGGCTGGGTGTGCCCCAATAGGGTCTCTCAGTCCCAGGCTCGATCCACGGCTAATCAAAAATGACTACTAATCAGCTGGATTCGAACCTGGGACATTGAGTTCTGGAAGTCTGTTCCCACCCACTGAGCTACCCCGCTCCCCTGCATCCTGTAACAACTAATATATATTGTTTGTATCTTTGTATAGGCTGAAGAAGACCTACAACGTAGGTGGAAACGTTGGAAAATGCAATAAATATATTATTATACAATATATAGTACCCCCCCCGACTAACTTCTGAAAAAAATCAGTAAAAAATTAATTTTTTGATAGAGTTATAGTTTCAAGAACATATTTGTCATAATGAACCTGATGATGGACAGAACATCCCGAATGTGACAGGTGAATGAATAAATGATGAAATCTAAATTATTTAAATCAGTTTTCTTTTTCATTGCACAATAATCATTTTTATTTTTAAAGGAAGGAGATGGTCCGGGGTTGCGGTCATAAAAAGGCTAAATAGTGGTATTGACCACTATTTAGCCTTTTTATGACCGCAACCCCGGACCATCTCCTTCCTTTATAATGCAACGGTCAACCATTAAATATTCAATTTTTATTTTTAATTACCATTTTGTTTGTTTTTGTTTCCAGAAAAATCGCATAGATGAACATATCTCGGTTTATTTAAAAAAATCACTAAAGTGTATTTTTATATAGGTTAGCTTTCAAGGATATTTTTTATGAATTTCGACTATATTTATTGGATACAAAAAAAAAAAAAAATAGGAAGTGCATCAAAATAACTTTGTATTTATCAAATATAGTTACACTCTATCCA
This sequence comes from Nezara viridula, assembly GCA_928085145.1. NCBI lineage: Eukaryota > Metazoa > Arthropoda > Insecta > Hemiptera > Pentatomidae > Nezara > Nezara viridula. Next base: position 117,751,662 of record OV725080.1, read on the forward strand.
CAATGTGGTGAATTATCGAAACTAGAATCCATTAAAGTACTTAGCGATTCAATTGTATGACATGTAACTTGATTATTTTTTTTTAATAAACTCACGATTAGAATATAAAAGCGATGACTATAAAACACATTTTCATTGAGTTTCCTTTACGGGATACTCATCAAAATTATGGGCCAATATCGAACTCATAAAATTCAAAAGGCATTAATAATTATTAGAATGTATGTACCGTGTTATAATTTTTTTTCAAATTAAAAATCTTTTCTACAAATGCTGGGTGAGGAGCTACTCCACAAATTAAGTCCACTTTTCAGTGTTCAACTCAATCCAAAAATTCAATTGAGCATGCTATACAAAAGCGTACACATAACGTGAAAAGAAATATTCACTCGGAAAGTTGTTAAGTAGTTGCCTCGGGAACCTTATACTTCAGTATCGGATGAAATTAAGACATAAATACTAGAGGATTATGAAGTAGTTGAAGATTTTTATTAACCAAAAAGTGATTCAACTAAGCAGGAGAGATAATACGTGTTCGATAACAAAATATATTTCAATACTTAGGAGTTAGGGACAGCGTTTCATCGGAACATCCAATATATTGAACTGGAAGTCCTTACAACAATACTCAATGATGGATCCATATTTTTTTTTTGACAGTGTCACTACGGATGATAATGATCTCTTGATGAGTTCACATGTTCAAAAATTAAATAAAAATTTGTTGTCCTATCTATTTTTTTATTTTTCCTCAAATCCAATCGAAGTCAAGTCAATGGGTAATTTGTAAAGCATTTCTTTCATGCTATTATTCAAGCAAACTTCAATAAACAATGTGATAGATGCAGAAACAGTGGGATCTCCTGGAAGGATGCTTTACCAATACTGGTGGGCTGAGTGTTATCATTCAATAATAAAGATGATAATAATTACAAAAAAAAAACATTTATTCAAATATATTAACTAATAAGTTAAATAATAAAGCGATATGTACATTAATTATAACCAACATCCCAGTAAACTAGGTCGAAACTAATGAAGATATTAAACGGACCAGTTAAATAAGAAGTAATTAGTTTTTCACACTTTAGTTAACTCTTGTAATTAAAATCAACTTAATAATTTAACGATATTTCTAATGCTTTTTTTTATAAAAACCCATTAAGGAAATAAAATATTTCTGTTTCTTTAATGTCTTGAAAAATTAATTTGTTTGGGGAAAAATCCACTGAATTTCCTGTAGGTTTTTTAGAGATTTTCTTCTTTCTCATTTTTTCCCCCAATATCCCAAATTAAAAGTAAGATAAGATTGTGAATAAAGTATAAAAAATAGATTTTTTTTTCAAGTAAGTGTTGAAGGTGAACTCCACTTCAATTAATTGAATTTTAAATTAACAGCAAAAACAAACTAATATTTTTACTCTAAAAGATGTTTTAAATATTGAAATATGTACTTTAATTTTCAATTAATGATTTCCGATTTTATAATTATAAAAACAACATAAAATAAAATCAAGTAAAAATAAAACAATAGTTATAAATTGTTGATGTTAGAGAATTGCAAATATCGCGCTCCTCAGAAACAATAACGTCACATTCGTCGAATACAGAATTGGTTACTGAAGGAGATACACTAACAAACGTCTATTTAATTGTTTAATTACAAAATAACAATGGCTGTTGTGGCTGTTTTGAATAAGCTAAATCTGTGAATGTAATCTAAAATTAATCGTGCGCTGTGCTTATAAGCTCTGGTTGAAGCAACATTCCGTGGAGCAGCTTATTTTATCTCAAGAAGATCGACCTATGTTTTACCGTATATTCTTCTAATCCTAAGAAATAAATCTCAAAAATTATAAAAGTATCACTTTTATACGATAAAATAAAACTTTTCTATATTGAATGAATAAGGATAATTGATGGCAAATAAAATTTTTAAAAACAGTCTACAGAATAGTGTTAGAAAAACGCAAGCATAAATGAAAAAAATGGCATTTGAGATAATTTATATTACAACCATCAAGGAATCGACCCTCACAGTTCCTGATTTTTTTCAAATCGAATTAGCAGCAGAAGGCAGTTATGCTTGTAAATAAATTACACTACAGAAAAATGGACAGTTAAAAAAATTATCAACTTAGTTAGCCAACGTCTTTACTGGTCAAACCTTCATTTTTAAAATTAATTTTTTTTTCCCTCGAAAATTCGTTATTGAGATAAATTACAATCTGTTACATCTAAGGGAATAGAAATAATGATAAAAGAATAGCTTATTCACACTATGTTCAATAAATAAACAGTAAAATAAAAGTACTAAAATAAAATGAATTTAAAAATTATTTTAAAACATCCATTACAGCTACAAAACCTTCTAACCTTCCAATCAAAATTATTGCGAATCATAACAAAAGCATCTCGGTACGTATCTTACAAAATCTTACATACTGACCTCCATCATCCAACAGTTGACCAACATATAACGTCCCTTTACCAACAATTTTATACAAATTTAAAAGGACGTAACAGATTAATAAGATGGCCACAGCTGACATACTCGAGAACACGAGGAGGAGACTAAAAAGGCGTTGGATGAGAGATATCCTTCCTTAAATCTCCTAAGTAATTGAAAAAAGTAAAGGAAGAGATGCTAGTGAGTAATGTCCTTCCCCATGCCTGGCATGCCATTATTTCTTATATTTTCACCACAATTTCAACCTAAAGTTGACAAGTACAAATAAACATATAAAGCCAAATCAAAGAATTATTTGAATTAATACTTTTTACATTATAAACAACAACTTAACAATTATATCCTCACTTTCATAGATTGCAGTAATTTTACTTTTTAAATGGGTTCGTTAAAAGAAAAAAAAATCTACTTTTATCTCAAGTATTTCAAAACCATTGTCTACGACAAAATGCGTAAATATGGAAATAATAAAGATGCAAGTGAAATTATAGCATTTTTCCAATTTCAAAAGGAGTACATTTAAACGTAAAGGAGAGTCAGAAGTATTAATAATTTTCCTTTAGTCAAAAACGTTAATCAAGTACGAAAGTAGCGAAATTGTAATTTTACAAAAATAGAGTATAAATTTAAAATTATTTTTCCATAGGACCATTGTCACAGTCATTATATTCTTAACAATCACTTACATTAATTTTAATGGTTAAATGGGATTTGATGAAATCGGTACTATACATACCATTGATATATAATTTTTCAAATTCCCCCTAACTTTCGGTCAAATGGAATTCTTGAAACACATGTCTGTCAATAAAATGTTTGCATATCTAAAAGAGGGAGTAATTCCCAAAAATAGTGGATACAATTTAAAGAAACAGGTACCTCATCTAATCAATAGCTGATTATGTTGTACAAATAAATCGTAAAAAAGAACAGTTGTTAAAGAAAATGAGTAAATTTTCTTGTTGACGTCAGCCGCATTCTTCTAAAAATGTTAATGCAGAACAAAATGGATTTACAATATACAATGGATTTACGCATCTTTTTCTTAATTTTTTTTTCTACCCCCCAGAAATTTCTTTATTACAAAGTACAATATATAAATGTATATATACATTTTTTTTTTTTTTTTTTATTGCCCAAGGGCATTTTAAGGTAAGAGGGCTATGCACGCTGTATGCGTACTTTGCATCTGTGGCCAGAGGCCGGATTTACTCATCAAAAACGATAATTATATTTTAAAAAATCAGTACTATAACGTTTTCGGGTAACAGCTGATATTATTGTGAGCTGGCACATTATTAAAAAAAAAAAATCAGTAGCATATTAGTTGAGATACGCAGTATATATGTGTGTATATATATATATATATGTGTGTGTATGTATATATATATATATATATATATATATATATATATATATATATATATATATATATGTATGTATGTATGTATGTATGTATGTATATATGTATATATATATAGTATATATTTCATGAATAGGGGATTTATAGAATAAGAATGTAGTTGGACAATCGCCTTACACGGTTGAGCATACTAACCTGAAACACTGAACTGTCGTGCGTAACTATTCCGGTTACAAACACCACAGCAATGAAGGGGGTAATGTAATTTAATCAAAAACAACCAAAACAGCATATTTTCGATACTATGACTATCCATAATCATTTAAAATTCAATTTTTTAGATGATGTAAATAATTTTCAAGAATATGAGCGTAAGTCAATAATAATTTAATAAATACTTTTTAAGAATATGAGCATTGTAAAATTAAGCATGGATAACAAAAGTGCCTGGTTAATTAAAATCTATTAAGGATAATAATTCTTTCTTTTTTGATTTGATTATTTGTTCTGATTATTATTTGATATCCCTTCGGAAAGTTTCACATCCCATAGCAACAATAGTAGCCAGTTCCCTCAAAAACACATGTAGAGTAACATGAAAAGAAAATTCACCTGGAACATTGACACCAAATTGAAAAAACAAAAGCTGAGCAGACGATACAAACAACTGTCGCATCTCTTAAACTACAGATCTCCACTCAACTTACAAAACAAGCGATTAATCTACACCGCTATACACAAGCCTATCTGAACATACGGAGCAAGTACGGAAGAGCTTTGCGGTTCCGAAAAACACGACCACATAAACAAATTTCAAACCGTACAACCCAAAATACTTCAAAAAATCGTAAACGCACAACGGTTTATTTGGAATGAGGTCATGCACAACATGAAGATACCGCACAGTAAAATTCTACATACATAACAAAAATCCATAACATTTCAATCTTCAAATATTAATCATTCAAATTCACATGCCCTCTCTCTTTCTTTCCCCCGGTTACCTGGTGAGCCTCAACGAAGAGTAAAAAGGAAGTGGCCTAGAGATCCGCTCACAATATAAATAATTATTAGGGAAAAAGGAGGTAGTACAAAGCACAATGCATTTGAAAATAAACTGTAAAATACAGTAAAAGAAGGTTATTTGATTCTTTTTGTTCTTTCACTCCCACTGTAACTATTTGAAATAATTCCAGAGCTGGTAACTAAATAAATACAAAAGAAACTGAAGTATGGCCTAAATATAGGTTCTAAAACGTCGGAATTTAATCATGAATTAAACTACCATATGTAGGATGAGCCAAGAGAAGATTTAGACTCACAAAAATGTTATCGAGTCAAAGTAAAAGTTATCTGGACTAGAAGATCCCGGCGTAGTAACACATATAAATCCAGGCTGCCCTTCCAGGAAGAAGACTACACAAGAGATAAACTCCATTGCAAGAACAAGAGGTAAACTGAACAACGCGAAGTTCAAAGGTACGATACAAAGCGAAAGTTATAACAGAGGAAGAAGTTCCTACATGCTCCAGGGAATATTGGAAATCGCACATTTCTATAATCGTCTATGTTCTCTCATTTCTATAATTTTTATTTTAAAATATATTCATACAATTTAATATTTATATATTAAAATAAAATTCACAGCTGAGAATAAGTTGCATTATTTCTTTGGAGAGTAGAAATTTGGGGAAAAAATTTATTAAATAAAACTGATTTCATTATACAGGAGAAATTAAATCAACAACAAGAAAGAGAAATATTTTAATAATAATAACAATATTCAACTAACTTTCACATGAGTCCATCGCAACAGTTGGATATCTGAAAATGTGTGGGCAATTTAACGTCTCAACACCCTAACCAATTTGAACACTTGACAACCATGTTTATGCATCATAATGTGACTCAGAAAAAAAAAAATATATATACAGCAGGTCCGTCCTTCCCAGCTGCATTTTAATATTACTTGATTCACGGTATTATAATAATGTAAATAATGCTGAATCGTCCGCCGAAACACTAAACATTTGTCCTGGAACTATCGAGGGAGTGTGTTAGTTGATAAAAAATATTAGTTTGTAGCGGTATATTACGTTCCATACCGACAATTTGTGTTTTGGGACGTATTGAAAAAATAAATAAATAAATGTAGATAAAAGAAACTTACAAAGTTAGACTCATATAACATTAAGCTGAAAAAAGACGTCTTAGAAGTGGAGAATCACGTAGTAGACATAAACCAAGGCAATAAAATATTACTCAGAGGATATTGTGGCTATAAGCGGGAATAGAGTGCAACTAAACAATACCATATGGCCAGCCGTATTATCACTTGGATACACAACCACACACACTCGGTCTTAGCATTATACAACACGGCTGCATTGCTCTCATATTGCACGCACTAACATTGTTGGTTTTTTTTTACCCTCTCAAATCAGGTGTAAATAAGAACGTTTGATTTAAAAAAGGAAAACGAATAATAGCCACTACATTAAACTAAACATGCATTCATCATTTAAACTCAAGAAAGGAATTTCTTAACAAACCGTTATACATAAATCTTAGGAGAGTGTTTATTGCCATTATTCTTTGCTTCTAGCCAGGTAGCTTAACGCAGATTTTTCCTTTCTTTTTACATAAACGGTTGACGAATTCCAGATAGGACATCTCCGGTCGGCCTCTACAACCTCTCTCACCGAGACGACTCCCAGTTGCTTCCTGATTCTCTGGATGCAGTCCTTCCTCGTTCGGAAAAACCTCATCTCTGCAGCTGTGACTTGGGTTTTCTGTTTATCTTAAGTACACAGCTTTCAGCTCCATATAAGAGTACAGGCAAGTACACTGACTAAAATATGTGTAGGTTTACGTTTCATCTCACTTCTCGCTTCCCGATAACCGTACTGCGTAGCTGTGTAGGCTTTCAGAATCTACTTTCAAAGACCGGTCCATAACTATTTCGAGGTAGGTGAACTCCGAGACAACTTCCATTTTTTCTTCGTTCAGAACACCTGAAATTTATCATTTCAACTAAAAAAAAAAAAGATTATTTCTTAACAAACCGATATGCAAGGAAGTGATGTACGTTCATCTGCTATGATCATTCCGCAACCAAAACAGGACACATATCCACATAATGACAATTAAACAGGACCTAAGTACTTATAAGGCTACAACCAACTGTCGGTCCTAAACTGATATGACAGAATGAATAAATAAATTATGCGGCACATACGGACTTAAACCCCTGGAACAAGGAATGGAGACCCTGATTCACTGAACCTCATATAATGCCTTTTATAATAATAATTGTGCTCATGGTAAGGCTATTTAATTAATAAAGATCTGATCTATGTTGACAATCCATTTTTCTTAAGAAAGTTTAATAAGGGAGTATATATCAACGGAGTTTGATATAATCATACATATGAAGATAACTATTAAATAAACATGGTTTACTTTTAAGACAAAAATTATAACAAAATTAAACTAGACAATGTCAGTAGAAAATAATCAGTTACTTTATAGAGGATAAGTATCCATCCATCCATAACCGATTCTTAGAAATAAACAGAGTATTTGTTATCAAAACCTATTCCTAATACACATATGTGAGTACAGATAAGATATTTCTGTCATGTACGTGACACGACTAATTAGAGATCCCATTTCTTAGAACAATTCAAAAATGAACATATTCATAGCAAGTAGTTGCAATCCGAAAAGGAGGAATAAGGTTTTAGCACTAAGATCTGCCGACCCAATTTCTAACGCCTCTGGTTACTGTAAGGAACGTGTTATGCCCTTTACACGGCTAATTCCAAAAATGTATGCGACCTCACCTTCAGCTCTGCATGATAATCCACTCAAGCAGTTCCACTAACAATATATGTTCTCATTCATGGAATGAAATTGCTAACAAAACATGCACAAAATTCTCGAAGGTCGTCGATTTATCAAGTAAAGAATTTGAAAACCTATAATAGAGAAAGCGAATAGATTATCCTCTTAGGAATAATGCATGATATATTTTTTTTATTTGCCACTGCAGACCATGTAGATCCTTTACCGCCTTAACAAGGCTACTCCTTCTCTCCTGTGTTGAGCTACTTCTTTCCATTTATCTGCATGCAGCTCTATTGCATCTTGGTTGATTCTATCTATTCGTCTGCTTTTTGGCCTTCCACATGTTTCTTTGCCTTCTTTTGAGGCATTTATTGTTACGTAGAGGTTTAAAGATGGACAGGTACGAGCTATATTGATTGACCAGTTTCTGTAAGCAGTTCTTTATTGGTCCTTCTTTTCTATATGTTAGCACTCTTATCCCATAGAGTAATCGCTCCGGTTCTGGTGCGGAGGATTTTTCTCTGAAATCTTTCAATACTTTTTTCTTGGGTGCTAGTTATTGTCTAGGTCACACAGCAATATATTACAACTGACTTTATCGTAGGTAGCATCCTTAATTTGAGTTATTTTGAGATTTGTCGGGATTTCTATACCTTTGAAAGTGATGAGAAAGCTCTGTTTGCGCTAGTTATACGATGATATATTTCTGACGGTTGGTGATTCAATGAGATTATTGTAGAGCCGAGATATTTCTATAGTGTATGACATTATATAGTACATTTTTTTACAATTCAGATAATAATCTTGATAACATAGACGTGAGATGAATGAAATAAATCATGAATTAAATAAAAGAATAAGTTAACTAAATAAAATGCCAGTGATTTAGCTCTATCCATTAATGATACAATAACAGAATCATCCGATCCACTTTTGTTCATCGTTGCTTCCTCTTCGACTCCTAAAAATTCTCCTAAGCGTCTGAAAACTATATACCGTCCAGGGATCTTCCAATTTAAAAATCTATTAAGTGAGTGTTACCATTGTGTAATTCCTCGACGTCTCATCAAGTTATTATTCTCATCCTGTTCACATTTAGTAATTATTTATAGTTTATTTCATATACAGTTGTAATTTACAATAAGATATTCTTTTTTAATCTTTAACTTTTTTTTATTTATTGAGTAATATAACATTCGGTCAATTGGACAATAGTTCTAGAGAGGTAAGATCACATATACACTGTATATACATATAAAAATAAACAGAAGCAGTATAACGAGTAAATAGCAATAAAAAACTAACTACAATAAATTAAAAATAAACATTAGTAAATTAAAAAAAATAATAAACCAAAATAAAATAAAAAATATCATATATACACTATTTATAATCCCCAGAGAGAGAACCCCAAGGATGGCTGGTCCCTCCAACTATGAAGGGAAAACCATGACCTCAGGAGATTTTATAGCAATATTTTAGGTAGGATAAAATATTTAATAATATATTTGATAAAAAAACAAAATATTCTGATTTCAAAACTTACTAATTTTCAAGATCATTTAACTTGGTGCTGAGTTTACTCAAAATGTGTGCAATCTAGAATAGATAACTTCCGATTAACGTCGTCCAAATATAAACCGAATTTCAACCCTTAACTTTAATTTGAAAGTTTTAATTAAAAGATCCATTTTTAATAAGCTACTAATTTCGAATTGGCGATTAAGTTTTTTAAGTAATACTTTGAGGGCAGTTGAGGATCCCAGCTTAAGAGGAAAAACAAATATTTTCCCATTTAGCCATTACAGATTAAATTTTAAATTCAAACTTTAATTAATTAGTTCAACAAAAAAAAAGAAGGATAACTAAAGATACAATATTTTATATCGTCGGTATCAGTGCAAAGTCACGTAACTGAATAATCTCTATATATAACAAAGACAAAAAAAATTTTAAAATTAAAGTTTTCATCTTATAGAGATTTTTTTATCACTAAATACTAGCAAGTAATGTATTTACAATCGAACAAAAGTAGTAACTTTTATTGTATCATTAAACATTTTAATAAGCCGATTACGGTTGAAGTTACGATTTCTATTTAGCAATTTATTTCGTTTCATAAAGAATTTTAATAAACTCGAAAGGATTATATATCCTCTACCTTTATACCCAAAAATTCCATTTTAGAATTAGATAACAATATAACATTGCATGAAGTTCAGAAAGCAATTAGAAAAACGTATCTGGCACCGATCTCTTGCTATGTGATTTTATATATATATAAACTAATACTTCTAAAATGAGACCACTACCTCGTTAACGTTTGATTTCGCAAAAAGTACAATTCTAGCTGAAAATAAGCTGCAAGTCTGTTATTCCGATTATATAAAAAAGGCTGTAATAACAAGCGAATATCATAAATAAATTATGTTGTTAAACTGTTTACAATTATTATAGCTGACAGAATTACTCAATGGGCAGAAGATCGTCATTTGATTCCAGAAATGAGTGGACGGTGTAACCATAACTCGTGTGCTAAACATGCGTTGCGTGGAGCACCTTCAGATAAACCGACGTTTACGAGTTCAAATCCCATCCTGATGCTTCAAATCCCGACTTTTAAATTTGCCATGATTCCTCGTCCTCTCCCCTGAACAGGAAAAACTCCGTATAGCCTAAAATACGACGAAGGGGAGGAAATTACTATAAATTGGAAATAAATATCTAAATGGGACACAAAGGGAATAATGTTTTTGCAAAATTTGTTAACTTTAAGCGAATATTTGATTTACTTGATTATATAAAATTGTATAACTTCAAAACTTCATAGTCTCAGGTCTAATTCCAAAATAATTAATATATTATTAGAATTATACAATGAACTTAGCATTGAACCATTGAAAAATCAGCCAAGGAGTATTACAGGAAGACTCCTTAAGTACTGTAATATTTGCATTATATATTCTACATATAGTGGTTCATTTTAAAAATGATGATTATACTGGAAAAGCTACTGACCGTACAACAGAAATATTTGACCTGATATATGTAGATGATCTAGTTTTAGTTGGTAATGGTTGGGTCACAACAAATAAGAAATTATTTTCCTTGTATAAATATTGCCGATCGAATTCGGTGTGAATGGTGAAAAGACGAAATGTGTGATTTTCAAAAAAAGTGGCATTGAAGGTAAAATTAAACATATCCTCCATAATAAATCTAAAATTGAAATAATTAAACAATGCAATTATTTAGGAGTGTTTTTTTCATCAATGGACCTATTTTCTCAGATAGCAAATAACTTGGTCAAAAAATCACAGTTGGCTCAATATAGAGTTCGAGAAATCCTATTAAAATCGGATTCAGATTTTCTCCATAAAAATCTAAATTGTTAAATAAGTCCGTTTTTTTATATTTGATTAGTGTTTAAGTAGTGTCTAGTAATTAATAAATAGTAATCAGTAGTAAATGGTAATTAGTAAAAAATTAAAGCGCATTACTTTGAGTTATTTTAAAAATCCTTAAAGAATGAATGGTGATTCAATGTAACCGAAAAGTAGACGAAATGAAAGATTATCGATAGCCAAAAGATTATTTACAAATTGAAAAAAAAAAATTATTCCTCTAATTATTCAAATAAGGCGAAGTATAATTGATCAATTAACTATTAAAAATAATGAATTATTTGAAAGAGAAAGCAAAAACTCATTTATGTAATCAATTTCCTCTGGATATTCAGTACATTTACCCTTACTTGTTTCAGTTACCTTAATTGGTTAAGAAAATAAATCTCTAACTTAGAGCCTCTTATTCCTTTGCATGTCAGCAGTTGCCATCTATATCTTTTATTATTACATCAAGCGATATCAAATTGAGATGGACGTTATTTTTAAAATTAGGTAATCATCACTTCTACAATAAAATAATGTTACGTAACGTAGATGTTACAGTAGTTCTGAATCACTTGCTTTTAAACAATAAAATTTTAAAATGGGTATAATTTCACACATAAAATGAAATTTGATTATACTATACAAGACATGGCACTTTATGAAATTAACGAGATTTATTTAAAAATTAATTCAATAGAATTTTCGAAGTATATGATCATCATTTATAACTAAAAAGATATTGTCAAAATCCTTTAATGAGTTTAAAATTAATATAATTATTCAAAAGAGTTTCCAAACTAATCGGTCTTTGTATAATGAAGGTGATAGATTAGCTTCTCTTCTCCAATAAGCTTAAGTGTTTCAAAATCAGCCCAGTAACAACAATATTTCACAATCTATTTCATCATCGACAACAATATCTGTAATTGATTTCGTCGTCAACAACAAAATACATTTAAGATTAAAGTATATATTGGAAACAGATTTTTAAGATGATATTTAATTACTTCATAGGAGTACTTACTTACCTCTTATCCTATGACTTAAAGTGTTACTTACCTGTAAACAGAAAAAGTAAATTTATAATTAACTGTATTAAACAAAAAAAAAAAAAACTAAAAAGTAATTAAATTAAACCATTTCATTTTCATTAAAATTAAATAATTAAATCATTGATGAATATATACCAGAAACATTAGTAACACATTACAAAATCAATACACTCCTAATATAAACGCATGCATAAACATGTATATTAATTCTTTTAAATGTCTTTTTTTTCATAAAGCAAGGATTTTTTTACGTAAGAGATACCACAACTTTTAACCGCACCATTACAAAAGAAATATTTCAAGGTATGTTCTAAAGTAGAATAGGTATATAATCCAAATAAAATTGTTTTCAAAGCTCTAACTAACAAGTTTTAGGGATTTTATTAACCCATTAGGTGATATTTTTTAAAGACGTTCTGTCGTTTTTACTTATATTCCTATTATGATAACGAGTTATTTGCTCTTTCATTAACATAATATTAATCTATTTGGGTGATCTTAAGTAGAATATTTATGCTTGATTACTAAATCATCATGATGGTATAATTTATATATATATTCATAAATTGACAATATTTTTTATTAAAGTAAAGTCATATGATTTTTAACAATTCACTAAAAATGATTATGATTAAAAAAGAACTGGAACATCCATTACTAATAACTAATGCAAAAAACGGGAATGAAAAATGGAATGCTGTTAAAATATTCATTAACGTTAAAACGGGTATTGAAAAGCAAGTTTAGAAGCGTTTATACTAAAATATTAATGCTGAAAAGATAACCTGTCTAGATTATGTTTCTTTTCACTACTTTGTAGTCACTGGAACAACATGGAAATTATTGTTTAATAAAATCCATTACCTTGAGGTTAAAACCTGCTACTGCCAATCGATACTAAAAATGTGTTAAGAAGATTCTACAGAAAAATCATTACTTTCCTAATCAAAGAATGAATTACTAAGAATACATTTGCGAACAACGATATTTCGTTAACGCATTGAGATCTAAACCGTTGAGTATTTGCTAGTTTTGATGTGGTAATTAGAAGCATTGGCAACGGGGATAATGATGATAATCGTAAAAGCTATAGTTTACAATTTAAATGGTAAACAACTTATATGTTAAATGTCCACATAATTTAAAAGTCTACTAATCATCAAAGACACAGTCATGTTTATAAATTAAAATTTGGACGCCTTAATGTACCATATGTTTCAGATTTAGGCCAATCCAGATACATATCCTTCCATAATAAACTTCTGAACCATCCGCACTCTCTTGTTTCCAATCTTGCTTCCTCTTCTATTCCTGATAACCCTATGAGGCGTCTGAAAAGAAGATGGACTAGGGACCTTCTAATATAGAAATTTATTTTGAGTTTTACCAATGGATAGGTTCTCTTCATGTTGTACATGTCAAGTTACCAATGTCACATTTACTTGTTGTATTTTTATGTAATACAGATGTAAATTTCATTAAAAAAAAAAAAATTAAAATAAATGTGCCTTTTAACTGTTTAGAAGGAAGTACTCTTTTGTATTAAAAATGTTTACCTCTAAAAATTCAAAAACATTACTCAAAGATATTTATGAAAACATATTACTGGTTTATTAGGCTATAGTATAGGTGGAGAATCGTTTTATCATTGGTGGCCGCAGGATTACTGCTTACAGTGATAATAGAGGCCGCATTAATTCTTTATATTTTACTTAAACACATCCATATTTATACATTCAAATTAATTCTATTAATTTCCAGATACATGATATTTAAGTAATTAAATATTAATTAATTCTAGCACTAGATGAATAAATTTTTGGATTAATTAAGTTTGGTCACAGAGAACGCGGTTCCTCACCTACTGATTGTCTATACAAACAAAATAGGGTAGGGAATAGTATTACGTGCTACCGGATAAAGTTTTTTTTTTTTTTTTTTTTTTTTTTTTTTTTTTTTTTTATTGAATAATAATACAATCAGCCACTGTTGGAGGGCTATAAGTATTAAGGCTAAAAGTTCTCATTCATACAGTATATACAAGTAATACAGAAGTAACTATAAATATAAAAGTAAATAAATAATACTTATAAAAAAAAATGTAAATCAATAGAAAAAAAAATAAAATAAAATAAAAAAATAAATAAACAAAATAAAATAAAAACTTCTAAACACATTCATACCTATATACATTCGCCCAGGAATCTCCGAGCCAGCCTTTTCTCCCCACATGTGGAAAGCAAAGCAGGACTCCAGAGATCCCAGTGCCACTTTTCCAGCCGCATCACTAGTATTAAAAGCCAGTGGAGGCTGAAGGAGGGCACTAGAGCCACAGATGCTCAGGACTTGAGTGGAGAAGCTGGCCATTGCCAGGACTCCAGAAGCATATTTACAATAGATCTCGCGGCCACTGCCGTTTTAACCTTCGAGGGGGATTGTAGGGATGGTGGGAGCTGGATAGGGATTGAGCTAGAGGATTTGGATGATGGATAAGGTTCTGGTGAAAGTTTGAGAATCTGGATGGGATGATGTCGAGGACAAAAGGGATGTTAAGGTCATGGTGTAGGGTCTTATTTGTGACATAATATGGGGCATTGGCTATTGTTCTAAGTACTTTGGACTGGAAGGATTGGATGCGTTTGATATTCGAATGTTTAGCAGTTCCCCACAGTTCAAGTCCGTAGGTCCAGATAGGTTTCAGTATTGTCTTGTAGATTAAAAGTTTATTTTCAATCGAAAGATGAGATGTCCTGCTTAGTAGTCTATATAGCTGGCCATATCGTTGGTTAAGTTCTTGTCTTTTAAGTCTCGTATGTGGGTTCCAAGTTAGTCTTTTGTCTAGAAGGAAGCCAAGGTAACGGACTGTATCTGAGTAGGGAAGTGGTATTGAATTGAAAAGGATTGTGGGACAGGATCTGCGTCGCAGAGTGAAAGTAATATGTTTACATTTTGCTTCATTGATTTTAATGCGCCAGTCGTTGCACCACTGCTCAATCAAGGAGAGGTGAGATTGTAGGTTTTGAGATGCTATTTGAGGATCTGAGTGGGAGGATAGAATGGCAGTATCATCGGCAAATGTAGCTAGGAAGGTATCGGGATTTGGAGGGATATCGGCAGTGAAAAGGATGTAGAGAACTGGACCCAAAACACTGCCTTGTGGAACACCAGCCTCAACTGGATAGTAAGTGGAGAATTCGGTGCCGCAACGGACTTGGAAGGAACGATTTGAGAGATAGGATTTGAGGACTAGGTATAAGGATTGGGGTAAATGGGTTTTGAGCTTGAAAAGCAAGCCATCGTGCCACACCCGGTCGAAAGCTTGCGCTACGTCCAGAAAGGCACCAGTGCAATATTGCTTGTTTTCAAGTGCAGAGGATATATGGTCCACAACACGAAGGCCTTGTTGGACAGTGGAATGTCTTGAGCGGAATCCAAATTGATGAGAAGGGATGTTGTGGGATTCGAGTATGGGTAGGATGCGTTTGAGGAGGATTTTTTCAAAGATTTTTGAGAGGATAGGGAGTAAACTTATCGGTCTGTAGGATGATGTGTTATTAACGGGTTTGCCTGGTTTTGGAAACAGCACGATTATGGAGTGTTTCCACATCAAGGGAAAGTTGGTAGTACGAAGGATGCAATTATATAGATAGGTCAGGAATATAATTGATTTTTTGGGAAGTTGTCTAAGGATTTGTGAAGTGAGGAGATCATATCCAGGGGATTTTCGGGGTTTTAATTTGTTTATGAGGAATTTGACCTCAGAGGGGTTAACAGGTTTTGGAGGTAGAGAGAGAGGAATTGGTGAAGAGAGGAATTCTTTAACTTCAGCAGTGTGGGTGGGATGGAGTTCGGGATGGGGAGTGAATGTGTAGGATAGATGTTTAGCAAACTCTTCAGCTCTATTCGCATCTGACGAAGCCCAGGAACCATCATCACGGCGGAGGGGGTGGGAAATGGATTGGACTTTAAGGATTTTTTTAGTTACAGTCCAGAGGGAGTTATCACTAGATGTTAATGAGGAAAGGTAGGAATTGTAGGATTGGGTTCTAAAGATATCCAGTTTCTTTTTTACCTGTTTGGAATAATAGTTATACGATTTCCGGTCATCAGGATGCCTGGTTCTTTGCCAGAGGGCCCTAGAGCATCGTTTGCTATGGATAAGGTCCAATAGGTCTTGGGGTAGAGGATTTATACTGAGGTGTTTTTTGGGACGATCAGGTGAGGATGCAGTCCAAACTGCTTGCTGGATCAGCTTAGTAAAGGAGTCCACTGCATCGTCAAGGTCTTCAGGTGTTTTTAAGGAAACTCTGAGGTCTATATTATCATCCAATATTTGACGGAAAAGGTTCCAGTTAACTGGTCCCCTGATAAATGAAGGAGAGGATGATTTAGGAATGGGTGATGTGGAAGCGGTTAGGACTATAGGACTGTGGTCTGAGGAAAGATCATCAAGCCTTGAAATGGAACAGTGTAATGATCCTAGACCTTTGTGTAGGAAAAAGTCTAGAAGGTCGGGATTGCGGTTGGGATCTGTTGGCCAGTATGTGGGAGTATTAGGTGAAAGGATGTTGCTGCGATGGGAATTAAGTGCAGATAGCAGTGTTCGCCCTCGGGAATTTGTGGATCTGGCTCCCCATTGTTGGTGTTTTGCATTTAAATCTGCACCTAGGATGAAATGGTGTCCTAAGGAATTCAGGAAGGAAATTATTTGGGATTCGGAAATGGGTATTTTAGGCGGGGAATATGCCGCAACTAATGTTATTGGGTAAAGGGAAGTTTGGATTATTACAGCAGTGGATTGTAGGAAATTATGGGTTGGTAAGGGAAATAAATGATGGGAGAGAGATCGGTGGATAATTATAGCAGTGCCAGCATGTGCTGTTCCATCAGGATGATCGGTTCTATAAATATTGTAGCCAGGAACGTTGATTTGTCGTTTGTTGGTTAGTCGGGTTTCAGTTATTAGTGCTATGTCGATGTTTTTGTCATGTAATAAGATTGTCAGTTCGTTGATGTGATTTCGAATACCATTCGCATTCCATAGGAGAATGGAAAGGGATTTGGTTGAGGACATTTATGGATTTCTCGGCGGTGGAATGAGGTTGGATATAACATTGGTAAGTAATGAAATAAGAGGGGTGATAAGGGATCTAAATTCAGAGAGGAAAGAAGTTAATAGGCTTGTGAGGTCAGTGGAATTGGAAGGAGGAGGAATGTATGTCTGGGTATTGAACCTAGGTTCAGGGATGGAGGGATGTGGGTCTTGAGGTCGATTTGTGAATTCTCGAGGTTGAGGTTCTTGTGGCAGGGCCTGAGATTGAGTGTTTATAGTGTCTCCTTTGAACATCTGAGCATAGGTCACTCTTCCGTTCACTGTTCTAGAGGGTTGTCTTGGTGGCCTGGATGTCCCTTCTTCTCTAGGAGTTGCGTACATTCTTGTTTTTAATTCTTTGTATGTTTGACAACCCTTGTAGTTGGCAGGGTGCCCTTGGTGGCATAAAGCGCATACTGCAGGTGAAGTTCTAGACTTCCTACATTCTTCTGTTTTGTGTTGCTCACCACACCTCACACATCTAGGAATGTGATGACAATATCTTTTCGTATGGCCATAAGCCTGACAGTTATGGCATTGAACGATATCGCGCTTGGTGTAAGGCTTTTCCACAACAACGCTGGTGTAATAAAGGCGTGTGACCTTGTAGATGTCTTCGACCTGGGGCGTTCGGTCAAGGTCAACGAAGAATAGTGGGAGCGGTATTTTACTTTTTATTCCAGGCTGTTCTCTATCCTCCTTGAATATGTTCACTATCTGGCGAACATGGAATCCCATACCCACGAGCTCTTCTTTTATAGCATCAGTTGGCGTAGATGGGTGCAGTCTTCTGATAACGACCCTGAGCGCCCTCTCTTGACGCAGTTGATACGTGTGGTAATCCGCCTTGGTATCAGATAAATATTTTATAATTTTTCTGTAAGTTTCTGGAGTGTCGGGCATTAATTTAGTGTCATTGGTGCGGCTTTGGCATAAATAACCGGATAAAGTAGCATATTACCTTTACATTACAATGAACAAAATTTAACAAGTTCTTTAAACGAAATCCGTATACATATTCTCTGAAACTTCTCAATAACGAGTAAAGTTAAATTGTAGTTCACTCAGCTGTCAAACTAACTCAACTGGAATTGGCTTTCTCGACATTTTTTTCAGAATAGATCTCTTGAATGCTAACTTATAATTTATTTTCAAACTCCACTTTGTTCTAATGACGCAGAGTTAAGCGTCCTTCACTTCATACACAGCAATATTTTTCGGACAGTTTCTTTCGCGAGTTTATTTAAAAAAAAAAAAATTTAATCGTTCCACACACACAAAAAAAAAGATATTTGAACCATTCCATTTTCAAAGTATTTTAATTCAAGATATAGTTTTAATTTTCTTATTTTTTTGGTTATTTTATTTTATTATCTATTGTATATACTTTTGATTATTATTTTGTTCTATTTATTTTATTTGTTTGTACATATAGTGTGAATGTCATCCTACCTCACTATAACCAATGTCCAAGAGACAGATTGTTATAATACTCAATAAAGAAATAATAAAAAAAATTCAAGATATAACTTTAACTTCAAAATTTAATGTCATATGATTTATTTATTTACCAAATCATAGTATTATTATTTTTGGTCCAATAAGACAAATATTCTTCTATCTCGAATATTTTTATTTTTAGAACATTTAGTGCCATATTTACCTTCATATTCTATTCTAGTATGAATGTTGTATCTTAAAAGCACTTTCTACAAGTCAAAAAAAAAAATAAAATAATTCGGATACTGTGATAACGGCAGGGTCCGCCGGGAAGGGAGTGGAGGGAGGAAGAGCTTACAGGTTAAAACATTCCCCAAATGGAAAAATTGTTTTTATTTTTCATCGGTATATTTCAGTCACCTGAGCTAAATATTTAAACATTTTTACAATATGCACTGTTTCTAAATTATACTCATATGCAGCTAACTCAATGTAAGCACGTGTCAAGGAAAAAAAAAATTAAAATTATCTCTAAAAGCATTTTTATTCCTATAATTACCATCCTTTTTCTATACAACAGTAATTAAAAATTGTTAAACAGGCCTTTGAGGACTACTTAAACATAATTTTATATATAAAAATAAATAAACAAAATTCGCTGGTGGATGGATGACGGTATTATTGGTCTAATTTGCGCACAAAGTACAATTCTGGAAATGGAATAGTCATTTAAGACTACGGTAATAAGTTAAAATCATTTTCAACTCTCTATTTAATTAATTCCCTACAATTTAATTTTATTTAAATGAAAAAATCGTCCATGCACATCCTCTGCCAAGTCTCTAATGTCTAGAGGACTCGATAAAAAATCCGTAAATACTCTTGGAATTCTGAAATTGTACTTTTACTGTTTGTTAGTAACGACGTTACATTGAAATAAAGAAAAGGAAATTAATTTCGTACGGAAAATGTAATGTATATGTAAGTTGCTTACCATGTAAGTTTTATGTTTGAAAAGTGTAATACCTTCAACCTTCATGATAAGCACATTATCAGTGAGAGTCAAACGTCATCTTTTCAGAACGTTACAATTATTACTATCTAAAAATTAGGATTTGTTTTAATGCCGTTCAGATCAGCGGAAATATATATTGCATTCATTACATAGTAGTAGCGAAGGATATCTAATGCATAGAAAGAATGAAGTCCAGTTACGGTTCAAATAGAAGAATTTAAAGAGTATCTAGGGCGAGGACAAAGGTATGCATAAACGCTAAGGATGTGAAAAAGGAAGATATGAGCTACATAGAGGCATAGAGGTGAAAGTTGGAAGAGAAGGCAATGATCAATGACAGAGTCCACTCTTCTTTGTGCTTCCTGAAAGGATCCTCGGGATGGATGAAATATTTTCTCTTGTCTCTACCGGTCGGTTCTCAAATAGGGTCCGCTGGCCATTCTTTTTCCTTTGGTCGCTATTCAATTATTCACCATGAAGGGCATTTTTCATATCAACCTCACTAACATTATTCTCAAACCTGTCTCTTTTATATCGACCCTGTTCAGGCATAACTCTCAAACAGCTAAATGCCAGATTTTTATTGATCAGCTAAACAAAATTTTAACAACCTGGTGGTGGGAAGATGGGGTAGATATAATATGTAGGCTTAGACATCAAAAGCATTCCTAATATTTCTTTTTAATTACAAGTGAGTCTACGGATAAATTTCAGTTAACCACAAATCATCATATTCTGAGTTTTGCTCCTTAAGCGACCACTTAAATCCAACATCACAAACCTGAAAAAAAAACTTTTTTTTTTAATTTCATTTATATTTTTCTCTTCGTTTCTCCTTTTTTAAACAATAGATAGGAAAGTTTAAACATTTTATTTTGTATTATTCATATTAATATAATTTCATTTCTTATACTTTATGATTTATTATTTTGAATATACCAGAGAAAAGTTAACCTACCCTCAAAATTTTCGGTTTTACATTTCAGGATAGGGAAAACCGAAAATTGAATAAATCAAATCCGACAGTCCTCCGTCTGTGGCTTTTCTGCGAGATTACTGGGCCGATTTTTTTAGATTTACCAGCAACATCAGCGGTCACCCGAAGACGATCCTCAGAACCCGACACATCATAGGTCACCCGAAGATGATCCTCAGAACCCGACACATCTTAGGTCAACCGAAGATGATCCTCAGAACCCGACACATCATAGGTCACCCGAAGACGATCCTCAGAACCCGACACATCATAGGTCAGCCGAAGATGATCCTCAGAACACGACACATCATAGGTATCACGAAGACGATCCTCAGAACCCGACACATCATAGGCCACCCGAAGATGATCCTCAGAACCCGACACATCAGAGGTCACCCGAAGACGATCCTCAGAACCCGACACATCTTAGGTCAACCGAAGATGATCCTCAGAACTCGACACAATCATCCGCCCATTCCATCCAACATCAGGGGCGATAAAACCTATGTCGCTATAGACTGTAGCACACCATAGGATGTAATGATTTTAACGAAACTTGGCTAAAGTATTCTCCTTGAATACCTTTGTTTATGTATATGGCGTATTTCCCCGAAAAGAAGCTGAATAAATGTTACGAAGAAAGCAAAAAAAATCTCTGATTGTTTGATGGTTTACGAAATTTCCTTAAAAAAGAAACAAAAAAAGAATCATTGAAATTGCAAGATTTAATGCAGAGATATGGAGTTCTAAATATTCACCATAAGTTCTTTTGCAAAGCCGATCTCTTTTTTTTTCTAGCCTTCAACTGAATTAATCGAGAGTGTTGTATTACTTATGAAATATAAAAAAAATCTTATGCAGTCTGATATTAGCAAATACTTTTTATTTATGTTCTTTTAAGTGGTAAGGAATGTAGTGTCAGACATAGAAATTTAGAAATAATAAACCATTGTGTAAAAATTTCCAGCGTTTTTATGTTTCATTTCAGGGACCATTATAATACATCACATTTCATAAAGTCCAGTCCACATCATCAGAACCAGCTATGTTCTATGGGTAATAATTAGTCCCCACCAAATTATCGAGATGAAACACATACTTAAATCACAGAGAGAAAGGAACAAACAGCGCAATTCAGGCAACCGACCAATATTACAAAAAAAAAAAAAGATTTTCTTTTAAAATGATTTTTATTTACACTATTCGGAACACCATTTCAAAACTATTTTCTACTTCGAACATCTCATTTATTTATGTCCTTTCCTTCCTAGCCATTTAGACTATACGGGGTTTTCCAGGGCTTGACGGCGCGGGATGCCCTTTCGTGGACATGAACTTCCTATTTGGACATGAGTGGTCCATACAAATTCTACTATTATGAAGACCGAATAGTTCTATTTACACTATATCTCTTTGATAATAATAACGATTGGTGATTCAAGGAAAT
Organism: Nezara viridula; assembly: GCA_928085145.1. Lineage (NCBI taxonomy): Eukaryota > Metazoa > Arthropoda > Insecta > Hemiptera > Pentatomidae > Nezara > Nezara viridula. Next base: position 117,773,758 of record OV725080.1, read on the forward strand.
AGTGGCAGCTCAGAGAAAACTGAAATACTGAGTTGACTAAACGGAATAAAATACTGAAAAAAGAATTAATTGATTTTTGTCAGTAGAAAAACAAACCTTCAACCAGGTCATTCAATTTTAACATGAAAAATCAGTTAACTCATTAGATTCAATAAGTGGCTCGGAACCGATTAAAAAAACAGCGGTCATCTTTATTTTTTTCAAATCCATATCTTTGAAAATTTTATGTCTATCAATGGAACTTCATGTGCATGTGTATTCAGCTTAATCTCTGGATAGGTATTTATAAATATAACTTTATTATTGGCATGCAACAATGAAGAAAAGTCATATCATGGAAGCACGCTATGTAATTATAGTAAAAATACTTTGCGGTGACCTCAAGTTGGTTCACGTTCAGCTTTATTGACTACCCTTATATTAATTCTGATTCACAAGCCTCTCCACCTGGTTAATGTAACGTTTTTCCCATTAATGTTTGTATTGGTCCCAACGTCCGGTATCCAATGACAACTAGGACAAACATTATCCATCGGTTAAGTAAACAACTTAAAATATTAATATACGCAGTTTTTATGTATTTATCTGGAGTAAATTTGTTGCATTGCTAGTTTTATTTTCAACTTTGATAAAAACAAACACAATAATTATAAAAGCGAATATCATAAATATTTTTAAAATTACAGGACATAATAATTATAAATAAACATTGCGATGATTTACGAAACTTTTTTGAAGTTAAAAATCGACACTGTTCAGGAAAATATCTGTGATTAGTATTGCTGTAGAAGTCCGCGCTACCTGTTGATGGAATGATAGAACTAAGAGGCAGTTTTTCTTGATATCTCAGACAGTACCTGTTGCTATGTTAGGAGCTTGCTTATTTTTTTTTTTATATATACTAGACACCTGGACCAGGTATTAATAGGAAATTAGTTAGTAAGATACTATATATATGATGGAGAATCATTTCGAATGAGTATCAAACCAAACATAAAATTTAGAAAATATCAGGCATTTTCAATATCAATATCAAGGAGCACACTTTTACGAGATGTTGAATTTTCGGAATGGGACGTTTCGAACAAGAGGATAAGTGGAAAATATGGAACAGTACTCAGCAAGTGTAATTGTATATCATCTACGATTTTTTAAATTCTACTACGCTTGCACTGTTTTTAAGAAGAGATGGGCAGTCAAATATTTCTGGAAGAAGAAGGAAAAAATCATATGCCATCGAACATGGGGGAGGAGGGAGAGCCACCCATATGATATGTACAAAACTAAATAGGTTTTTTCAAATGAAGATTTTTTTTTTCAATAGAAATATAAATGAAATTAATATTGCCAACCTGAAATTAAATGAATGAAATCCATTTCAACAATATTAGGTTACCCATCTTTTAAACACATATACTATATTTATAAAAAAAAAAGGCTTATTAAAATTAACCGGAACTTCCCTTTTTCTGTTTGACAAATTCAATCAAGACGATATATTCGCACAGAAATGTGTGGAACCTTTTAAGTCACTTTTCTTATATATTGAATTGAAATTCACAACAGCACTAATGCGCATGTAACGTCTCTGATGGCAGAAATGAACAAGCCATACTACCTAGTTCTGCCATAAATACCATTACAAAAGTTTAACTTTGGTTACATCCTCGGGTATTATTTAGATAATCCTCACCTCTATTAGGTTATTTTCTTTACATGTCAGGATAATAATCCCAATTGATTTGTATTTTTCTTTCGCTCAGTTAACATGGAGTGGGGTGATAAAGAAAAGCGAATAGCTGTGTTCGCGTTACATAAAGTTGGAAGATGTAGGTCAGAGATTTTCAACACTTTGAAATCTTTGGGTATCAGCCCGGATGATCGTGATATAATGAGACCCTATCTGAATATGACAGACCTCGACCGGGCCATCCCCGCACTGTGAGAACGGCAAATGCAGTGAGAGCAGTGGCAGCTCTAATCAGAAGAAATACCATTCGAAAACAAAAAATCATGTGTCGGGAAATGGGAATCTCAGTCAGTATGTTTCGCATGATAAAAAGTGACCTTAGGATGGGTGCATTCGGAAAAATGACAGGACAAAGGCTAACCACTTCCCAAAAAAAAATAAGAGTGGATAGAAGCTAAGTGCTCCTTGGCCGTCAGCCAATCTGCTCATCATCGAAAGATTTTGTTAAGCGATGAGAAACCTTTTACAATTGAAGAAAAAATGATCGAGTGTACGCACACAGCTCTAAAAAAGCGCAGGGAGGCATTGAAAGAGTGAAAAGTGGTCATCACTCTTCCTCAGTGATAGTTTGCTTTGCTGTCAAGCCTCTAAATGATATTCTGTTTGCTGGAAGTCATTGGGTTTTCCAGTAGAATTCCGTTCCAACTTACAAGGCCAGGTAAACACAGCAGTGGCTGCAAAAGAACATTCCAGGGTTCATCTCTGCCTCGGATTGACCCTCAAGAAGCCCTTATCTCAACCCACTAGATTATCGACTTTGGACCGAACTGGAGAGGACGGAAACTTCTCAAACAATCTCTGGTCCAGCAGTTGCGCACTTGAAAAGGCCAAAGTTGTAGTTGGCTTGAAAAAAAAGCACATCCTTTGCCGAAAAACTGGATCGAAGATTCATCCTAATGGCGGAAAACAGCAATTCACCCTCCTCTATAATTCTTGTAACTTGCCACACAAACCTAAACGTTGGATCGCAACTGACCCCTTATTCTATAATATTAATCATATTAATCTAGTTTCATTTATTTAGCTTTAAAGAAAAGATATTACAGAATGTATATAAAGCTAAAGCATGAGAATCATTTAAAAATCATCAGCCTTTCTTGAATCAGTCTCCTACTAACTATTCTATTCGTGAAAAATCTACAAAAATAATGTGCGGTCAAACAAAGAACTGATTCAATGTATATTGATATGAATCATATCAAATAAAAAAATACATAAATGAAATGTTTTAATAGTATGAAACCATTTACTGCTGCAATGTCAAGAATTTCCAATTTCAGAGACTATTTTTGTAATCGTTTTGTGACAAAACTTGTCTAACACATGCATGTCTGATCTTTAGTCATTTTATAAAATTCATAGATTTCCGGTTTCCCAAATAGTTTATTTCTATCCTTCGCAAAGTACAGAGAAGTGATCAAATGTATATTTTTATTTCTCTTGTGGGAATATGAAACCATTACTATCGGAATGAACCGACAGAAGCTATAGATATCGGCGATGGTGGAATCTAAGATTTGCATTTCTTAGAGTTCCAAGACTTCTTCTTTCTTTTCTATGTCTACATTGGAGTGCATCAATAACCTCTAAAAACACAAACCAATTGTGTTACGTTTCTATTGCTTTCTTTCAACGAATCAGTAAACTGTAAAATATATTTTGCAGGCAATGGTGGTTCATCTTTCTTCTTCTTCGTCAGTTCTTTGAAAACATAGGATATTTCTTGAATGAAGTAGAAAGTTTTGGCGTCTCAAAGAGATGAAATAATTGGCTTCGCCCATTTCAAATAAATCGTCACCTCTATCATTATTTGACCAACAAATCTCAATGATTTCGTCACCTGATTCCTCATCAGATTGATCTTGTTACCGCCTAAGCCACTACCACATTTCATCTAATGTAAGAAACAATAATCTAAATTAGGAACACCATTATAAGCATTAGGTTACACCCGACCCACTTAGGGGTCGTGTTAGTGTTGTAAAGAAGATCTGTGAGAAGGCTAAGGAAGGCTGAGCCGATAAGACTCGAGCTTCCCCGACTTGGACAAGACTCGAGTCCTAAGAGCCCGCCAGTAAAAGGCTCGAGTCGTGACTCCAACCTTACTTGCTTTTTACCATATGTTTATTAATGGACTTTTTAAATTGTTTCAAAAATTTTATAATAGAGTAAACTGTTCTACATGATATCTGTTAGTAGTATTATATCTTTGGCGGTTCCTTGAATCATAGTTTTGATTGAAACAGTCTATTGTTTAAGTTGATCGTCATTTTCTGTGCATCCAAGTTATATAATAGTAACCTTGGTTTATTCAATAAAAGCACTAATTAGTTTTTTAATGGTGCTGAACTTTTAGGAATGTTTTGTGAATTTCGATGTTGTAAAAGAGCTCGGTTAGAAGGCTTTATTAATACTCGAGTCTTAAGAGCTCGGCGTTTGAGGTTCGAGCTTTTCCATGCTTGTTTTTTTAAATTTATACAAAAGGTTAATATCCATCCACCTAAGCATATTGCCATTATATTTTTTTGAAAAAAAATTGGGGGGAGGGAGGTTAACAAAAAAAAAAATGAAGTAAAAAAAGTATCACCCACCTACCCAAACACATAAGCAACATATCAGCCTTAAAAAAAAATTCGGGGAAAGAGGGAGGGATTAATTCGCCATTTCCTCCCTCCCCCCAAAAAAAAAACTTAAACAAAGTATCACCAACCTACACAAACATATGGCCATTTCATCTTTAAAAAATAATAAACCAAAAAATTCGGAAAGCAGGGTCAAACCGCTGCCCTCCCCCCAAAAAAAAGTAAAACGAAGTAACACCCTTTAACATATTCCCAAGAGGGGTACCGAAAATTTGGAACCGTCCAGAGCTTCTCAGAATCCGTATATATGATTTAATATTGCGCAATATAGGGCCTGACACGTGCAATTATATTGGCATTGTTTCATTAATATTGCAGGAGCTTCAACAAAATTTTACAAAATTGATATCAACCAGTTTGATTAACGTCAACATAATTAATGCCAATGTAGACCTTACACGGTCAATGTCTTGACTCGATATTGACTCAATAATATTCACTGTGTAAGGCTCCAGCTTTCTGAACTCGCCCAAGACTAGATTCTTAAGAGCTCGGTAGTAAAAAGATCGAGTTGCGGATTGAACATTCCTTCTTTTTTCCTATCTATTTAATTACATTACATTACATTAATATCAACAAAAAAACAATATATTCACATTGTTACAACAAACAGAAAAAATATTTGTTTACGAAAATGTACAATAATATAATTTTTTTTTTTATTACTTAGATTCATCAAGGTTGGAAGAACCAACCCTATGAGCTTCCAAAGCTTTGGTGGTTCGAGGTATAAAGGCTCAAGAGTCGAGACTTCACGACTCCAGTACGAGCTCGAGACTTGTTTTTACAACACTAGGTCGAGTGAACTTGGGAGGTGAATCAAGCAAAGAAAGCGCTCATCTCATTTGATCTTAGCTCGTCAAAAACTTTATTAGATCTTCCTGAAAGGGTACCTAGAGGCCTGTGATCTTGAAGATATGCATTCATCTAATAGGTGGGTCGGATTTGACCCGAACATTTATAGAAGAAGGTTAATGGAATCCGTTGTGTTTTGAAGGATTCCAAAGAGCCCAGTTCTGGACAAAATACCACAGTGGAAGTAGAGCAGTGGTTATTAGGTTTACTTTACTTTATCATCAACGCGATATTGATTAGAGTGTTGTATGATTCATTTGTTTTGTGATGATTATGCTATGTAAAACGAAAACAGACGTTATTCATCTGGTTTCGCATGGGTATGGAAATTTCTCCGGCTAATGTAAAATCAATGAAGATTACTTTCCCGGTTCGAGCCCTGTGTCCTACCCGCCAACCTTGCTTTTGGGATCGTGGAGAAAATTTTGGCAAAAAATGTTCCCCTATATATTTATAGAATTCCAGTTGTTTGTTATAGGGGGGGCTAAGATTGGGAAGTATTTCCCTTTAAGGAATTTAATTTATATTTTAATAATAATAAAATCACAGTTTTTAAATTTCTAAAATAAATATGGCCAGGTATCCTTTATTTTTGGATAAAAATATATTTATTGCTAAGAGCAGTGTTATTTTTTATGTTTACTTCCATAGTATATTTTTTTTAATTCAAAAAATGTAGTGTTTCAAAAGTAACCTCCTCATTTTTAGGAAATTTAGGTGTTTTCTATGGACAGAAATCACATCATTAAAATTTTGTTAAGGATGAGGAATATAATGGAACAAGTCAATTAAGCAGCAGTGAAAGGAAAGAACCTGTTGAATTGAGGAAGATCCTCGAGATATTATGAATTGATATTATCAAGAGCTCTAAATTTCAATAATAAATACAAGTATTGAAACGGCGAGAGGGTACCGCTTGCACCACACCACTAAGCGCCCTCATAACAGAAGCAGTTCACAAACTAGAACGCCGCCTAAACTCTAGCTCTTTGTGTTTTACCGATTTTAACAACTCCATTGTTTGAGTTCTCCCCTTTCAACTGTCCTCGTTACGCATTATTGTCTGCAGCCCCTCACCGTTGTTTTGAACAGGAAAAGGACACCATAATTACAAAAAACCTCTCTTCCTCCAGTACTATAAAATAAGAAGAAAAAAATATTTTATTTATAAATCATAGGTTAAATATATGTAAATAAATCTTAGAAACTGAAATTAAAAACAAGATAAATTCAATAATATCCCTCATTATTACCAGGGTGGCCTTAGGTATTTGGCACCTCCCGGATAATGACTTCATTTATCTCCAAAAAAAAAGCATTTCTTATTATTTTTTTTATATTATTGAAGGAAGCTAGTTCTACATATCATGGGTGATAAACATTCAGGACGCAGGCTTTTAAAAAAAAAATTAATTTATTATTTGTTCCAACGTTTCAACCCAAACATGTGGGTCATCTTCAGGGCGTGGTTCGAGCACTGAAGGCTTTCAAGAGTACTTGAAAATGACCCACATGTTTGGATTGAAACGTTGGCACAAATAAAAAATTAAAAGTTTTTTTAAAAGTCTGCAACCTGAATATTTATCACCCATTTTTTATATTAAGTAATACTTGAATTTTATTTCATTTAGTCTCTTTTTTTTTTTTTTTCCCCTTCCTCGCCTTGTTGGGTATACGGAGATTTTCTCAGGCAAGGGAATAAGAGCAGGGATTAATGCTAGAGTTAAAAGATTGCCTCGGCACCGGGATGCGAACTCAGAATTATTTTAATCAAATTATCTCATACATCAGGTTGTTATTATCTCATAACATCCTGTATAATTTTTCTCTTCAAAATTCCATTTTTGCTAAATCATGGAAAAGATCCATAGTCCACCCGCTAAACAAAGATTCTAGCGTTCATTAACTTCCGACTTCAGACCCACCTCCATTTATCCAATCTATTCAAGACTCTAGAAAGATTAGTTCAATCTAAGTTGAACAACTTTCTCGAGGAAAACCTCCTCAATCTTGTTTCTCTTCAACCTTTACAATTTGGTTTCCGTTCCCATTATTCCACTCAGTCTGCCATGCTAAAGATTACCAAAGACCTCCAATCCGCCATAGATGAACAGAAAAGCTCCATGTTAATACTTTTTGACATTTCCAAAGCCTTTGATTCCGTCAATCATCGATTCTTCTTTCCAAACTCCAAAGCCTGCCCATATCAAATACCGTTATAAAATGGCCCCTCTTCTTCTAATCCCATCGCCTTCAGGTAGTTGTAATTACGAAAAAAAAAACCCACCGTCACCTCTTCAATTAATACGAGGTGTTGTTCAGGATTTTTCTCTCTCTCCGACCCTTTTCTCTATATATATTAGTGATCTTCCAGACGCCATTTAACACTGCTGTTACCACCTATAAGCTGATGATTTCCAAATTTACCAATCGTTCCAAGCTTCTGAGATGCCTGAAGCTACCCGAAAGCTACAAGAGGATAATGATTGCATCAACAGATGGGCAGAAATAAATGAGTTAAAGCTGAATCTCATTAGTTCCCATCCTTACTCTCCTCTACTTTACCTCAATAACCGCCACATCCATTTTCCTTATAGTCGAAAACCTATGAGTAAATCTTCGACCAGAACCTCTCCTGGAATAACCATTTCTCTCAGATTACCCAAAAATCCATAACTGTCTTCAAATTCAAATAATTTCTAAGATTTCGTAATTTTATTCCTCTAAAACTTCCTCCTACCTCCAGACAGCACCTTGTAACCTCCTTATATTCCCCTACTTTAACTATGGCTGATGAACCCATCAACTACCTCCTGCAGTGCCACGCCCTGATAAAGTCCTGGGTCGAAACGTCGGCGCAATTAAATATACTATTTTGTAAAAATTTAATATTTATTTTATCGCTCCCTCCGAGCAATTCCTTCTCATATTATATCACGATCAACCATCTCTACATCATCATAATAATATAGAGTTAAGATTTAAATTAAATTAAAAGGCAATAAACGATTCTCGAATTATTTTTTTCTATTTTTTTTTTAGGGAATGCTACCATAGGGTAGTATCTTTTCAAGCCTGTTCATGTCGTTATTTCTAAGTTGTGCATATTTACTAGTTGCATTTGTATACAGTTGTAAATTTCATTAACTAAACAAAAAAAAATTATTTTTTTTATTATTCTCGCGTTTGCGAATTCAAAGCTGAAGGTGGGGGACAAGTCCAACCACCTACAGTTACAATTTTTTTTAGCTATTTAAGAATTTTCTAGTAATTCTGGCTGTATCCAAGAGAACTGCTAGTTGAGCCTCTCTTAAAACACCCACGGGTAATTCCAAGCCGTATTTACCTGCCACCGTTGACTTTGGGATCAGACCATTGTTTGATATTATTATTGGTGTAACCAATACGCTTTCCGAATGGTACAATTCCTTTATTTTGATCGCCAATTCTTGTTACTTTACGATGCTTCTCTCTCGGTTGATTATTATTTTGTATGAATGAATGGACTTTTTCCCTCTACAACCATTTCCCGTCTATATTGTGATAGAATGTTATATAACTGAATAAAACAACAATTTTAAATCATTAAAATATATATATATATATATGCACCCAGTAAATTGTGTTTGAGTTTACTGATACTTTAAATTAAACAGTTGGATGAACAATTCAAAAGTCTCTAAAGAGAAATTAAGATAAACCTTTACAAAGACATACTGGTACAACGACTCAAGATGAAGCAATAAGATTTTGGCAAAAAGAGATTAAGATGGTATTATGACGGAATAATCGAATTCCCTAATGACGTCAGATTGCTATAAAACTTTAGAAACCATCAAAGATTCCCATTACTGGTGTTGGTAAACTTCAGTACTTGTTTTAGATCAGGTTATTTCCTAACTTAGAAACCAAGCGGTAAATTTTAAGAAGAGAAATACACAGTAACGTCTAAGTCATTTCCATAAAATCTCGATGATTCTTTCGGGGAAAAGTTATAACTTTTACCTGTTTTCTTTTTTATTCTACTTTTAAGAAATTTAGACTGAGTATTTTATTTCATATCAGCAATAATATAAAATATTGGTTAAACAAAAAATGGAAACAATATTTTAATTCCTTTTTAAATATAATATAATTTCGATTGTATTTAACAATAGCTCATAAAAACTACTGAGAGATAATAATCATTTAAAAATAACCTATCATTTTTTCTAGATCAGTCAATATTCATATTTTAAATTAATATACTGTTGTTCGATTAAACTACAGGCGAAATTTCTGCTTAAAATTATAATTAGAAATAATTTTTAGAAAGCTAGGAAAATAAAGTTATTGAAACTAGGGGATACCCTTTGTCTGCCTAACGGCGGACTGACTCCCCATTTTACAAGTTATACAACCGTTCATTTCTAGCTGCTCAAATTGTTTAACTGTAATTAACATGTATTCTGTTATTCAGATTGTATTACTTTTTTCAATATAGCGTAAATAGGAAAAATAAATAAATTTCGAATTTTTATCCCAGCCTTTTAATTTGTTGATATTAAAAAATAAAATATGTCAGTTATATATAAAACTTTTATATATAATAAAGAGATGTACGACAAACATGGCAAATAGATAACTGTATTATTTTTTTTTTGTTTTATTCATTGAAAATTAATACATTCTGTCATATTGGAGGGCATTAATATTAGGGCTACATTAATCATTCACAAAATATGTAAATATAAATAATAACTAACATAGAGATAATAAAGAAAAAGTAAACAAGAAAACTAATATACATTTGTACACAAAAATGAAATAATAGAAAGAAACTAAGTGAAATTAAAATAGATAAGAAAAATTCACACCTATATACAATATTTACATCCAGAAGAATCTGAGTCATACTTTTCCACCAAATGTAGAAGCCAAAGCAGGACTCCAGGAGATCCCAGTGATTCTCTTCCAGACGCATCACTGATATTGGAAGCCAGTGGAGACTGATGGAGAGCACTAGAGCAACAGTACTCAGGACTTGAGTGGAGAATCTGGCCATTGGCAGTCCTCCAATATATACATATTTACAAAAGGTCGCAGAGCCACTCCCGTTTTAACATCCGAGGAGAATTGTAGCGATGTCTGGAGCTGATTGTGCAACAGGATTTGGATGATGAGTGAGGTCTGGTGAAATTTGGAAAATTTGTCTGGGATTAGGTCAAGAACTAATGGGATATGAAGGTCGTTATGGAGAGTTTAACTGGTTGCATAGATGGGAGCATCGACTATTGTTCGGGGGACTGGAAGGAATGAATGCATTTGATGTTAGAAAGTTTTGTTCTCCCCCACAGTTCTAGTACGTAGGTCCAGATAGGTTTCAGGATTATCTTGTAGAATAGTAGTTTGTTGTCGACTGAAAGTTGGGATTTTCTATTCAATAGTCTATATAGCTATCATCTGTTAAGTTCTTGTCTTTTAAGTATGGTATGTGGGTTCCACGTTAGTCTTTTATCTAGGAGAAAGCCAAGATACCGGACTGCATCGGAGAGAGGAAATGGTATGGAGTTGAAATAGAATGGTGGACAGGACATCGTAAAAGTGATATGTTTGGATTTTGATTCATTCAATTGGGTCCCCCATTTATTAAAGCAGTGTTCAAGACAAAGGTGACTTTGTAGGTTTAATCATGTTGTTTCAGGATCTGAATCGGAAGATAGGATGACTGTGTCATCAGCGAATTTTGCCTGGAGGGTTTCGGAATGTGTAGGAATACCAGCAGTAAAAAGAATACAAAGGATGGGACCCAAGACGTTGCCTTGAGGAACTCCCGCCTCGATTGAATGACAGTTGGAGGATTTTGAACCACAGTGAACTAGAAAGGAGCGGTCGTAGAGTTGGAGTATTAGATAAAAGGACTGGGTTAGATGGGTTTTAAGCTTGAAGAGTAGACCAGTTTGTAATGCGCGGTTGAAATTGTAAATACAAGTATGTATTATGATTCGAAACAATTAAAAATGAGCTGGGGAAATAAATGTTGATTATTGAAAAGTATTTCAACTATACGTTAAGTGGATATTTGTAAATATGAGAATGTATGTAAATATGAGGATATATATATAGATCGATTTAATTAATTAATCTAAATTTGGAATCGGAATTAAATTTACCCTAACATTATAAGTAATTTTTTAAATCATTCTATCAAAGTTTTTAAACAAATAATTTACTAATACCCAGAATAAACCTAATGAATTCTAGCTTACCAACGTAGTGCAGAATGAAAGGGTGCTCTAACGATTCTCTTCTTCATATAATCTTACATAATATGAAATAAGGCAAGAGCGGTATAACGTCGAAGGCCTTCCCGACCACCACACAACCTTACTCTTCGCTATAATTAAAATATATAATGTATAATGTATTAAAATTTATATAAATTTATTAATGTTATAAAAAAAAATAACGTAAAACTTCAATGCTGATCGATACCCTCGTGACGTGTATAAAATGATATTGTGGTTTCAATATACAAACGTTAATATCGTGAATTTTCTTGAGTAAAGATAAAATGTAACTCATATCCCCAATAAAAAATAACTCTTGCCTTTAAAGGAATATCCTCGCAAAAAAAGAGGCATAAATTTCTCTCTGAAGCTATAAAAATGTCAGGCCTCTGAGGCGACGTAAGAATAGTTTTTTTTTATTATATCCTACTGTTACCTAATAGTTTACACAAACTGTACTGCAACCGAATACATATTTTAAAATAGATTCTGAGATATTCATTGTATTTGTTATTGTCGTTAGAGTTTAGAGGTTTGCATATATTTAATAGATAGCTTCCTGACATCTGGATTTTATCAATGTTTCAGTTTCCTTAAACATTAAAATTAATGATTAAACACTGCCTTCGATGAGCATTGAGTAAGTAAAATAAGCATTTTATTGCCTCCTGTAATATTTTAAGTCTATTAACTAGTAATAAGTCTGAGCTCTGGAAAGCAGCCTGAATTAAAATTGTATAATTCAAAACGGTTGAACGAATGGAATACAAAGGAATCAGTTGCGGCTTGTTTAGTGCGATCAAATTATCGCAAGCCAGAAGAGGGATCCGCCATAAATATTGATCCCTGTTCCTCATCTGAGAAGTTCACAGATTGAATCGCATTCATCGCTATTCCAACGAATCAAAACTGGTTAGAACACCACATTCAATTTTCGCTAAACCACACATTGATGGGCCATGGGAAAGAATTCCGCACATCAGAAATCTTCCCAAATATTTGAAGTATTCATTACCGAAAACCATTTTAAGTCACCTTAATTATCTTGAAGACAAGATTCTCCTTCTATCTATTCTTCAACATAAACTAAAACAGTTCTAGAAAAAATTTTTAGAAGCTTGATTCTAGAAGTATAGAATTTTCTCACAATTAAACAACTTTATGGAGGGCATCAAAACTATATTTGAATTATTACTTAAATCCAGAAGGATTTAAGTTAATCGGCTTGGTTCACAAATATATTGGATTTAAATATATCTAAACTGACGATAATACTCTCAAAAAGTTGGTTAAATCCCAAAAACAATATATTATTAAAAAGTACTTATTTAATTTATTTAACAGGAAGGAGTTATCCAAAAAATCGTAAGAAAAATCATATTTTTTAATTTTGTGAGTGAGTATTACATCATTATAGCAAAGAAAAAGTATAAAACAGATATTCATTCCTTTTTATATACATTTAAATTAAATCTCTCAATTTTTTGTTGATGTAGAAAAAAAACTTTTAATGCAAATTTGTAAATTGCTTAAACTTTAACCTTCAAAATTGTACCTTTTTTTATCTTTTCAAGTCACACATAGTTTTTGAGCTATCAACGAAACCACAAATGCTTAGTTTCTCTGAATTTTTGTTCGTAGAAACATGCAGGAATCAGCACACGAAATTATAATTGGTTGGGGAACCACCCCTGGATCACTATTTATGGACTTGGGTGAACCGTACCGTGTTTTACACCATATTGTCAGTATCGATTTAAATAAAACCACGTGACAAATCCCAAATTTTCAAAACAAACAAAAAATTTATTTATTATTATTTTGAGACTTTTTAATAAATTTCACGAACCAATCTTGGGCAAATTTTAGCAAAATAATTTTCATAGTCCAGGAAAGGTTTAGCAAGTGGATTTTTTAAAAACCGGTAATTAAAAACGGCTATAAATTTAGAGAACGGCAAGATATCAAGCGGGCACAGCATTCCGAAAATGTTGTAAAAGGACACTGAATAAAGTATATGTGGAAACTTTTAAGTACATACTAAACCAGGTCGCGGTTGAAATAGGTAGCGGAAAAAAAACAGGATTTACTTATACCACAGTGAGAAAGAATCAAAAATATCGTTTATACTGAAGTATTGTAAGTTTTCTTAAATAGTACATAACATTTTTTTTTTTTCTTTGTTCTCCCCTACCTCGCCTTTTTAGGCTATATGGGGATTTTCCCGGGCCAGGAGGTGAGGGCGGAGAATTTAAAAGACACCGGGACGCAAACTCGTAATTTTATTGTCTCCAACTTTGGTTATCCGTGCTGTGGTGCTGTGCATATACGTTAGCCCGTTCGGCCACCCTGCCCCTTAAATAGTACAAAACATATCCTCATCATAAAAACTTTGTTAATATGAAGACTTTCTGCATCAAACAGGAGTAAAAGTTAAAAGCTATCCACCATCGGGGCGCGAACTTGTGATTATTTTATCAAATTATCTTTGAGCCGGGTAGCCGTGCAACGACGATGCTGTACACGCTTTAGCCCGCTCGGCCACCTCGCCTCCCCAAAAAAACTAACATCATCAGTATATATAACACAACATCAGTACATATAATCATATTTTATTACATTATTAAACGCCCATAACCTTCTTTAACCTTCGAAAACAAGAATACATAGTTCGAAAATTATGCCCTTTAGTCTGGCATGAAGAAATAAAAAAAGATGCTCGTCAATTAGCTGTTAATTGCAATTGTAATAATACAGATAATTAAATCATACACTTTACAATAAATTTAAGTGGTTTATACAATATATACAAAAAATCAAATGACACCTGTCATTTAAACATTAATTGTAATTATAGAATCAGATAATTCTTATGAGAATGCGGAAGTTTGAATATAAAGAAGGTAGTGGAATATGAGTTTTTTTTAGAGATCTGTGGACGAGTTCCAAAAGGAGGTGCAAATGACATTTGCTGGAGGCAGTAGCTTTGTGGGAGCGGATATATAGATCTATAGGTTCAGATCCGGTATTAAGAGAGTGGATAGAGGAACGTAAGGGTAAGGAGTCCTAGGATGAAGGGCGGATTTTGGCTTCTCAGGACTCGTTAATGGTCTTTATCCTCCATGTGTTAGGGCTCTGATCCCAGACCACTCTTGTTATCGAGCGGAGGATTTTTCTCCCACATCTTTCAATACTATTTTTGCAGGGGAGCGGTGCCCAGAAGGAGGTGTAATTTATAAGGAGGGAGGGGCAAATTTCGAAAGGGTTATGAGTTTTCGGACTTACGGACGACTAGGCGAAAAGATGGAACAGACTGCAGCAAGTGTAATTGTATATGATCTACGATTTTTCTAATTTTGGTCTGTTTTTAAATAACTGTGAACAATAAAATATTTATGAGGAGGAGTAGGTAGATTCTTGAGTCATCGACCCTGGGGGAGGAAAGGGGGATGGACACTCCCTGCACGCCGTCCAGGATGCTGGTCAGTGTCTAGGTCTCGCGGCCGTATACCAGAACTGGCTTTATCATAGCATTACGCATCGTTAATTTGAAACTTCTTGAATTTGTTAGGGATTCCAATACCTCTGAAAGAAATAAAGCTCTGTTAGCATTTTTTATACGCTTGTCTATTTCTGACTTTTGGCCATTCGTTAGGGTTATTGTGGATCCGAGGTATTAGAAATCGTTTACTTTCAAGAAAGATTTCTTTTCTGCACAGATCCCATTATTGGGGTGGAATTTCCGGCTTATTGTCATATATCTTGTTTAACCTTCATTTACTTGCAGGCCGATTTGCTTTGATTTTCTCTCTTGACAATCTTATCAACAACCGAAAAACGCGTTCAAAAACACGAACTCCTATTGCTGTCATAATTTCCAAAGACAGTTCCAGTCCACCGAATCATACACTGCTTTGAAATCAATAAATAAGGAATGGACATCCCATAATTTTAATTATTAATACATGTTTTCTTAAAAATAAAGTGACGTAGGATTGAACGCCCTACTCACATATCTTTAGTTCACCAAACACCACAAAAAGTCATGGATCTCCCTAAGGTAAAACGCTCATTATCCGGAAGTAAACTAGTCCCCCGTTCGGGTCTCCGGGTGGGGACTGCTTTAGGGGATTCACGGCGCAAGTTGAAATATAGGGATTTAAATATTGGTACGTGGAACGTAAGGAGTTTAAACACAGCAGGGGGGCTAAAATCGGTCGCGAATGAGGTAAATGGGTACAATTTGGATGTCGTGGCTCTGCAAGAGATTCGCTGGCCAGGGGAGGGCTCGATGAGGGAAGGGAAGTACACTATTTGGTACGGAGGAAGCGGGAATCATTGTTTAGGTACCGGGTTTCTAATTAGGCGTAGATTACTATCCGCTTTGAGGGACGTACAATTCTTTAGTGATAGAATTTCGGTAGCTACATTTCAGGGACGTTGGTTTAAAATCGCATTAATAAACATACATTGTCCGACCGAAGACAGTGACGATGAAGTCAAAAGTGAATTTTACGATAAACTCGAATGGGTTTATGATAAACTACCGCGAAACTACATGAAAATAATTGTAGGTGACGCGAACGCAAAGGTAGGAAGGGAAGAAGTTTATATTCCGACGATTGGTAAAGAAAGTTTGCACGAATATAGTAATGATAATGGGATCCGTCTGATAAACTTTGCCATCTCGAAAAACCTGATAATTAAAAGTACGACGTTTAAACAAAAGGATATTCATAAATATACTTGGACATCACCGGACTCGCAAACACGAAATCAAATCGATCATGTCTTGATACAACACAGCTGGCAAAGCAGTATAATTAATGTACGGTCTTATCGCGGAGCAGAATGTGGGTCGGATCATGAATTAGTAATCGCGAAACTTCGACAAAAACTTAATATAAAAAAGAGAAAAGAAAACCGTTTCGATTTTGAGAATTTTAATTTGGAAAAATTAAAAAATCCATCAATTAGAAACCAATTCGAGCTAGATGTTAAGAATAGGTTTGAAGCTTTAGAGCTTCCTGACGAGGACCACGAGGATATTGACAAGTTATGGATAGAGATCAGAGATAATATTAAAGCGGTCGGTAACTCGTGTCTAGGAAAAAAGGAAAATAAGAATAACAAACCGTGGTTTGATGAAGATTGCTTAAACATGTGTGAAAAAAGAAAAGCCGCTAAATTAAAAGCTCTAAATAATCCTAGCGAAGACAATCTGGAATACTTCCGAATCTCAAAGAACGAAACGACAAAATTGCTCAAAAATAAAAAAAGGGAGTATCTTAAAAATAAAATAATTGAAATAGAATCTAATAGAATTGAAAATAAATTAAGAGAAATGTACAAAGGTATAAACAGATCACGTAAATATGTAGGGCCCGTAACGTCTGGAATTAGGGATGATAATAACAATATTCTGACCGATCCGGTTGACATATTGAATAAGTTTAAGGACCACTTTGACAATATTTTAAATACGGTAAATTATGATCTGTGTCCTCCTTCTGAGTACCAGAGTGCTGAACCATTAATAGAAGGACCAAGTAAAGAGGAAGTTGAAGTTGCTATCGGAAAATTAAAATCATATAAAGCAGCGGGAACCGACAATATTCCCACTGAACTAATTAAGGCATGCCGAGAAGCTGGAGTTTCTAAAATACATCGGTTGGTTAAAAAGATCTAGGTGAACGAGAAATTACGTGAAGAATGGAAAGAATCTATTCTTATTCCGATTCACAAAAAGGGTCCGAGGACGGATTGTAATAACTATCGAGGAATTTCACTGCTTCCGGTATGTTATAAAATATTCACTTAAATCTTAACCAGTCGAATCACGGAATACGCCGAGGAAATTATCGGAGACTACCAATGCGGATTTAGACGGAATCGTTCGACTATTGATCAAATATTTTCTTTACGGCAAATATTAGAGAAAAAATTGGAGTATAACGGTATTGTTCACCAGCTGTATATAGATTTTAAAAAGGCTTACGATTCTATTGACCGCCAGAAACTGTATAATATTCTAATCGAGCAGGGGATTCCAAAAAAACTAGTAAATCTAGTCAGGATGTGCTTGACGGAGACATTCAATAAAGTTAGAATCGGTAATAATTTGTCCGAAAAATTTGAGGTTCGTTCGGGCATAAAACAGGGGGATTCTCTTTCGCCTGTCCTGTTCAATTTGGCATTAGAACATGCCATTAGGGAGGTAATGCGAACCGAGAAAGGGTTGGATCTGGGCGGGACAACATCCGTGCTGGACTATGCTGATGATCTGGTACTGTTAAGCGAAGACGTTGAAACTATAAAACTAAATACGACAACGTTAATGAAAGCCGGTAAAGAACTAGGACTTGAAATAAACGTGGATAAAACAAAATATATGGTTAGCTGCAAAAATGGCGATACTACTGGTGATATCGATATAGATGGTAATATGTTTGAACAGGTAGATAAATTTAGGTATCTAGGTTCTACGATAACTAGAAAAAACGAAATTGAAGAAGAGATTAAGGTTATACTGAAGGCGGGGAATGCTTGTTATTTTTCTGTGACAAAACTACTTAGTTCGCGCCTCTTGTCCCGAAACTTAAAAATTAGAATCTATAAAACAATTATCTTGCCTACAGTTCTTTATGGATGCGAAACTTGGCAGCTTACATTAAGAGATGAGCAGCGTCTTAAGGTTTTTGAAAATAAAGTATTGCGTAGAATAGTCGGACCGAAGAAGGATGAGTTAACCGGAGAGTTCAGACGGTTTCACAACGCCGAATTGCGTGAGATGTATCCGGGTAATATAATTGAGGTAATTTCATCGCGGCGAATCAAATGGGCTTGTAAAGTTGTTGGGCTTAGTAACGAGAGAATTCCTAAAAGGTTAATATTTGCTGTGCCGAATGGTAAACGTCCGAGGGGAAGACCGAAGCGAAGGTGGGAAGATTGCATTAAAGCCGATCTGAAGGGACTGGGTTTGGACGGCGAACGGTGGAGGGAGGTGTGTAACAAGCGATTGGTGGTGTCGGCATCGAACCTTCGGGTTCGCTAAGCCTTATTATTATTATTATTATTTCTTAAAAGACAACAACTTAACAGACGATAGCTATATAGACTATTGAACAGAAAATCTCAACTTTCAGTCGACAACAAAGTACTAATCTACAGGACAATCTTGAAAACCTATCTGGACATACGGACTAGAACTGTTAAAGACAGCAAAACTTTTTTACATCAAACGCATTCAATAGTTGCAGTCTAAAGTCCACCGAACAACAGTCGATGCTCCCATTATGTAACCAACGAAACCATAACCACCCTCATATCCCATTTGTTCTTGATCTAATCCCGGATTAGAATTTTCCAAATTTCCCCAGCACCTCACTCATCATCCAAATCCTGTTGCACAATCCCTATCTAGCTCCAGCCATCGCTACAATCCTCCCCGGATGTTAAAACGGAAGTGGCCCCTTTTGTAAATATGTATATATTGGAGGACTGGCAATGACCAGATTCTCCACTCAAGTCATGAGTACTGTTGCTCTAGTCATGATTTGACCTACATCAGTCTCCACTGGCTTCCAATACCAGTGGCGAGGCTGGGAGAGAATCACTGGGATCTCCGGAGTCTTGTCTTGGCTTTCGAATTTGGGGACAAATCATGACTCAGAGTCCCCTGGGCGAATGAAAATATTGTATATAGGTATGAATATGTTTTATTTATTTTAATTTCATTTAGCTTCCATCTATCATTTCATTTTTTGTACATATGCTTCTTAATTTACTAATTTTATTTTTGAAATATATCTTTATCTTAAGGGAGTGGGGTAGCTTAGTGGTAGGCACTGAGCTTCCAATGCTAAGGGTCCCAGGTTCGAACCACGGCACAAGGCCGTGGGGCGACCTTGGGTCGGGAGACCCTCCTGGGGCATACCCAGCCTCTATAAAGTGGGCCTTAATTAAAAAAATTGTTAAGGGGGAAAACCTAGCGGCTGAGCGTGATATCGGTCAAATCACCTCCTTGCACAACCGTGACCTAGAAACAGTGCTTTCCCTATATAGTACTGAACCCCGGACTCTTCATAGGCTGTAGTGGTACAGGTTTTTTTTTTTATATCTTTATTATCTCTGTATGAGTTATTATTTGTATGTACATATTGTGTGGATGATTAATGTAGCCCTAACATTAGTGCCCTTCAATGTGGCAGAATGCATTAATATTCAATTAATAAATAATAATAAAAATACATGTTTTAAACAATTTAATAAATACGGAAAAGCATGAAAGTAAAGGGAACTATGAGAATATTTTCCGAGCTAGCGAGAAAATAACTATTTGAGGTAATACAAAAGAAACAGTGGAATAGCAATATGGAACACAAATATTTGCTCTATAAATATCGAAAGCTGTCAAACAGACGAAATTGAAACGTGTACCTACTAACCTTTTTCCCTTTCTTAATCTCGCAATTCCCTATTGTTAAGATGGTAGATCAACATTCCAACCTTATTATATTTCAGATATTGGAAACGGAATTCTGTTATACTAAATTTAACGAAGTCAGTCCATAAATATGATAAAATTAATATCCACAATGCCACATGACCAATATGACATCGTTATCCAAACATAAACCAACCGTGCTCTCAATTATCCGGACTAAGCTTGTTAATTATTATTCTATTTTTAAATTTAAATATATACATTTTTTGGCAAAATAAGGTACGGTTTAAAATACTGTCCAGAACAAAAATTAAAACACGAGTCTAAAATTAATCAAGTGTTAATTTCATACATATTATTTTTACAGAATGAAGGAATTTTAGTGGTTAATTATTAAAAATGATATTATAGTTTAAGTGTAACATTCAACTTTATTTGTAAT
This sequence comes from Nezara viridula, assembly GCA_928085145.1. Taxonomy (NCBI): domain Eukaryota; kingdom Metazoa; phylum Arthropoda; class Insecta; order Hemiptera; family Pentatomidae; genus Nezara; species Nezara viridula. The sequence continues at coordinate 117,794,162 of OV725080.1, forward strand.
AATAAAAACATACATCAGATCCAAATAGTCCTAATTTGTTTGTACTTTACCTCCGCCCATTTAGCTCTTAGGACTTTTTCAAAAGCCCTTGTTACAATAGTTGTCTATTACTATATTATGGAATAATAGGCAGGTGGAGGAATTAACCCATATAATTTTATTTTGTAGATTCGTCAAACATCCTTTGAACGAATTATCCTTAAGATGGACTGTTACTTATACAAAAACGTCGCCGCAAAGAACATAAAATAAATAAAATTTATTTATTATTACTTCGTTCTTTCAATGACTAAACACCCCGAGCAACCTGTCTCCAAATATCTTCTACAATCAACTATTATCCACTATCATGATTTTATTTATGTATTAAAATACGGTTCTTCTTCGTGGATCCAATGTTTGTTTTTATTATAGAAACTAAACAATATTTTATATATACCCACAACCCCTAACCAACATTTCTCACTTTAAGTATTTACAAGATTCATCATTTTGAATTGTATTCCTTATTTATGAAAGACATTAGATTTAGATCTTTGAATTTAAATGTTGGGACAATATGAAAATGTATTCTTGTTATCCATCGAAGTTTCTGAAAATTATTCGTTTCTTTTAATGTGTTCGAAAGTTTCACGTCTTACGTCTTTAGAGTTAAGAACAAAATGATAAAGTGTTCATAAAAGAACTGCAGTGAGATGTTAAAAATGAAACACAAGACATTCCTCAAAATTTTGCTATCAAATACTCTTTAAGAACGAATATAATATAAATTGTTACTGAGTTATATATATAAGTTAATATATAAGTTTACTGAGAACTATTTTGTTATAATTTTCTTATCAGCTCATCGTTAGTACCCGAACGGAGAAATTAATTTTCTTATGATGTGTTTGATGGTTGCAGAACAGTAATTAAGATGAAAATTTAAAATATACTACTTGTTCCATGAGAATAATTTACATAGTATATCGGTCAGCGAATAGATATAAATATAAATAGACAAAAAACAAAACAGTCTCTACCTTTTTCTCGTCTGTTTCTCTACTGATTTCCTTTTACTTTCACTTACATGTATATATCAAACATATGGTGAACGTCAAAATTTTCGAATTCGATATTTCAATGGAAATACACAGATATCGTTTATAAGGACATCGATTGTAGCGATGTTAGGCCTTCAACGACGAAAACAACAAGTGCGATGCTTCAGAAGACTTGTGTAACGTACCTATAGGATATAGCGACCCCTGCAATAACAAATGATTGGATTTAAAGACTCGATTTCTTAATTTTTAGTAAAAATGATGTGACATAACGATAGTCGGCATTCAGAACTCCTGAAACTTTTATGTTTATATCCCCCTTAACGAAGACATTCCATTATTCAACATTTCTGTATGTAAGCGTCACATTAATATGATCAATTTCATGCCATTCTAGAGTCTTGCCGTTAAATTCACTTTCTGTTTAGTACTGCAATCAGAATATCGAAGAGCAAAAAGTTTTTTCTTAGAAGTAAAATCACACATACTATCGACTGGGGAAAGAGTCCAATAACTTGACTCAAGAATTAAACGCAAGTCTTTCAACAATTTGAAAAAGTTGCAAATCTATTCAAGAGTATCTAATCACGTCGAAATCGGTTCTTCTCAATATTCCGCCGACTAAATCGTCTCTTCTTAATATTTCATTTTCAGGATTAAGTCAGATTTTAATCAAAAATACTAACGCATATTTAAAAGTGTTCTTAACTCTGGAAAGTGGGCGGTAGTAGAAACAGGGGTATGCGATATTAGAAACCACTCTTCGTTCACTGGAATTTTTTTTTTTTAATTCAGTTAGATAACATAAATTGCCACAGCTTTCGTGCCTGGTTGATCTCGGGATATTAAAGTAAATAGTTCTTAGTGGTAGTGGTGTTTATTGAGATTTTCTCCTAATTGGTAATATAAAATGAACGAAATGTCGAGTTTGAGTAAAAGATATTTGGGAAAACCATTTAATCATTTGAAGATCATAGAAAACCAGAAAATTATACGTCATAGGATTTACGTAAATTTCATAGTATTCAATATTTATTTACTTAACAAAAAACAGTATCACAAATGGTTGAAGCTACTAAGAAACAGGATGGACCTATCTGGAACTAGCCTCAGGTGAGAGGAAGACAGGCCCCCACCAGCGATAGCAGGCTGCAAGAGAGAAAGGCCCTGACACTTGTGGCTGGGCCACGCCCCTATTGATCGAACGCCCCCCACTACTGGTTATAAAGACCATTCCACAAGTGACAACAACCACGTGGTCAGTACCAATGTGTGTGATGGTTTAGATCAGTCAAACGGTTGAGGGACGTTAAGCAAGTACCGCAAATCCCGACTCCCGAGTTAACACTTTGGCCCAACGGCCGTTGAGATAGATCATAAGTCAGGATTAAAAAATGTCAAGCTGACTCATATGCCTGGCTCCCACCGAAAATATTCTTCATACATTCTCTAAACTTTGATACTGTTTACTTTTTGTACAGTGTTAAGATTAATCTCTTCTCCGAATGAATCAGCGCTAAATTGAAATTAAAGCGTAGAATGTCATTATCAGATGTAAACAACTTTTCAGTCATTCTTAATTGAACAAATATTCCATGATGAAACGATAGGAACATGCTGGTGTTACAACCTAGGGAAAGTCACAGCCATACTTAAAGGTAGGTATCCTTTGGAACTCGAATATAAAGCCCAACACAAAGAGGCTAATATACGCGGGAGGGGTGGCCCCACGTGCGCACAGCACCGCGAGTTGCCCGGCAACCAGTAACGGAATTTATGAGAAAACGTAAGAGTTCGCGTCTCGATGCTGAAGGGGATTTTAAATTCCCACCCTCACCTTCCAGCCCGGGAAAATCCCGTATACCTAAAATAAAGGCGAGATAGATAAGAATAAGAGGAAAAAAAAAAAAAGAGGCATATACAAGGCTATATTCAATCCTGTAACAACATATGCCTCGGAGACTTCGGTCGTCATCGCTAGACACCGGAAAGGATTGTTAGCAGTAGACATGGATTTTTGATGAAGGGCAGCAAAAAAATCCAAAAGACAAAGAATTAAAAATAAAAGAATTCTGAAGCTTAAGGTCGTGTAGTGGACAGAAACATTATATCAAATATTGGGAAGAAAAGAGTATATTGGCTTGAGCATTTGTTCAAAAGAAAGACGCCTGAAAGATTACCAAAGTTATGTATGGAATTGGAAGTAGAAGAAATAGGGAACAAAGGAAGACCAGAGGTAAAATGGTAAAAAGACGCGACGGAAAAAGCCTAGCGGGGCATGTCATACCAGAAGAGCAACCGATGGAAGAATATCTTGAATGATATTTAGGTCAAGGACAACCACAGTAGTGGAAAGGTTCTTAATAAAAAAAATATTTAAGAAATACTATAAAGAGATTGAACGTACGACAAAACGTTTACTGGTGAAAGCAGGACCATTGGAAGGAGTATAAAAGGAGGTTTTGGGGAAATGGTACGGAAAAAAAACGAGAAAAGTATATCCGCATGATAAAAGACGGGAGAGGGCAGAGAAGGATTTTAGAACCGATAAGAATAGCCGTGGATTTCTCAGCATTCAGTCGCAACTCACTGTTCACTGTCGAAGCTGCAGAACACTAATACACTCGCATTATTCTAAAATAAAGCTTTGCGGTAAATCTATAGAAAAATAGTATAAAAATGGAAATGGAATAGAGTCAGGAACCATTTATGTAGGTATACAACATGAGGCATTGTGAGGTAAGAAACATAGGAAACAAAACGTTGCAGAGGAAGACATTTTTTTTTATAAAAATGACACTTTTTTGTGGGCCTTTGTTATAGGTACATCCAATCTTTTTAAATACTATTTTGACAACCAAGAATTTTTAACTTCTCTTTGAGCAAAATGTCTTTCTATAGCAAGGCGGCTCTTTTTATTTTTTTTATATAATTATCGGAAAAAACAATATCACAATTTGCCAAGTTTATAAATTAAACTAACTACAACACTCTATTGTAAGCATTCTTCACATTAACAACACATGTATTATCGCCAGATAACACATTGCTGATGCCTTAAAACAATTTAAAATTCATAAATACAAATTCTGAATTGTTATCAAGGAGATAACGATATCGAGGATCACAGAACCATAAAGAAGGAGGAATACAAACACTAAATATTTTTACTATCTCGTGAGCCTTAGATCAATTTTTATCATTTAAAACCTGTGAATCATTGCATTATCTCAAATATTTCACCTTCAAAAGTCCTCATTCTTCATTAATACTTCAATACTTTCCATGGTTACACGATCATTTGGAATGACATTTCTTTCCGTCAATGCGAATACGTTATATTCTGGAAGGATGATTATATACCTTTATCCCATCTGGGGCATATTGACACATATGCACATTATTCTAGATACTTCAAAAGACTAGACATCTTATACAGCCCTCTGCTATTGTATCTTATTTTTCTTCCTCCTTACGTCATTTCAGCATGAAGCCACTTCGACCACACAACTTGGTCACTCGCCTATTCCTTCAATTTGCAATGTATCGTAGAGGCTGGGCAACTATTTAAAATATATTTAAAGATATAATACAAATAAATGCACATACTAGAACTACAGGTTTTTCGGTGCACTACCTGCTAATGGGTGCAACAAAGATAAGCCTAATGGACGGTCAGGGTCAAGAGTCGGAGGAGACCCTGGAAGGGTGGTACATAGCAAGCCTAGGGTGACCCTGCCATACCTCCTGCTCGAATAAAGTCTTCGGTCGACATTCCGATTACGGTGAAATAAAACCTAATGGATTCCATTAGTCTAGCGTAAATAGGTTCCCGGGATCAAATAAATGACCGACCCATCTACAGAGAAGGGTCAAAAACAACTTCAGCCCATATGAAACGGCCTTACAGATTTGTTATTATAAATATTACAGAGTATTCTATTGTACACATTTACTGAATGTATTTTTACTTGTAATACAGTTGTAAATATCATCAATAAATAAATAAATAAAAAAAATAAAAATATTACAGAGGTGTGGTCATCTCCTATGCTACAAAATTTTAACCAATGGGAAAAATCTGGAAAAAGAAGTCAAAAACAGGTGCGGGATAACAATGCCTGTTGAAGACAGCCAGATGTACGGGGCAGTTCTGGAAGAGAACAAATCAAGCCTTGATAGTTCCTTGGAGAAGATAGTCCAGAGGAGAGAGAAGCAAGCAGGTTAGACGAGGGAGGCTGGAGATGATTCTGGAAGGAAGATGGGCACGATCCAGAGGACATCAGCGAAGCAAATCATTACACCAGCTGGCAGTTACACCAAAGGTTAAGTTACAACATTCATATAGAATTTACCTATTTGTAAACTTGTTTAAAAATCAGTAAAAACAATAGTTCAATTAGCCCGGCACACGTATAGCATTCTCCAGTAAAACGTTTCATGAGTATTAATAATGTTTTAGATCACAAATAGTTTTCTTATTGATTAAATCTTCATTTTTTAACAATCTTCCTTGCATGGTACCACCCCTAACCATCACCTACTCCTGACTCCTGTCCTCCCTAGAAAAGCGGTGAGCCAGAAACGTATCAAACTGAGCTAAGGTCTCCTCTTTCTTGAACTAGTCGCTAGATGTATTGTTAGTATGTTCTTATAGGCCTGTTCAATGGTGTCCTGCCATTTGGCCTCGCTTCTATACACTCCTTTGCTACTCTGCCTTCCCTCATTCTTCAGATATGTATATACCATCGAATATATCGGCATTATATAGTTGATTTCTGTATTTGTACACTAGATTGAAATATCCTATTCAACAATCAGTATCTTCTTCAAAGCTACCATAACAACCAAATTACTATATGGTAGCTTACAGCTGTATCAATTAAGATAAATATCAAATATTTTGTTAATGAGTAGTTATATTACAATTTAATATATAATTCATATTATATATAAAAAAAAAAGATGATAAGGTATGAAGGAATTTTATGGTTAATAATAAATTTAATGTAATTGTCAGGTATGATTTTTATATAATTATAACATACAAGATTTTCAAATATTACACAGTGGTAATGCGATACTGATTCCCTATACAGTCATTACTAATTACATCATCTCTACTAGTAATGATGACTCGGTATCATAAAATCTAGATTCTTTTCATTATCTTGTATCATTTCTGCTTCGTCCCGTTACATAACCATTTCGAAAGTAGTGCAATGATTTTTAATAATGCATAAGAGAATTTATAGGAAGTAGCAGAATGAACTTGGGATAATATAGATTATAAATTGTTTAAATTTGTTACGAAAACGTGCTAATAGATTATATATAACCTAAACAAAGAAAAATTGAGTTGTTATTGCGAAGTAAATATTTGGCATAGGGTTGAATATATGAATACAGATATGAATGGTATTGCCCGGAAGGGAACTGAACTGTTCTCCATTAGAAGCGAAGGCTTTGATACGAGACGAGTCTATTTGCCTCAATATTGCCTGGAAACACTTTCATGTGTTTACCAGGAACTTATAAGCAAGAAATGTTTTTAATGCCCATATACATTTCTGCCAGACAAGTGAAATAATTAATTTCAAGACTAATTTGGAAAATAAGGTTGATTGATTAATATATTTTACTTTTATGATAGTCTATCACTTACAATTCAAAAAGTATTATACTAGTTGCTAATGTATTAGAGTATACACAAGAAGATGGATAGGGCTCCTTGAAATCCTAGATTTTGAAATAAATTTTAATAAATAAAATAAACTTTTAAGAACTTGTAACTCCTCCCTACCTCCCTTCCATAATAAATGGCATTTACCTAATTCCATATAACGCCATTTGTACACTGACCAATTTGTACACTGGCGTATGAACGGGCCAACTAAAACTAAAAAAAAAAAAAAAAAAAAAAAAATCAAGGTAAAAATTTTAATAAAATCATTTTTAACCAAATGATGCAAACGAATACATAACGACGAAATACTTGGTTATACATATATAATAACATTGTTATGAGCAATAAAAAGTTGATTCCTGATAATTGGACAGAACCCCATTGATTGCCATAGAATTTTAAAGAAACAAAAACAATACATAAAGAAGTAGAAGTAATATTCAAAACCTATAATTAGTATTTGCTACAACAAAATCGAAGGAACAAATTATTGTGTAATTTTTTTATCTGAGCTACAGTAAGAACTATTCAGAAATCTTAGGTTCAACGAGTAAAGTACTGAGGCTACTATTCTCCAGTGCGCAGGTTCAAGTCGGGCAGTGGCAGATTATTATTTATTATTTATTTTATTTCATCGGCTTGGGATCGACCTTGGGAACAGGAATTCATAGGGCACATCCAGCCCTATAAATTGGATATCCTTAATTACTTACAGAGAGATTTATCTATATCACATGCTGTGCTGTCCTTTCTCAAATTGAACGAACTACAGTTTTCATTAACGTTTTCAAAACTTAACTGATGTAAATGACCAGTAAATAATGAAACTTTAACTAACAACCACCTATCGCTTTCGGAAACTCAACAACAACCATTAAATGGAATAAATAATAACAAACAATTTTACAAACTATCACACCATACAAAAATTCAGAAAAAAATCTAAATTACAATGTACACTATTTCAAAGTCATTTTTATCTAACATTTAAATGCAAAGTCTTGTTCAAAACCGATATTTGCAAATAACTGTTTATGTCAGGATATGTTTAAGGCTCAAAGTAAATGCCGGAGGAAAGCTATTTAAACCTTGAATAACACAACGGCAGTACGGAGGAAATTTACATATTACATGGAATGGCGAATATCCAATATGATACGCTACATTCTAACAGGCTACTTGTTTTTATCAGTTTGATATCCAATAAAGGAGAGCGTATTACAGCAAGCAATCTATGAGCTTGTTCACTATCTATCGACAAACTATCAATATTACACCACAACTATTTTATTTTCTACTCTTTTCTTTAAAAAGTTATTACATTATAAATAATAAGCTGTTGATCACAAAAAAAATCAAAAGTGAAACTCTTAACAGAATAATTTTAAACCAAAGATTTGAAAAAAACAATGTTAGCAGCAATAAAATGTAAATTACTTGATAGTGAATAATATAACGTTGATTGTGAAATAAATTTTAAAAAAAATAAATAAAAATAAGTTAAGAAGTAGAATATCCGAAACCTAAAATTTATTCAATTGTGTACAAAATATCAAAAAGCTGTATATTAAAAAAAAAAAAGTCTGCCAAGAAGGGAGAATACAACTCCCTAAGAATGAATATATAAAATGACCTCTGAAGTCATTTATTTGTCGTTTGGGACTGAAATCTACAAAAGCCTAAATTTTTTGGGGTACAATCTCGTAAATAAACAAAGAAAGAAGAGAACTTTGACAACATCTATATCAGGATCTTCTATCAACTGTCAATCAAATTCCTTGAAATTTGCATTATACTAAATTAACATTAACGGCTGAATGTCCGTAAGTTCTTTTATTTTATTTCTTCGTTCCATTTCAGCTATACGCGGTTTTCCCGGGCCAGGGGCGAAAGCGGGGGATTAATTTTAGAGTTAGGAGCTCCTGGTCTCGGGATTTGAACACGTGATCGTCGGTTTATCAGGTTACCAGGCAACGCGTATTTTATACTCGCGTTAGCCCGCTCAGTTATATTACTTATATGTATTTGACTATAAAATACTGTTTGAACTTTCTTTTTTTTATAGTTTTATAGAAACAATAGAATTCACATATAACTATAGTACAAATATAAACTCCCTTTCCATATGTTCACTGTTTAACACATTGGACAGCCGTTATATTCTTACAAATTAGGTACATCAATAGGCACTTATTAGGGAATACATAATAAAATCTTATATTATTGTGTATGTTTTCTTGAAGCAATAGAAAACGACCGAGTCACTTAAGGAATTATGTGAAATGAAAAGAAAGCATTAACAACAAATGAAAATAATATAGGAGCCGGTGCGGAAGAGAGGGCTGATGCGTATGTGAAATACGCGTAGTTCGGCCAGCTGATAAACCAAAGATTGCGGGTTCAAATCCCGGTGACGGTCGGGAGAACTTTTAACTGTACATAATTTTTCCTTTTCCTTCTCCTTTAGACCGGGAAAAACTCCGTATAGCCTTTAAAAAAAACATAAGATGAAAATAGCATTAAAATTTATGAACAAATTACTGAAAAAGATAATGATTATCTTTTATGTTGTAACTTCGATTTATCCATTACAAAACAAGCTATTCTGCTAAACCATTCTGCCAATTGTTCGTATTTTTTTCCTTTTCTTTTATTATGAAACAAACTTAAAGTATTTGTTTTTGATTATGTTTACTGAAACTACCACTAGATTTAGCAGAGAGATTGGTTGATAGTTTAATGTCTTAGGGCCTAAGGTTCTTTTACACAGACAAAAATAAAACATTTTGAATTATACGATTTTCATTACAATATACATTTTGCCTTAATTGTAATATATTTTATAAGTAAGAGAGGCGACAGAAAAAAATCTTTTAAAAAAATTAATACTGCTTTTAGTTAAGTTTGTGGTTCATGTTACACAGGCCGGAATTGGTTTCTGACCAGACAAAAGATGGCAATACTGACTGAAACTCCTTTTTTTGCGATTGTACAATAAAAAGCAAGGAAAAATACTGTAACATTCAGTAAATACTGTACTATTCTTACGGCTGTACTCTATATCGGAAATAAAGAAGAACTTGAGCATAACAGTTCTTACATAGTAAAAATATATCAGTGCTGATTCAATTGAAATAAAAACTTGTAACTGTGTATTTAATTACCAGCACTAAAAATAAAATCGAACGGTTTGAACAAAAACTATTGAACTTATTGAATAAAGTGTAGCAGTCTTATGGACATATTGCGGATAAAACAATAAGACATAGTGTCTCAATAGTGCTTGTTAAACATTATTTAAATAAGTAAACCACACAAACGAATGCAGCCCTTTACTATTTAGTTATTAATGCCAAAAATATATATATTTTTTAAAAAGTTCGATCCCACTAAAATTAAAAATAGTAAATAAATTTGGAAATGTGATGTTCATATTGATGCACAAAGTATCGAGGATGTTAAATGTCAATCTGCGCGGTTCGCAAGTTTCGTGGATTAATCCTTCATTAAATGAAACTAACCTGCTAAGTTGCCCCTTATACTGCCTCATACCCAACATCCTAACATTACCCCATCCCAACTACTTAATTGCACCCTCTAGACATGAACCTACTCTAAAGTTCACATTCACAAACCTAATTGATAACAGCAACCGACCAAATGTTGGTGCCCGTAGGTAGGAAAAAGACGCTTCAGAATTCATAACAAAAACGTAGATTTCAAACAAATGAGGTGTCCTACTAATTAAAAGGAAAAAGCACATTTTTGAAAAGTCTGTTATAAGTAGTGTAGGGTAGTGACGAATCTTGGTCTAGGTCTTGGTCTTGCGTAAGAGTCTCGCAACGGTCTTGCAGTTACCTATTAGCTTAGTACTATAGAGATATACTGTATTTTTTTAGATAAGAGAAATCTAACTAAGCCCGAATGAAAAATTAGAAGAGTTAAATGCAAAAGTATCTAAAATTGTCCAGCATTAGTAGCTATTTTGACTTAATTTTTAGACGAAAAATCGATTTTTTATACCATTGTTGGTCTTGATCTTGCAACAGTGCAAGACCAAGATCGATTTTGGCCAACACTAGTTATAAAACTAAAATAAATATTTACTTAAAGTAACAGAATTCTTTAGTTTAAGGATCCACATTGACACAGAAACCATAAAGCATAAATCCTACTCTAGTCCCGAAGGATATAATCTTGCTGATTTCTCCTGATGCCAGCAGATCCATTCAACAGGTGATAAAAAGAAAAGGCCTACTGAATCACATCTTCTATCTTTCCACGTACTTTTGATTAATATCGACCCAACTCCCTTCATATTTTTTTATAATAATCCATATATAAAATCATACTAACATGAATTTAGGTGAATATCAAAATCTCGTTGCACTTATAATATATATGTATCGAGAACTAGCATTTCTAAGAGTTGTCTAATCACAATTAATTTTATTTGAAATTCTGATTTTCCTTTGAAATGCAAATCTGCTATTGAGGAACTAAAAACAAAATTTCTTACAGAACGTGTAAATAAAATTACATTAAACATCTCTATAATGATTATTCTTAAATCTATTTCAGTTGGATTACACAAATTTTATCAAAATATTTTTTCACTTATCAATTAATGAATGACCTTGCAATCGAACAGAAAAATATTTAATAGATTTTTGTAACATACCATCTAATTACTGGGAACCGGGACAAAAAGTTAACACATAAGTATTATATTATTGGTCATCATAATATAATTAGCACCTTTTTTTTTATTATTTGAACTATGAAAATTCTAAAAATTCTAATGAAAATATTAAAACTTGTAAAATTGAAAGTACAAACTAAAATATTGCTGTTATCACAAGTTCACAGCTGGGAGCAAAATTAACTGTACTATGTTCATGACAATGTGACATTATTATGTGTAAACTAATATCAAAAAAGTTGCTGTCACATCTAAGGCATATACCTATCTTAAATACGTGATATCAGTTTCATAGGACTTTTCGTTTTTGAGCTAGACTGCTAACATAAAAACACACAGACCATTTTTCGGAACTTGGTCATTTCGACTCAGGGTAACTCAAAACGTGTATTTCCGTTGAAAACTCAGATTCAAAAATTTTCTCGATCGCAATATTTACCCTTACTATATATTACATATATACGTAAGTAAAAGTAAAAATAATAATAAACATGCAACTTAATTGCAGTTGAGACCAATTAATTCAATTTTTGACCCTGTTGACGAAACTCAACAACATTTTATAGGTTATTATTTTAAAGGTTAGATCGTGTTTTAATCAGTTTAATAATATTATTGATAAAAATAAAATATTTTCACAATGAAATCGGTAAATACTATCTCTGTTATCACTATATTTAGTTTTGGATCGCTTTTCTTTCCCATTTTTCAACAGAATAGAAGTAGAATAAACAAATACTAATTATATGTTGTATTTCATTACAGTGAACAAAATTGTCCTTAGGAATTTTTATTAAAATAAAAAGTAATGATTAACGGAAAAAGAGAATCTCGTCCGAGCAATAAATATGAGTAACATTTATAAATTTTTGATTTCAATTCGTTTTTCGAATTCTACGTATATCCTGAAAACCTCAACTTTTGAGAGGGAGTTAAGTTTTTGAATTTTTCCTCGATCACTATGGTTCATTATTTAAAATAATAAAAAAAAAATTACAAATAAATAAATGATATTTACTTTTATATTTGCCAAAGTTTCGGTCCAAAGTTCAGGCCTTCATCATGGCTAAGAAAAGACCAGCTACCAAACGAGAAACTTTTAACTTATGAAAAAAACATACATTAATAATAATAATAATGTAACAAACATAAGTGTTTAACATTTAACGTGTTAAGTTTAAATTAAATATTTAACATGGCTTACTAGGAACAGCTTTCCTTAAAACAAACAAACTGATTTAAGATGGCCTGACAGCCAAAACTTCTTGAAAATAAAAATGTTTGACTGGTGAAATTATTTTTCCTGTCTCAGGAATTTTTAATAAACTGTTTCTCTTCCCTTAAACACAAATATAGTTTAGAAACAAATATTTATTTCATCTTATGGAACCTTATTTTATTATAACTGAGAACCAACAGAAATGATACTTACGAAAATCCTTTAAATTCAGGTTTCATTTGAAAACAGGAATTAAAAAAATATTATGAAACAAACAGACGAAAAATTGTTTGTTATACTACAGCATATAGTGAAATCAATGATTTCGGCGTTAATGGAGAGTGTCAGAGTAATTAGATAATACTGTCAAAAGTCATTAAGCTTTATCCTAGCTCAGTCTGAAACATACTCAACTCAGAAGCAAATTTTTACGTGAAGTGAATTGAAGTATAATAATGAATTAGTTTCTTATGCCAGTGCATACTTGTTTCAATCTAATTTTATTTACCAACTCGCTCATTTATGAGAAGATTAATAAATAGATGAAAAATGTTACCACCAACGCATATTTACCATCTATAATTCACTCGATTTCAGATTATCGCTTCTTATGGTCAAAACTTCACTACTTACCCATAATAGAAATACTACTATACTGATTTACTCATAACTAATCAATGTACTTCCCAAAAAAATAATAAAGGACAAGTCAATCGGACAATATCAGCTATAGGTCCCATAATTTAGACATAGTATCAATAATTCCGAACCGGAAAACCTTTTTTGTTATGTAAATGTTCGGAATCTGCTAAAGTCTTTAAGAGTGATCGCCCATCGATTATACTCCAGGCAGATGATTAAATCGCTGTTTGCATGTCATCCGAACAAGTCAAACGCTACTGTATTGTCAAATCGCCATTGCACTTTCTTAAGTGCTCACAATTAATATTAATTCATTTCACCGTTCTGGTTTTCTTTATTATATCCACAACTTACAGACTGTGTGCAAGAGCTTCTCAGGTGGTAAGTTCACAGTAACAAATTCAATCTATGTTCTGTTTTCTTTCCTTATTTTACATACATTTATTAATTACATCAAACTCTTCCACCAATCGTAGGTAATAGCAATAGTATTTGAATGGTGATTGGAGTATGTTCGAATCTATTTTTTTTTTTTTTTGCGAATATGCCATGCATATACAAATAAACTAATTAAGTAAACGTCTTGTAATTGTTCATTAAAGATATAAGTATGTTACACTTGCATCATTAAGTACATATTTTGTTTATAAATAAGAGACCTCCTAAATTTATCTAGTCGTCGTTGTGCTATCAATGGTTTGAATTGTCAATCTTATTGTTGAGTATTTAATCCAAGCGTATGGCTCAATTTTTTAATACTATCGAATCCGCTAAGTCGAAAATGTCAATATTACCTTGTGAGTTAAAACGCCAGAGAGATACTTTGTAAAATTTAATAATTATAAATTACTAATTATATACCAGTAGCCTGGTTTTACAACTATATTATCAATTTACAGTCCTCCCCTAATTAAGTTGGTATGGTCTAACTTTCCACGGGGAGCAGCCGTGCTGAAAGTTGAGGCCAGGTTCCTAGCTAAGATCTTCAATTTACTAGTACAGTGCTCTAACTACCCTACTATACCGGCCCCCAAATACAAGTAGTTCAATTATAAAATTTAGAAAATAAATAAATATATATTAATAGCCTTTAATAACTTTATAACTCGCGATCATTTGGCAACCCGAGGGCGAACTCATGTGGCCATTTATTAATTACCAAATATTTGGAAACGTAAACATAAATTACGATATCATCTTTCAATAAGTATAGATATTTATTGTACATGATAAGTAACATTAGAGTTAAGGAAATAACAGTATATGAGTTTTAACTTCGTGCCACATTAATTTGCCGTTGGACTGCCTGCTGCTTATAGCGGCCGAACTATACAAGCTATTAATATATAAATACATAAACTGTAAGCACTAAATCAGGTTATTGTCAAAATAATTTAATTGAAATTATAAGTTTGTGTGTTTTTTATCCATGATTATAATATATAAAGACAACACTATATATTTCATTCGGTTCAGCAAACTATGATTTTTTGAAGAACGTTATACAGGTGACTTGAACAGCTTAATTGGCTGAGAAAAACTTCCTTAGTTTAATTAAATTTGTAATTTGGGCTTTCACTTGATATGCATACGAAATTCGGTTGTTATGGAAAAATTATTCATCTAAACGAGGTTTCTCCATCATTTCGCATCTTAATCATTTCTCTTCAGTAAATTTTCATCTCTAAGGGAGAATATATAACGAAAACAGCTACCAACAAAAACAAATTTTAACCAACAATAAATTTTCGCTTTGCCACTCTTGGAAACAAGTTTAACACACAAACATTTAAATAAATTGGAAATTATTGCATGGAAACGTGTATTTTTCTTGAATAAAATGGGGTAAGGTTATTAGTTTTAAACAATATGAAAACGTGAAAATTCATTACACGTTATTAGCGTTTAAACAGGTTTATTGTCGTTCTAACCCTTTTCCTTGATAAGATCCTCAAGAAATTAACATTTTACAGATCATTTCGTATTTTATGGAATTAATAATCTTGAAAATATGGGTTATTATAATTTGTGTATTTGTATTGGCTATTGTTTACTGCAATATGTATCTGAAACGAACTGAAAAACAAATAAATATTGTTTGTATATTTCCCAATGATTAAGCCTTCCTTGAAACGCTATGCGGTCCCTGTTCCCTCGAAATTTGTAAAGCATTTAATGTGTCTCTAATTAAATTATCAATTTGTCTCTCATTGAATCATTTAATGAAATGTAAGCATGAGTAATAGGTCAAATTACATCATGCCCAAATTAGAAAAATGTGCTTAAAATTTAATTATACAGAATATTTATGATAGTCGATGAGAATAAAATCATAACAAATAAAAATCATTCAATTTATTCCCCTATATACTTTTCAAAAATACAAAGAAAAAATCTGGTGTGTCCACTCACACGACTTTCCTATCTATTTCAGAAAAGTTTTCATATCTTTACATATGTTCATGAAGAAACAAAAAAGAATTGAACTAGATAAATTTTCCTGAAAATTGATCTAACATAAGATTTTAGTATGATTTATTTGATAAACTAAAGCAATGTAAACCGGCTTAAGGTAGTTAATTTCTGTTAAATGTAGAGGAAATAGTGAAGATTGTGTTCATTTATTGCGCGCAAGCTATTGCGCATGGAGCACCGAATTTCTGTCACAGGCATCGGTAGTAGAAACCCTACAATATAAAAAAAGAAGCAACAAAATCGGTTCAGTAGTTTCCACTAATCTTGGCACAGACAGACAGACCAATGGCTAAAAATGTGTTTTTCGGACTGTCGGAAATTTGATCCGATTGCAATACTTTCCTTACCTCGTATAGGTAGGAAAGTAAAAATAAGCTTATTACTGAGTTATATTTAGATTTTATGTCCAGCATATTATGATGTTATAATACGGTGGTGAAGTTAATATAAGTATACAGCATATTTGCATATTAACACAAAATATGTAAATATCATCCTTGATTATTTCTCTAACGAAGTTAGAGCAAGATTTTACATGAGAAAAACTGGCATATCATCGTTGAAGACTTGGATTTTTCACGACCTCAATGCTTTTAATATCCGATTCACTAAAACCATTTTTGCTAAAAATTCAAGCACAAAACCTAAATAATAGTCATTAGAGAACTTTATGATCATGATAAAATTATGATAAGCCTTTTTTAATACACAGTATGTAATTCTCAATTATATAATTAGTGGTTAACCTGAAAAACGGTATAACAGAAAAATGTAAGGTATGCATAAAATAACAAATATTTATTTATTCGCATTATAAATCCCTTCCTTCAGATATAACATGCCCCTTAGATATTTCAGCCAACCTTCGTTATCCATGTTTAGGTTTTGCCTCGAGTTATTATTTCCCGATTCATCCCTTGTATCACTATGTAATATTTGTTTATTTTGCCTATACATCTGGTTTCGGGTCTTCCTCAAGGCTGCTGGCGACCTAGCACGGTTGTACTCCAGTCGTTGATAGTCCGGGAGCCCGCAAAAAAAGGTGTCTTATTTCATACAAAGTCTGTCCTTGTAAATTAACCATGTCCAAGGCCAGATGAGGAAAAATGCATATCAGTCAACATAAAGTCGCTTGAATACAGAATGGCGACCAGATGAATATAGATAAGAGACCCTATATAGGTGGAAAACATATTTATAAAAGACATATAAACATAGAAAGCTACCAATCCTTTAAATTTAAAGTAGTTACTTTCTTAAAACATGAAATAATATTCAGTTACTCCATACCTGGGGATTTAATGTCGAAAATTTGAATTTACGATTTAAGTTCACATTTTTTTGTTTTTCGCTTATATCAGTGAAATTGTGCGTTGCAACGTTAATAATGCCCCATATTAAAATAAAGCTGACAAAATTTGCATTAGAAATGGTTATATTCATTTCTTCATTTTGTTTTCAAACAGTAACTTCGAAAATAAATTGTTTTTGCCTCGCATTGTTATCATTATTTCACTCCATGATTCTTTATCTCACGAGGAAGGAAATTGTTTGAAATTAAATTTTCTTTAAGAATTTTATACTTACTTTACTATCTTATTTTCAACTGTATAAAATCTAGAGCAATTATAACTATATATTTAAATTCCGATATTATGCAGAAAAACTTATAATTTCGTTATTAAACAGCTCATAATCGTTATATAACTCAATGTAAGTATGTACATTACATAAGGCAATGTAAATTTATATATCCTGGCTTATTTAAAGATTAATAACTGTTTAATAACGAAGATAACAAATAGTTTGCTTTTCAGCATAGCATTGGAGTTTAAACATAAACTTTTAATTGTTCTAGGTTTTGAATGGTTAAAGATAAGATAGTAAAGTAATATATATTCATAATGTTAGGCTACTTTCTTCCACATGACTTCTAGGTCAAGTAATGCGAGGTAAAAACAATTTTTTTTTTAAGTGAGTAAATTACGAGGACGGCTATCTCGGAAACTGTAAAATATAGCGAAAAAATTAACAAACCCATTTCTAATCCAAATTTTGTCAGCTTTAATTTTATATAGGGCATTATTAACGCTAGAACGAGTAGTTTCACTGATATAATAGAAGAACAGAAAAAAGTAAACTTTTCGAATCGTAAATTCAAATTTAAATTCGAGTTGAAATCCACGGGTTTGGGGTAATTGACTATTATTCCATGTCTTAAGATAGTAAATATTATAAATTTAAAGGGTTGGTAGCTTTATATATCTATAGGCCATCTTTAAATATGTTTTCTACCTATATAGGGCCTCATATCTATCTTCATCTGGCCGCCTTTTTGTATTCCAGCGGTTATATGCTGGCAGGAGTGCATTTTTCTCATCAGGCCTGTAGGCATGGGCAATTTATCAGAACAAACCTTAGTATGAAATAGATACCTTTTTTAGCACGGACACCCGGAATGAGAATACCGTCCGTAACCAGTTTTTTCGTTTTCTAAATTTTTGAGTTGCAAGTTAGCAGTGGCGGATTAATATTTAGGCGGACTAGGTGATCACGTAGAACTAATGGCAGTATACAGGTCTTGAAATATCTTAAATTAAAGTTTTTGGAAATAGCCTAAAAGATATAAATTATCTAATTTATACGAGACATAACTGATTTCAGAACTGCATCGGAACAATATAATCTCATATTATATTATGGCTTCAACGCGACACACGAGTTGTAGCAAATAAACAAGACTGATGTTTTTATTCATTTATTAATATACATCGCTTTGGTAGAGTTTTAACTCTATAGCAAGGGAATTGGCTTTAATACATTATACATCATAATCATATCCCTATATATATATTACAATCTTAAACATAACCAGTAACAAAAATCATTAATAATTAAAAAATCACTTTTGCTAAAGTACGATTATTTTATTCTCTATATGCATATATTTATGCAAGGTATCAAGAATTAATTGCGCAAAAATAAATAAAAAATAAAATACCACAAAAGTAAAAAAAAAAAAGTTTTTCTTTTTTTTCTCAATAAATTAACCATCTATACAGAATAAGCGAATTTCGCAAACCCGATTAATAAAACGGCATCTATTAATCTCATTCAAACAAAAAATCATAAAAGGAAACATTTCTTTTTTTCCATTTTATAAAACTGAGGTATAACATTAAGGTATTAAAGTATAAAGTATAATTGGACATGGTGGTAAAACATGCAATAAATCTTCATTTACATGATGCACAACACACAATGGACAGATATTTTTTGTGTCAAATTTGACTACAGTATAATCATTGGCAGTGTGTAACTGCATGATATTATTAAATTATTTTGATTTCATACTTATTTACTTATTATCAATATCAGTATACACCCCTCCTCCATCTATACAAAGCTCCATGCGGATCCTCCGTTCCAGAAAAAGCGGCATGCGTCCTGAAAGAGTTTAGAAGATCTCCAGGACTTCAATGGAAGATTCGCATGGAGTGTTGCAGGGATAGGGAAGGAGTGTATATTGAAGGTGATAAGTGAATGTGTATAAAATCAAAATAAAATGTTTTACAGCATCAGTCTCGTTATTTAATAGCCACACCTCTTTCAATTATTGTATATTGGCTAAATTGTATAAATGATATATTGGTATTCATATTCTAATAACGGTAATTAGCGTACTAAATATCGGTTTTGGCATAGAATTAAATATAGATACGTAAAATCCAGCGTCCCTTCTGTGCAGCAGCATAGATCATTGAAAATATTAACTCACCAGGCAGCAAAACAAAAAATGTAAGGATTTTCAAACCTTAAAAAATAATAAACCACTAAATATAGAACATGACGCATCCTACTTATTTCTTTTATCAGTTTTCCTTGACTAATTCCTGATAAGCTAGTCATTACGTGACACACTATAAGCTACTGTGTAAAATATATATTTTAAAACTGAAAATATCTGTGAATTACAACAACTTATTACGTATCTTTTAAATCAAGAGTGCATAAATACGCATTTGTTCTTTAAACATAAATAGCAAACAGGATGCAACATATATTAGGAAAAAACTAGATTATTATTTCACATACAAAAGAAGGCATACATGAAAAATGTAGAAGGAGAAGATAACATAATTTCTTTACTTCTACAGTAATTCCATGGATATTTCCATAGAAAGTGTAAGAAGAAAGAAATATACCCGGTACTTCAAAACAAGCGTGAAATACGATTTAACAATCTAAAAGCAGATATGGATTTAAATACTTCATGCATACTACCAGAACAAAAAATAAGCATACCGACCTTCTTCATAAAAGTTTTAAATATTATTCAACCTCCAATGACTTAAATCAGTCTTCTAAAATGAATGAATGGAATGAATACTTTAAAAATAGAATAATCTAAAGCTAAATAAGTACTTTAAAACTGTGTAAGGCAGCACTTTCTTGGATATTAAGATATAGTATAATTCTAAAGAATATAAAATAATTTCTGCAACGAAACTGCAACAAAAAAAATATCCAAACCGGGATTAATCTAAGGTTCTTCGGGGAAATTTTTTTTAAAAATACAATTTTTTTTAATGTACTTTCTCAAGCCAAAAATAAATTTAAATTTAAAATACAGAGAGCAATTAAAATTACATTTAACTAATGGAGAGCCACAAGCGATTAAAATATTGATTAAATAAGTAACATATTTATATTGTAGTTATCTAATTAAATTATATTAATTAAACTTAGAAAAAAAAACATCTCAATAATATTCAATGTTAGCAAAACTAATATTCAACTAATATTCTAATATTATCTATCTAACTAATATCTAACTAATATTCAAATTAGCAAAACTAATTTGGAAATCCAACCGAGTTAACATGAAGCAGCCTAGGTCCGCTGTTGTATAAATAAGAAAAATAATAAGATCGACTATTGTATTTTAGTCATTCTTCGGAACAAAAGGCTAAAAGATATAAAAATCATCATAACAATGCGAATTCAACCACTGCAATCAAACAGGCTATTACGTAAAATCAGGTCAATGAGAGGTACTTCCTGAATGATAGAAAAACAAATTTATATCTGAAATTAATAATGATACAAAAGTAAAATAAGACAGCAAGTAGCGCAATAGAACAAGTCTCTCGGCAAGAACTTGAGTAGTCTGTGCTGATCCTATGGGTTTGTGGAAGTGGATAGAGCTAGAGTCAGTGGAATTGAATTTTGAGTCAGCCAATAATAGAATTATAAAACCATCTGCGACAGTCGATGCGATGAAAGGAATGTCAAGGCCAGTATTTGAAGTCTGATTTGAGAAATGAAATGGGATTAATGAATTTAAAACTACAGAAATAATTCAATCTAACCTAACCGAAATGAACTTGCATTTCTAATTAAACCCATTGGTAGATTTCAATTATAACGACCTCTATGAATATTTAAACTTATTGTAATAGTCGAGTGCCTCCCGTTACTCACTGGGGCTCCTGTCAAGTTCATTTTATCCCAGGCATCGGCGCATGTCAACGTCCAAATGAGTCTTGGGTTTTGTCCGGGGCCGGTTTAAATATCCATAGAGGTCAATTTTGCGAACAATCAAGCGAGGTATCGCCCCCATTAAAAGTCAGTAGTTCAACACGGACAACATTTAACACGTTGAAGGATAGAGAAGGCCCACTGGATATTTCCTGACTACTTCTTGCAGGTGATGATTCTTTTTGTCAGTTTCCGTCGGATGACTCATATTCTCCCGCCTTGCATATCAATTCACACCACGTTCAATATGTCCCTACGGCCAAGCCAATCTTGGCCACTCAAATATTACACAGTATATTACGCCAACATTACACTAAAATAATCTTCCGAAAAATAAGCATAAAATAAAAAGAGATTCCAGGAGAGCGAAGTAAATTTTATTTTATATTGTAGTTGATGACTTAGTAGCATTTTTCAAATTGTCACGTTAAAATATTTATAATTAATGTTCAACATCACTAACAAATGGTCTGAGCTCAGCTTATTAGCCTAACTAATATTATCGTCGATATTTGGTAAAAAGGAGAAATTCAATCAATTGGGCCTTTTCGAATCTCCGCCTTATAGATTCAACAGCTACCTATATGGCATCAATCTACCTATATGTAAAACCGGAATATCGGCAAATTAATCTACATATAGTTATTGTTACTGCATGCAAAAGATCGTATATAAAAATGTATTTATTTTTTTTAAAAAGAGGATAAAAATTGATTATTTCTTTATGATTTATCTTTATAATTTCATAATTAGTTTCCCTATACTGTTTGTCATTGTGGCAGACCATTGCAGATGCAGACTAAAAAAAAATACCTTTAAAACAAATAAAATCAACACAGAAAAGTGTTACATACGACATTTTGCAGCGATACCTCTTATATATCGTCCTATGTAACTAAGCGAAAATATCAATATCTAAAACGTTTTGTAAAATATGCTCTTCAGTTACATCGACTTTTTCTTTCTTTTTTATTAATATTATTTATTAACTAAACAACAAAACAAACAAAAATGTTGAAAATTAAATTAAATTTGCAATGAGCAAATGTTTTTGTAGCTTTCCATAAAGTCCGGGATATAAATCAGATCAGCAGGTCTCTTGGGCAACGCCTACGTAATCGTCATGTTGGGCTGTGCGGGTTTCTTGCACGTTGAAGGATGTCTGTCAGGGGATTCATGTTGTACGCCAGTCTTTGGTGAAAGTTATCGTATTTTTCTATTGCAGTGTCTGAAATTGTTGGTACGTTTAAGTCTTTATGTAGTGTATCATTTGCGACCAAAAACGGTGCGTCAACTATCCTTCGCAACATTTTTGATTGGAAGAACTGAATTTGTTAATGTTGGAAGTTTTAGCAGAAACCCACAGTTCTATGCCGAAAGTCTAAATTGGTTTAAGTAAAACTTTATAAAGGATTAGGGTGTCAGATAAAGATAATTTTGAACGTTTGTCAAGGAATCTGGATAAAACACCATATCGTCTGTTTAATCCTATGCGTTTTTGTCGAATGTGAGTCCTTCAAGAAAGTCTTTTGTTCAGGTAAAAACCTAAATATCTAATTACACCTGATACTGGGATTTTAATGTCATTAAAATATATTTGGGGAGGGGGAAGGTGTATGGTTAAGAGTGAATAACAAATACACACTTTCATTTCATTCATTTTAATTTTCTACCTTGTAGACCAATGAGCAATATCGTTCAGATGATTTCGAATAGTGGTAGATGCTGGAAAAGGGTTTTTATCTGAGCTGAGGACTGCAATATCGTCTACAAAAGCAGCGAGTATTGTGTCATTGTGCTAGGGAAGGTCAGACATATATATCTATATATATTAAACAATATTGTTTCTAGGACAATGTCCAGATGTACTCCTGCTTTAATAGATTTAATGTCAGAACGTTTTGGCCCTACTTTTACTACAAAACGTCTGTCCGTTAGATATGAAAGTAATATTAGATAGATAGTCGGAGGAAGTAAAATTTTAAGTTTCGAAAGCTATACTTAATGCCAAACTAAATCGAACGCTTGACTAATGTCAAGAAAAACTCCAGGACAATAATTTTTCGCACGCTCTATAGATTACGACATGTAAAAGGCCATGAACAAGTTTGAGATCGATGAGGGATTTTTTTAATATGAACCTCCAGATAAGTATAACTATCAACCCGACAAAGCTACTTAATGAATTTTTAAATTATTTCTCTTTACTCGTGAAGTCTTGTTTATTCTCAGAACGGTTTAAATTTGTTTTAATGAAGGTTTGTCTTCATAAAATGGCTTTAAGAATTTTTTTTTATTAAGATAATTTATATTCATTTATTTTGTAAGTAAATCATACTTTATTTCGTGAGACATGTAAATACACATTATACAGTACATCTACACACCATAATAAGTGAGGTTGCAGAAGTTCCTGAAGATTTCTTGAAATCGATCAACAGATCAGTTTGATAGAAGAAATATAGTTATTTAAAACGGGAGGACAAGGAACAAAAATGATCAAGCTTTTAGAATCAATGGACACTAAAAATCAATACCTCCTCAGCTTTCCAATGAGATGTGTATATATATATATATATATATATATATATATATATATATATAATATTGTATATTATATTATTATATTATATGATATACATATATTAGCACTCTTATTTGCTTTCAACCGAACATTTGCTTTCAACCTAGTAAAACATTAATATTTCTTTTTTTCAACCATCAAATTCTTACACAGTTAATATTTAGTAATTTCTTGTTAATACTAACAATGAAAGACTTTTAATTATATCAAATAAATCAAATTAATGTTATCTAAAAAGAAGAAATTTTGAAATATTTCTCATTTAAATTTCTGTTAAGACTATTCCAATCCTGTTAATCTCTATCTAATGTTATCAAAACTATTTAATTTTACATCGATATAACGAGTTTAACCAAAATAGTTATAATCATAATGATACTGTTTTCGAGAAAAATGTATGACACCGATTCTATAAAGGGCCCCTTCCGATTATCGATTTTGGCAAAAGAGTTTGTGTACTTCTTTGAAGTCCAGTATCTTTCTTATAGAATCTTTCCGAAGAAAATTTTAAGTATCGCTTTAAATCATGTAAATGAGCAATGTGAATGTTTTATAATTTAAATCATGTTTAATCACTTGATGAATATTTACGGTGATGTATTATGGAATAACATTGCGAAACATTGGTGAAATAATGAAATTAATACAGAAATTCATACATAAAAATATAAGAGGTCATCTTTTCGCTTATATATATATATATATATATATATATATATATATAATATATATATATATATATATATATATATATATATATATATATATAGTGTATTAACATCTGACTTCCAATAGACTTTTAAATGTATATAATATCAATTGATTTTAAAGGCGTATAAAGCTAAGAAACACTATTAAAAAAAAAAAAGAGTAAAAGGGAGAAAAAGAAAATTTGGCCATATTCTATTGACAAATCCTTAGCTTTTTATTTTAATTTTGTTAACACAATATACATACAGCTTGGGGGCGGGGTGACCGAGCGAGTTAACGTGTTTGCGTTGGCCGGCAATCTGATTAACTCAAGTTTATATGACAAAACAATTAGTTCGTGTCCCAGTGCCGAAGGAATTCTAACTCTGGCGTTTAATCCCCCACCCTTCCCCTCGCCCCTTCAGTAACACCGACAAAAAAAAATACCAAGAACTTTAAAACGTTGATAAAGAGTATTTTCATTCAATTTTTTTAATATAAATCTTTTAATATTACTTTAAACATCATATAGAAGATCATGTGGCCCTCCATAAAAAACTGCGCGTAGATTTTCTGTGATGTGATGTTCAAATTTCTATTAGATCCTCAAAACTTACTATTATGCCTAAAACAGCAACACTAAAATACAAAAAAAATAATTTCGTAGCGCAATTTTTTTCT
The DNA here is from genome assembly GCA_928085145.1 of Nezara viridula. Taxonomy (NCBI): domain Eukaryota; kingdom Metazoa; phylum Arthropoda; class Insecta; order Hemiptera; family Pentatomidae; genus Nezara; species Nezara viridula. Next base: position 117,819,425 of record OV725080.1, read on the forward strand.
ATACCGCCCTGTGCTGCGCTGCGCTGCGTCATGGTTTTAGGAAGGTCTAAACTAGTAAATATCAAAGCTAATATTGATTGGTGGTTGACTGGTTATGCCAAATACATTATAATCTTGCAGTATTTTACATATAAATATATACCATATCGACAGTAAAATGAGATACATCTATGTGCAAAAAATTTGTAAGTCTGTAAATAATGCAGGGACTCCAAATCCCTTTACAGATCTGTAGTACACAACGGGCCCTCTGCCATGTGAAATATATATGTATATATATATATATTTGTATAAAAGTCATATAAATGCGTCGATATATAAAAAAAAATCGTGATAGTAGAAAGTTTATTCGATGTAACTAATGATATGATATTAATTATGATATTAACAACAAGCTGCAAAACTTTGTCAATGTTTAACAAAACCTAATTCAGATTAATATTACCTTTCATGTAAAATATTATTCGATTAATATTTAAAGACTTTATTCAGTTTATGAACCTATTATTAAAAGCAATTTCATAACAGCAAACATCTATTATTAAGGATATGGAATAGTGTGACTTTTTTCAAGAAAGTTATTATTCCGTTCACTGAGGATAGGAAATTGTCGGTCGAGGGAAAAAAATATAGTTAATGGATTAAGTTACCTGCAAGCAGGATGTGGTACGCAGCCCATCGGCTCCCATTTGAGTCATCCATGTTTTTTCTTAAGAGGTTTCAACTAACAACAAATAAATATTTTCGTTCCATGCTATAGACATCGCCAATGACCGCCGATGTATTTTAGATAGACTCGTATATAAAGTCTTTAATTGTTTTTTAATTATGAATAATTTATAAAGCATGAAAACATTATGTAGCTCACAGGAGGAGGGGGCTTTTAGGCTGAAGCTACCCTATTCTCCTCCCTTCTCTCCCACAAAATGGTAAAATTTAACTATGTTTTATAATAAACATTTTAAAAAAATTATCTCTTTAACTATTATTGTTCCTGTAATTACATTTAATAGGACTTCAAGAATCACTTATAGACAATTTCATAGTAAGGTAGTTAGTATTTTTTTTTTCCAAAGTAATTGTCGTTATATATATATATGAAAAAAAAAAACTTTCGGGCTGAAGCCCCCCTCAAAAAATTAAATCCTGGATCCGCTAGTGATATAGTTGATGAATATATAGTGAAATCAATGACATTTTATATCAGTATTTCTTTCTCTTTATTATTTAATACCTATGGCCACAACCAACAGACAAATTGATAGGAAGAATATGGGAACAAAATGAAAACTTAGCTTTGAAGGCATGGCACGTAGGTACCCCTATGGCTTTATACATCGAATGATAAAGGACCAGAATATATGAAATGGAGTGAAAACAATAATAGTAATAAATTAAATAATAACGATGCGTCCATCCAGGGTCTTCTGATTCCTCATACATTGTTTTGAATTTCAGTCGGAGACATGTCTTTTATAGAAGGTTGATGATTCGTGATAATTCATCTGAAAAGTTGTTTTAAGTTTTTAAATCTCAATATATAAGGGTAGTGTAATATTTCTAAATTGCGGGGATATCTGTGCGATAATATAATCAAGTAAGCAACAAGACCGTTCTCCTCCATACCCTGTCTACGCTAGTCAACAATTTCGGGCAAAGCAACTAGTAAATTAAGAAATTTTCGGCCTCCACTCCGAGTAAAGGGGTAAAACATAATTTAGTGCCGGAAATTTGAACTTGTATTACAGAATGGAACTAGTTTCCGCAAACAATCACTAGTATCATAGAGCTCAATCCAAATAGCTTTGAATTTCAGCCTGAAAAATCGAATTTCCACTCGCTTAAAGTAATATTTAAAATTAAAAGTGATCAGAATCAATAGAAGGAGGATGCATGAGAAAGTGGCATCAAATTTGGACTTGAATCAATTTTTTGGTTGGGCAATCTTTTTTTAGTCTGATTAATTAATCTCCATACTCAACCCTCTGTTTAAATTTTACTTTTCAAGTCATTTCAAGCTTCAAAGTCGTTTGGTACGGATACGATTTATAAACGTTCAGTGAATATTATGAAGATACCGACTAACTAATTAAATAAGAGTAACCATTAGAATAAAAAAATACAGATGGATGACTGAGAGAACGAGAAAGAGAGCATTCTACCCCAGTTTTGAGAGATTAAATAATTAAATCATTTAGTAGCTATTATACATTAGTAATATATATAAAACTTGAATTGAGGGGTGCCCATCTCCTCTCCTCCTCCACGGTCGATGGTGTAAGAATCTAGCCCCCCCCCTCCTTCCAAGCAATTTTATTGCTCACCTTTTCTTAAAAACAGTACAAGATAAGGTAGAATTAGAAAAAATCATAGATAATATACAATTACAGTTGCTGCGGTCTGTTCCATGTTTTCCCCTTGTCCCTTAGTCCAAAATTTATAACTCCATTGAAATTTGCTCCTCTCAAAAATTCAAAAACCCATCAAAACATGCTACCTTAAAAAAAATGTTATGGCGCAAGTTGCGCCATGGGACTCCCTTCTGGGCGCCCCTGCTTGAATTATTCTACGTGTATTTTACATATATTAAATATGAAAATAAGGCTGACCTACAGAATAGTACATTGCAGTAATTTTCTAAATATAAGCGTATTATAAAATTTAACAAATGTAATAATTACCTAACGTTAATTTTTCCATCATTTTTAGTTTTTAAGTAATATTTTACGAATTATATTAATAACTATAATTAATTAATAACTAAATATTGAATTCCTTCTAGAAATTTACATAAACATTCGTATTTAAAAAATGCCTCTATTTAGGTATTACAAGATCGTCCATTATCAAGAAAAACCTATCCTTATTTATTTTGGTTTATGGAAAAATATTGCATTTCTCTTATCTCAATTTAAAATCATAATACTTTATTGGCCTATTTGTACTTTTTTCCACAAGCTCGTCATTACTTAAGTAATACCTTGCCCTACTTCGATTCTTACGATCTTTTTAAATTCTATATATCAACAGTTGATTACAGCTAGATAAACAAAATTAAATAGGGAGTGTTTTTTTCTTGAAAATAGATGATTTTGTCCCAAATGTTGAAAAATAGTTAAAAATAATAACTGAAACAAGCTGAATAGATAATATTTTAAAATAATTATACCAAAATTGATAAATTTCAATATTCGAATTCATGTGAACTTGGAATCAAAACAAAAAGTACAGTTTTTTTAGTGAACAACTACTGAAAGTATAAGGAAAACGAAGTTAGCTCATTTCACTTAAAAAAAGAAAAGAAAAAAATGTCCAACAAGTAATAATATAACGTAAGGTAATTCAAAGCCATCAACACAACTGAAAGTATTATTTTCTTATAAAAATTAAACTTAGGAAGTAAAACTGAAAATAAATTAATTAAAGATCATGAACTAAATAATGCATTAAACCTCATAACTTATAAGAAAAAAATATCCACAAATATAATACCATGATATTTACTTATAAATATTATAAAAATATGCTACATACTTCATACAGGGCTAGGAGTAATAACAGTGTTTACAACCACATCAAAAGCAATGAACTTGGTTATCAATTGCATTCAAAAATTAAATAAAAACTGCATAATATGACATGCTGAAAGGTAATGATGAAAGAAAATATTTTTAAATAACATGCATGAGTAAACAGTAAACAGAAGTAGAAAAGTGATAAAATGATAAAGTATGATAATGTACTTCATAACCTATCTGTCAACTAACTATGATTTTGTAGATAAAAAACAAACAATACCTCACAATTATCTATATTAAACGAAAACAAAATTCGTTGAAATAATGGAATTATGTCAATATTGTATAAATATTAACTGGTAAACAATATTAAATGTTAGAAGTGTGTTAACTTTGAAAGTGAAAGGTTATACTTACACGACCATTCCATATGCGCCTTCTCCGATGTATGCTAAATTTGTGTACCTCGGTCCAACTTCGAACGTCTGTCCCCTGACCACTTCAACATTACTAGTACCCGCACCGGACACTTCGGCCATTTCAACCAACAACCTCCCAAGGACCAGCTTGGACGACTGCTCTGTTTCCTCCAACCACCGCTAAGAGCGCGCCCACAATATTTACCTCCTGCCAACATGCTTCTTTGATATAATTAATCTCCCCCTTAAGTTAAAATCAAACAATTATTAGTAATAATAATCATAAACGAGGTTTTCATTGAATTCTGAAAACATCAGTAGTAGTTTACTTTTTAATGTATTTTATTAAGTATTTTAATTCCTTACCACTTAGAAATTTGTTTTATCATTTATTTTTCGCAGTTTATTTATATAGTTTTATTTATTATTACTTTTAATTTTTAATCTAGTTAAATAATCTAAAGCAGAAGTCTAGCTGTAGTTTTAATTGTCAACAAAATTGTTTACTTTGATTGGTTGGTAGGTTACGCCTTGTTATCTTGTTTTGTTTGGAGAGTTAACACCAGTCTTTTAAAATCTGTTAATTGTTGAACTTATATAAAAATGAATGCGCCTCCAACCTTCGAATCATTTCTACTCTACGAAGGGGAACAAAAGTTAGTATTTAATTTATTTATTCCATAAAGAGGTCATTGGTTATCTGATCAGCATGTAGAAGTATTATGTTCATTTTGTTGGAAATCAGTCTAATGAAATAAAAGTTATGAATACAATTTTTAAAAGTTTTTAAAATACATAGCAAGTCATTTATTATAATTTTGTTGTAATAAAAGAACAGACATAACTTATTCTGTCATTGTCTTTTATTTCACTTGACTGATCTCTGAGTTATTTGATTTGTTGGTTCAAACTGATCAACAATGTGAATTCATTTTTTATGTATAAGGACACCTTTCATGGTCACTGTTATTGAAGGCAGTTTATATATTACAAGATTTAATATAATTGTTACTATATACCCTCTAGATAATCAATATTGTCTGTGAAAGGGTTGCTTTATTATTCTTACTTAATTTTCAAGACTAACGCAACAAATTAATCTGATTGCTTTCATAATTTAAATACTCTGTAATATTAAATTTTTATAATCCAAATTCTCTAAAATTAACCTAGTTGGAATTCTTTAATCTTTATGACTGTGCTATTAACTAACCTACCTCAGTAAAAAATCTCAAATTAGATTGTTATCTTTCTCCATAATGTAATCATTATATTAAGTGACATCAACAAGACATGTTTATTCGTATTCACAATACAATACTATTGAGATAATCTATTCACACATTGTTGGTGAGATTTCATACTTTACCACGAATGTTAAAGTAACAATTTACTTAATAAATATATACCTTACCCCAATGGAAAATATCGTTCCCGTTTAATAGTTTAGCAATAAGACACAGCTATTCCTGAACTTTACTTATCCAAGCAGGGGTGCCTATCCTCCCAAGATCGATCGCTCAAGAACCTACCTTCCCTTCGCATGATATTTTATTGCTCATCTTTTCTCTATAAAAAACAGAGCAAGCGAAGGTAGAATTAGAAAAATCGTATATCATATACAATTACAATTAGAAAAATTGTATATCATATGCAATTACATTTTCTGCTGTCAGTTCTATGTTTTCCCCCTGTCCCTTATTATAGATATTTTCATTTTGAAACATCTATCTTTTCATCTATAACCCCACTGAAATGGGCCCCCTCAAAAATTTTGATGGCCCAACTTCATCAAACCCCCTTCTGGGCACCCCTGCATCCAAGGCTTATTTGTTTGGTATAGAAGAGACTTGGTATGTTATTTTCTCACTTGCTATACATATAGAAGCTAGACTGGAATATTTTTTTATTTATTAAGAATATCAAAAAATGTCTTCCTTATTATCTCAAATGCCGAAGGGACCATAGAGCTATTCTTCTCCATTTACTTTTTCAATAGATTTTTAGTTTGTCAAATATTATCAAAAATAGCAATATTTTGGCAACTATAGCACCTAAAAGGCTTTCGTCTAGAATCAGGAATAATCTCAAAACGATATTTCCTTTGAAACTATATCGGGTTTTAATGCTTGCATTAAAATTTTTAAAAAACAAAATTTGTCAACATTTGAAACCATCTGAATTTTCTTAAGGACTTTTATTGAAGTCTAAGGAATTTAAGAATCAAAATAGAATTTTTCACTTCTCCATGAAACTCCCTTTAATTTAATCAAAATCTATTGCTAATGAGAGCCGAAAATTGGATCTATACTGTATTATATATTGTATAGATTTTATATTAAATTTCTAAACATCATATATAACATTTTAGTCATCTTTTTTAATTATATTAAACCAAAATTAATTTAAAAAATTAGTCTGTATGTGTGCACTTCTTGGACTGCTTGTTAATTGTAAAGGTAAATGATTCATTTTAATCTGATTATTTGTTTAAGCTATAATCGATTTTTGACAAATTATTTAAATTTTTCAAATCCTCAATCAAGCCTTAAGAATATTGTATTAAAATCACTCTAAAAAATGTTTTGTAGCTTTTTACTTGGACAGTTGGTTATATCAGTTATCCTGTCTTTATTCTAGATAAAGGGTGGAGGGTTAATTTTTTTTTCTAATATATCTTCTTCACATTTTGAGGCAATAATCTCAGAATTCTTTCAAAAGAATTCCATTAAATGTGAGGATAAAAAATAAAAATTGATTGTCTAGATTAAAACTGTTAATACTTTTTTGTTATAGTAAAAACGTAGTAGCTATCTCGGTAGCTCTGGATAAAAGAATGTTTCAGATCATTTTTACAACTAGATCATGAAAATTGTAGGAAATTTGAAGTTTTAAACATTAAATCTGCCTCGAAGAAACAATAATAGATTGTTTTAGAAACTTTAGAAAATGTTAAATTTACCTTAAACATCCTAAAATTATACAGTTCTAGTATACAACCAGACCAAACAAAACTGTAAAATTGCTTAATCTTGATTTTCATTCAGTCGATTTACCTTTCTAATATATTCGATTTTTGACTTTCCAGAACTTGACACCAAGAACTTATTCTTGAAAATCTTAGTGTAGTTCATCACACTAAACTTATTCATATGCCCAAAGTTACCTCAAAATAGGTCAGTAATTTATAATTTACAAGGAAGATAGGTTCATGGAAATAAGTTACAGCAGATTTACAGAGTCTCCTTCAATAATCTCCTGAACAGCTTGATTGTTGTCATCTATAAAACCTGTCCTCAGTGTCAAACATGACTTTCATTTTTAACATTTTCTCGCTATCCTTAAATTTTCTGACCCTTAGATACATTTATTTCTCGGGTAATGTAGTTTCCCCATATTGTGCATTCAAATGATTGCAAATTAATCGAGGATTTAATGTTTTCATTGGTTAAAAACTATAGTGGTTTTGTAACTGATGAGCATACCTCCAGTTCAATCATGACTGTAAAGAAGGCAGAAATCTTTCATATCGGTGGCAAAAATGTGTAGAATACAATACAGCGAGTACTGTCGGATGGTATTAGTTAATTTTACTACCTTATATTACTTTCCATGTCAATATATATAGCTAACTGCAACAATATATATCTATATAACAACAGCTATATAGCTAAATAGAACAATATATAGCTTTCCCATAGACCATACTTTTTGACTTCTGCTTGGTAGCAGATTTTATTACTTTAATGATAATTGTAATCATTATTAACAATGATAGGCTTATTCATTTAATTTAAATAATTTGGAAATGAACAGATTGAGTTTACTAAGATATTTGTACAGACATTACTTATATAATTATAGTTTTAAGTTGATTTCAAATTACAAATTCAAAATCAATACAAGTGTGTTGCTAGATAATACGACAAACAAAAATTTGTTTGTTTTTAATGTTTTATTATTGATTTGCTTTCTTTTTTTATTCAGGATAATTGTAGAAACTGATACTAAAGTTCCAAATGCAGCAATTTTCACCATTAATAAAGAAGACCATACATTGGGCAATATGATTAGGAAGTAAGTTAGTTTTCAAAAATATGATATTGTTAAATCATTTTTTAATTTCTCATATTTTTATTGTTTTAACAACAGTCAGCTTCTGAAAGATCCACAAGTATTGTTTGCTGGTTATAAGCTCCCTCATCCCTTGGAGCACAAGTTTTTAATCAGAATTCAGACAATCAACACTACAACACCCCAGAAAGTCCTTGAAGATGCAATTAAAGATTTGATATCTGAATTATCGCTTTTTGAGGAAAGATTTAAAGTAAGTTGAATACATAAGTAGTAAGTATCCATAAGTATCTCTTCTGTATTATGTTAAGAAATTTGATTTCCCCTGTAAGGCTGTTATTCTTAGGAACCTCATTTTATTTTAGTCAATCTCTTCCTCTCCATTTCCGTAATAACAATAAAAGTTTATAACAAAAACATATGTGTCATCTTAAATCATCATTACATAATCACTTCTCATATTTCAAATTATGAGTTGTAATTTGAATTTTTCGCAGCTAAAATTAAAGTAACTCACTCTCACCTCTGTTGCTTTAATAAAAATTTAATATTCCCTCGGTTTATAATGTTTTGGGGAATTAATCTCTACATCACTTTTAGATTTAGGTTTTTACTTAAATATGCTACAATCAAATTAACAAATCAGGAGAGAATATAAGAAAAAGATACTAATCATGTACACAATAAGTTTTGCTTATATTAGAAAGGAACAAGAGAAAGTGCAGAACAGTTATTGTTCCACACAGTATTAAGTTGTACAGGATACAAAATCTTGAATGAAGTAGGTTTTAAATAAAAATCTGAATTTAAAAGATATATCTATATATAAAAGATATATATGCCAATCACCCCGAAAATTCTGGCAAACAAGTTATGAAAGAAAACAAACTTTATTTGCGAATAACTAAAAAATTACACACTGTTTCCTTGGTTGTGCCCATGATTATATAAAAGATTACTAAATTCCCTACAAAAGGAAAAAAAAATCAGACAATTTTTAGCAAAGATACAGCTTACTGAAATTTGTAAACATGTTGGTTCCAAACAAAAATGAAGATTTAAATTAATTTTTCTTTTCTTTGTGGATTATATTTATCGATAAAGTAACATTTGATTTCTTTATCTTTTGATACATTGCATTATTTTATTTTATTTGTAATTTGGCATTTGATAACAATATGCTGTGCGAAATTTTCGCACGGGCCTACTAGTAGTAAATAATTTCCTAAAAACTAAAGTAGTGTAATATCCTATTAATTTATTACATAAATAAATATAGAAATTTTAATTATAATAATTGAAGATTTCAAAGGAAAACGCTACAATCCTGTCAGGTTTTATGCAGGCTGAATATGCAAAAGAACAGTTGTGCCCCTTTTAATAACTGATTCTGAAAATAACTGCATAAGTAAATAAAAAGTTATGTTCAACTTTAAATTTTGTCTGATGTTAGTTTTTTGGCAATTCCTGTTTTGTTTTGTTTTGTTGTCTTCAATTATATGTAACAAATTAATTGAATAGTTTTACTCTTACTTTTGCAGTTTATTAATATTTATTAATTTATTTTTCCTAGGAGGCAATAAAAGAAAAGAAGGAAAGACTAGATTGAACTTTTATCTTGTCCAGCAATTTATTATTAAGTATGATCTTGTAAATAATAAAAATTGTTAACATTTTACAACAAATATATAAGTATTGTATAACTATTTAGTGATTTATTATTTTTTTTAATTAGAATAAATAAAGTTTTGTAAGAATTTTAAATATGTGTATTTGATTTTATTATGAAGAATTGCCCCAATTAACTTTGAAGAATCAATGTTCAGACATTAGCTTCATAATGATAATATTCATTTTTAAAATTGTTTATATGATTATCTTCAGAAGTTAGGTGCTGATTGGATTCAGAAAGATGCCTATTTGTGCAAATTTATTATATGTTACAATGAATTGTTGGTTTGTTTTTTCAGATTTCTGTCAAAATTCTGAGTTGTTTTTGGTAAATACTAACTAATTATTTTAATTAGCTAGCATGAATAGTTTATGTTAAATTCATGCCATTGTTATCCTCTGATAGGAGGGATATTAATTCATTGTCTTTACAGATGTAGCCACTTTTTCAAACTTTCTCTTAACATTTTCTAACAGAAAAGGTGCAATAAAAAATTGAACTTTTAACTTTTTTTTTAAGCTAAATATAATATGGACAGCAGACAGGTAAATGAATGAAAGAAGTATGTTAAAACAATATTTATTTTAAAACAACAGTAGTATCAGATCTCGTAGGTAAGTTTTAAAAAACATTCAAACAACAGATTTAAAGTTTTGACATCATATCCCATAAATTATAACAAAATTATTTACAATATATAAAATTATTTACACTAATTGGCACAAATAAATATTTATCGTATGACAAATTTGTTTATATACAGCGATGTATATACGATTATTTATTAATTTTTTATGCTAAAATTCACTTTGGCAAGAAGGCACTATCTAATACCTCAATATATATATTTTTTTGTTTTTAATACTGATAAATATGAATTATAAAACAAGTTGTCACTATCTTTCGAGACATAATTAATATTGCAATATTAATAAAAACAATCCTAAAAAGATTTTATAAATAAAATATTTAAAATGTCTCTGTGTCATCACATTCTTCAGTAGAGTGGCCAAAAACTGCAAAACAGAAAAAAAAAATTAATAATATTAAAAAAGCATATTGAGAGGCATACTGAAAAAACATATTTATTGTTTTATTCGTGTCTCTGTCTTTAATCTGATCTTAAACAAATTTAATATTTTTTACTTACTCTTACCTATATATGAAATAAATAGTAGAGGAAAGTATTGCGATCGTAAAAATATTTGAATCTCAGTTTTCAAGGGAAATACACATTTTGAGGTATCCTGGGTCCAAATAACCAAGTCCCGCAAAATGGTCTGTATGTGTGTGTTAACAGTTTAGTTCAAATACGAAAGTGAAATTCTATATTTAAGGTTTTTATATGTCAGAGATGTTACAATATCTTTTTCATCAAAATCGGCTAACCGGAAGTGGCACTTTATATCATGGACTTAAAACATTTTTACAATTTTCTCGAAAACGGCTTTAACGATTTGTATTAAATTCATTATATCAGTGTAAAATTAAGCAGTTTTAAATAAAATGTAGTTTTTATTCTGATTGATGTTCTGTAACAGGGCTTAAATGGCTAATTTTCAATATTAGCTTCCTCTAAAGAACCTTTAATTTTTTTATTTGAAACAATTGACCATTCCACATTAACCTCTAGTATCAAAAATAGTTAACTATAAAAGAATTTCATAATTAACTAAGGAGAAATAAGAGATCGAAACGGAGAATATTTGTAATTGAGGGACCAAAGGAATACGAGAGCACCCGAAAGATTAGAACATGCTTCAATATGTAAGATGAGCTTAATATAATACGAACACTGACAATATTATATAAATATACATATGCGGTTTCCATAAATGCAATTGTTGGTATTATTTAATATTTAATTGTATAGATTAGTGATATAAATATTCTTAAAAGCAATATGACTCATTTCAAGTACAAAACTGAATTCTCCCGTCATCTTTAAAGCATTATTAAACCTTTTTTAATCCATACTGATGGATTGAAATCTGATCAGTCAAGAGAGTCTTACTTTTTACCCACGAGTCCACTCACAAAATAAAACTTCACTAAATATCGTTTAGTAGTTTTATATAAACAGCAGAACTTCATGCAATAGCCTCAGACCTCCACTTCTCTGTCAATAACTCAAAATACAAACCCCTAAATAACCAGCTCCTCTAAACATCGAATTATACTGCAATATCCATCCAATTTGAGAATGCTCAAAATTAGGGGAAAAGAGTATACTTTATAAGGATTCCAAGCAACGTGGGAAAGGTCATCCATGAATTCACAGATATGGCACCAAAATAAGCACTCCCCCTTTAAATACCAGGGCACCACCATTCTAACCCCTCCAGAAATGACTTTTTCTCTTAAAAAGGAAATATTAGATAATTGGCAATCCATGTGGAATGAGAGACCACCAAACAAATAGGTTATTAAAGCCATCACCATCGCCAAGAGCAATGAAGACAGATTTCATGTAATCAGTGTCGGATCTACATCTATGGGAGCCGTGTAATATGAAATAGGTTAACAATTTTGAGGACAGATTTTTATGTCTTTTAAACATTTTATTTTTATGCTCAAAACTTTTAGTTTTTAGCTCTAAGACAGTATATTTTCCTAATTATTATTTTATTCCCCTCAAATTCATGATTTCAATTCAATAATGATCAGGTGCCACTATTTATACCAATCCCAATGAAAAGATTTTTAAACATTATTATAATATCATATCTTGGAGTGAATAGTGAAAAAACAATGTTTAAACATTGGCATTTTTGTTGAATTTAAATATCCAAAATTGTAATAATTACCCATTTACAAATTCTTTTTCCCCAAATACTAGGTTTTTACGAAAGTCCTTTTGCCTAAGTATAGCTTTGTTTCATATTTTAAACATTGTTGAATACTACTCTTCAAAGTTAAGCCAATTGTTCTCAACTATTTCCATCCATCTTTCTGCCAGTAATTGGATTTAATGCTGGTACAACTCCTTTGGTTTTGAGGAAAAGAACTTCACATCCAATTTTTATAAGCTTGTAATTACCAAAGATCTGACCTTTTAAAAAATGAGCCATTCGTCTAAACAAAGCATAATCTGATGTTGCAATGCCTGAGCTATACTTAATTAGAATTAAGGGTTGTGTTCATGCTCAAGGGCTTTAGTAACAACTTAGTATGTATACATGGGAAAATGCCTCAAAAACATTTATTAGTTTTTGTACTTATAAGCTTTTACAATGTAGCTGTTGATGTGTTAATCAATAAGAAAAAAGTTAGAATAAAACCACTGAGGCAGAAGATAATCTCTAAAATGATGGCTCCATAATTGGATTTAATGAAGAATAAAGGAAGATATGGAATACCCAAAAAACAAAAAAAAATCTGAGAAACAACATATAAAGTGTATAACAATTAAGTTATTTTTTTAAATTTATATATACAATCATAAAACTATAATTTATGTCTTTTATTATTTCTGAAAACAAAGTTTGTAAGTTAGTAAGACTATTTAATCGTACTAATCTTTATTTAGAAATAGGATGAAAATTAACTAGATGTTAAATTATCTTATGATTCCAGATGAAAGCAAATGGGTTTCATACCTTTTTATTCATTACTTAAAAAAAAAAAAAAAAAAATGGTCGATACGATGGACAAATGTTATAACTAATGAATTTAGCAACCAAATGTTAATTTTAACAACACATTATGTAAATGAAATACTGACCTTCGCAGATGGGGCAATACGGACGTTCAAAACCTCTAGTCCCAGGAATGTGATGCTGAACAGGCCTAACAGGTTCAGTTGATGCTTGCTGAGGGCAATCCTCAGTTTCATGAGCATCAAATATGTCACATATATCACAAAACATCCTAGGCGTTATTTCTTTCTTCTTTTTTACACCATTTCTATAGGATAATTATATTTAAAAAACAATATAAATTCTGAAGTAAATCATAATGAAATCACTGGATACTTACAATGTACTGGAAGATTCGGTTCTGAATTCTAGATCAGTAAGTCTTTCCTTCAAAAGGTCATTTTTTTTCTGTAAATCAACTATTATTGAATTCAAGAAATTTATTTGGGTATCTGCTAACTCCTTTTCCTCTAATAATGTAGTCATTGATTCTTCCCCAGACACAATTTTTTCAACTGATTTTGAATTTTTCAATTCAGTACTTAGTTGTTTAGATTTTTCTTCTTGGACTGCTTTTTCAGTTAAAGCAACATTTAGCTGAGCTTCTAGAAGTTTTAACTGGCTAGTATGGTCATTTTTCATGGTCTCCAATTCTTTTAGTGTATTTTTGTTTATTTCATTCAGTTTTGCTACTTCACCATTTAACTTTTCTACAGTTACTTTTAAACAACTTTCTGAAGCTTTTAACTTAGATGTTTCTTCCAATAAATTTGAATTTAAGTCTTCCATTTCTTTAATTTTCTTAACAACATTTTGCTCTTTTTCTTCATGTGACTTATTAACGGTTTCTAAAGTTTTCCTTAGTACCAAACACTGTTCTTGGAGCTCATCCGTATTTTTAGAACTCAATGAGCACTTTTCTTTGTACTCATTATTAGCTTTATCAAATGAGTCTTTTATCTTCAATAATTCATCTTGAAGACATTTTTCTTTTTCCAAAACTCGCTTTTCCATTTCTGCTTTCTCAGAAAGAACGACTTCTAATTCTTTTTTTTTGCACTCCAATTCATCTCGGAAACATAACTGATCATTTAACAATGTTTTTAAGTTTCCTATTTCTGTTTCCTATAATGAAAATTTAAAAAAATAAGATATTAAAATAATATATCTGAATTATAAACATAATTATTATTATATAAGTATATTATTATACATTATCAAAGAAAATGGCAATTTATTGTCAGAATACTTTAAAAATACTAATCCAACAAAATACGAATTATGGAACACTCATCAAATTTAATTAGTCTTCAGAATTATGAATAAATAAATAAATCAACAACTTTTGAATATTTCAAAACAGTAGAAATTGTTATAAAAGGTAATATAGGAAATAATCTCACCAGCTTTTTAATCTCATCCAAACATGATTCTTTTTCTTTAGTCAAGGAGTTTATATTTGAATTTAAATCTAAAGTTTCAGATTCTAATAGTCTTATTTTTTCGTTCTGCTCATTTTCACGTTGTTTACTCTCCAAATGTTCTTTTTGTAGTGCTAAAAATAAACAAACAAAAAAATTATGAATAATTTGAAAATCTCATTATATTTCAACGATTTAAACTCCTTAGAATCATTTTAAAAACAACTTAATAATTCATAGGCATAGTGAAAACAATTTAATGTAATAAACATGATAATATTTTATAATGTCAACTTCTGATCCGCAATACACCAAAACACAAATTTATTAATAGATAACTATAGAAGAATATTCTTCAAGATGTTTCAATATGTTAATAACACAAAAAATAAGATAAGTTATTTCAACTTAAGTTGTCTTATTGATTGTAGGTAATATTTTCTCTTGACAAAAAGAAGGAAAATATTGATACCTATATAAATCAACAAAATTAAAAGCTTTAAAAATCAACACAGAATTAAAAATTTGTTAGCAAACAGAGACCAGAAGCTAACATTCTTTTTTTTTTTTGTTCCGATATAGGAGGGTGCACCACGGCCTCAAAAAGGCCTATTGTGTGTCGTCCTAAACTCAGTTAAAACAGGCCAGATGCATTCGCGAACCTATTGATACTGATGGGATTAATCAGACATTCTTTATGAAACTAAATTAAGCCAAAAGCTAAATAAAATAATGAAATGTTTTCTTAAAAATCTCACTTAAAACCTATTTCTGAACCTTTTAACTTTTGTTTGAGTTAACAGTTTGAACTTCACAGGTACTTAAGAATAACAAATAGTGAAATTAAAGAAAGAACTCTTAGCAACAATCAATACTTATAAGAAGTTAAGATTTTCATAGATAGCAGAAGGTCAATTAAGGATTTTTAATTGCCAACAATAAGAAATTAAAATTTGTGAATAGACAAAAGATATACAGTTAATTGAAAGCCCGTGTGTCATCACTACCCCACAATTTAAAATGTATTGACACGATAAATCCAGAAATATAGGAATACCTAGCATAGTCATTCATAAACTTGTGGAGAGCAGCCTTCTTGAATAAATCACATCATGTGGTAAAAGAACCACCACCACAAATTATACCTTTTCTCTCTTTTACAGCCTTCATTGAAGATGAGGAGATAATATTACAACAGTTTTTGACTGAAAATGTTCCTTTTTATAAAGATATCTAAGGAACCAGTATCTGGAAATAATCACCAGTCTATTTATTTATATATAAAATAAATTGCAATGCCCGAAAACAAATTATGTGGAAAATTTATTCTCACATAAATAGAGCATAAAAAGATTTATTTCAAAATAATATTGTAGATGATAAGTTAAAAAAAAATATCCCTCATCAGTAACTTTTTACCCAGAAGTGGAGGAAATTTATCCCGGGCAGGATTTAAAGACATGATGTCAATATATTATCAATTTCTTTATCTATTTTCTTCCCAACATTCTAGTAATGGTATGAGGATCATGTTATATTACATCATTAATATTGAAAAATCTAAACTTTTTTTTTTATTAATGATTTTGTATTAGGAACTAAGTCAAATATTCTAAACAATTACCAAAAAATATTCTTGCATTAAGTATGAAATATTTGTACTAGTAAAATATAATAAATAGATAGAATACCTTGTAATTCAGCACTCAGCTCCATGATTTCTCGAATTTTTTTCTCAGCTTCTTCCGTTTTTTCTTTAATAGTTTTATCCTGATTTAACAAGTAGGCTTCTTTTTCCTCAAATAATTTTGCTTTATCTTGCAACATTTTTCTCATTTTTTCCATTTCTGTATTCAGTAATAATGTTGCCTCTGAGCTCCTACTCTTTAAAGTTTCATTTTGCCTAATCAGCTCTTCATTATTCTCTTCAAAACTAGTTAAATTATGCTCTAGTTCAGAAAGTTTAGAAATCAATGTTTTATTCTTCACTTCAAGGTTTTCTTTTTCCTGTAATAAGTTCATTGTATCATTTTCAACATTAAGGACTCTTTTCTGCAAATCTTCAATTTGAAAATTTTTGGTTGCTAATTCATTCTCAGTGACTTTCATCTTATTTTCCTTTTCTTCTAAACTTTTACTTAATGTTGTATTTTGAGTAACATAGTTATCAAGATCAACTTGCAATTGATCGATTGATTTCTTCAAATTATGACATTCATTGCGTAATGTTTCTTCACTTTTTTGAAATTCTTCGAGTTCTTTGCATTTTGAATTATAAACTTCTTCCATACTCTTATAATTTTTCACTGAATTTTCGAGACGTTCTTTTATCTCAAGAATAGCTTTCTCTTCTTCCCTCTTCATTGAATCCAACTTCATTTCCAATTCTTGTACTCTGTTTTCATGCAGACGTATCTCTTCAGCTGAGGAAATTTTTAACCTGCTTAATTCATTCTGTTTTTCTACAAGATCAGAATTTAAATTCACTAGCTGCTGTGAAGAATCAGTGGAAGTATTCATAAAATGTGCAACATCATTTTCCTGTAAAGTATAAAAAATAATAATAATAAAAAATATGTAAAAATCAAACAAAATACCAAAATCTGATTATAATACTAGGTACCAAAATGTTATATAAAATTAAAAAAGGATAAACATACTATGACTAGTGGGGAAAAAAAGTCCAGTAAATGGGCCTTGTGGTCATTTGTGCCAAACCCCTAGCGACTACCATGAGGTTGCCGCCATGTACTTGCCAGAGTGTTAATGTTAAAAACCATTTCCCAGGGCCACCGAGAAATAAATCTTAACTGATCCAGGTGGGAATCAAATCCAAAATGTTCTGAACCGGCCACTATTCGAGTAAAATATCTTCAAACATTTGTATATAATAAAGTTGTATTTTCCAGTTTAAAAAATTACAAACCTGATACAATTACTAATGTTAAATAAATTAATGCTATTTGTGATAAAAAATACATAGGTAAGCTATAAACACAGTACAATAGATTCACAACAGTCTACAATAATTAAATGCAACCCCAATCTACTTCTACTATTCGATATGCAGTAAAATATTTTCTACACCAAAATCTTGTTTTTAGTTTGATGTCCTTGGAATTATCTTGTTATTAAATACATTCAAGACTCTCACAACTTATGCAGATACAGTTATAAGAGGTAATAATGTTTAACAGTTTGCTTGAAAGCAATACTGCAATTAATACAACTGATTAACTACACAATAATTGCATTAAACTTGAAATATGTATATTAATTCAGGCTCCCATTCCAGCTAATTGATAAGAGTGAGGGAAAAGTAAATGACCATTTATTGAATTGCGATTAAAGCAGACAAGCTAACTGAATTGAATGAATGAATGAATTATCAGCCAATCACACTTTCATTTCAGTCATTAATCTAGTATATAAGTATTAAAATCCTGTACTTACAAGCTTTTGTTTCAAATTTTCAAGTTCAGCATATTGTTCAATAGCATTATTTAATTTCCTCCTTAAATCTCCAATTTCCAACTCTAATGTCTGTACCTGATGCCTAAATGAGTTTTCAGATTCCAAAGATTGGTTGTACTTTTGAGAAAGATCTGAAATAAAAAAATAGTATTGTTAGAATCCTAGACCACAAATGTTATTAGCTTCATACTATTACTCAAGTAAAAAATAAATAAAAATTATACCTGAATAGTCCTGTTCTAATTTTGCTATTTGGGAAATTTTTACATCCATTTCAGAAGCTTGTTTCTTAACAATTATTTCTAAATCAGAGCAATGCTTTTCTACATCAACTATACGTTCATTTTTAGCAACTAGTTCATTCTTCAGTTTATCATTCTGCTCTTTCAGTTCTGAAATATTTCCTTCTAGAGAATTTATCTGATCTTTCAAGACAGAAATTTCACTTTGTGTTCTGGATAAAAGATCATTTTGTTCATTACACAAACTGGTAATTTTGGAGTTAGCTTCTTCTAAAGTTCTTGTAAGCTCTTTAATTTCAACTGATAGCTCATTTTTAATTGTTTCAGCAGTTTCTTTTGATGTTACTAGTTCTATTTTCAAATGATCAACTTCTTTTTTAAGACAATTTATTTCTGTTTCTCTATCATTCAAACTGTTTTGATGGAATTCTAAATTCTTTTTTAAATCATTAAGTTCTTTTTGTATAGAAGAATTTTCTTTCTCATGAACATCAACTTTAATTTTTTCTTCAGAAAGTTCTTTTTCTTTATTAGATAACTTGTTAGAATATTCTTCTAATGCCTGTTTTAAATTCTGTATGTCATTATTATATTTTCTGTCAATGTCTGACAACTTATTGTTAGAAAAATCAGTGAATTCGCTAAGTTCTTTTTTTAATGATTCGTTATGTTCCTGTAGCATGCTATATCTTTTTTGGGAATTGGAAAGTTCATCTTTGAGCTGATTCACTTGTGTCAGTAAATTACTCATTTCAGCACACTTACTCTTCAACTTTTGTTCTCCTTCTCCAAGTAATTTATTATAAGTTTCAGCCTCTTGCAATTTAAACTCTACACTACTTAATTTACTCTGTAGGTCATCAATTATTGATTGTTGCTTTTGTACAGTCGATTTATACAAATCTTCTGATTTTTTTAAAGTTTCATTTTGGGTTTCTTTCTCAGATAGTGATGAAGTAATATTAGACAATTGCTCCTTCAAGATTGCAACTTCTCCACTAGCATCTGAATTTCCTTCAAACTTTTCTTGTAGTTCATTATAATTCTGCTCCATGCGATTAGCCCTGTCCATAGTATCAATCAACTCTTTTTTAAGATCATTTTCGTAATCAATTTTCGCCTTCTTTATTGCTTCCAATTCAGTTTTCAAAGAAGCTACCTGCTGCCTGGCACTATTAAGATCACATAATTCAGCAAGAAGACTTTCAACTTTGATCTGCTCTTCAGCAAGTAATTTCTCCATTTCCTTGATGCGAGTGACATTTTCAGCATGTACATCCTAAAACAAAATAAAATTAAAAGCACAAGAATGTAAACAACTTTTATAAACAGTATCTTCTTTCAAATAAGTAAATTAATACTAAATGGCATGTTACATTTTAGTGAATGGAGCATTACTCATTTATTTTAATTTTGTTTATTTTCTATTATTCAGTTAAAATTTAAGGATGCACAATGAGATACTTCAAAACAGATAATTTTAGGAGCACAGATAGCTTAAAATGTTACATCTAGCTCCCAATTACATGAAGCCTGGTGTAGCAGCAGAATACCCATAGCACAATAACTGGTCCCTTGAGACTAGATCAGTGTAAGATCTACATACCCCTACATTAATTTGGCATGTTACCTTCAGTAATTATAATTACATATATCTATAGGCTAATGTATCTACATAGGGAGGGCAAGCACTCGAAGGTTTCCTGTGTCATCCTTCAAGTATTTATCATGATCAATATCAAATAACTATCATACTAACTAACTAATCAACTCAACCCCCTACTCCTTTCTGATCCTATCATTAATCTAACAAATAAAAAGCATTATCTTTGAATAACTTCTTCAACCCTTTCATTAATTGGAATATTATAGAAATACCCAAATGTAGAATTTGGTATACTATACTGAATAAAATAAATAACTACTTTATATATATTTTAATACATGCAACTTAAAAGTTGTAGGAAATTAAATAATATCAGAACATATACCTCAATATCAGATTTATTGATGGATTCTTCTTCTGCTCGGAACTGAGCATCTTCTAATTGTACTGCTAGATCAGTTTTTTCATCTTCCAACTTTTTAATCTTTGCCTGTAACTCTTGACCTCTTTTTTCTGATTCCACTCGAAACTAATAAAAAAAATATATATAATTGAAACCATGGAATAACATTTAAAAAAATGTTTTTTGGTACATTTTTTCTAATCATACTTATTATTGAAATATAACTAATATTATATATAATTTTTAAATAAAATATATATTTAAACAATGAATATTTTTTTAAATAAGCAATATAAGTTTCTTTTCTTATTTAAAAATTAAATAATGAATATAAAAATGAAATAATAGCCAAATATTCATAATTCAGGGTTAGAGAATTTTAATACAAACCAGATCAAATTCTGCTTTAAGAAGGTTCAACTGTTTTTCTGCTTCTTCCGTTTGTTCTGCAGCCCTCACCATCCGAGATCTGTCCAATTCTCTGTCCTTCAATAACTTTTCGATTTGCTCTTGTTTGCTTTTCAATAATTCCTAAATTAAAAAAAAAAAGAAGTTAAAAGTCCTCAAAATAATGGATTACATTTCGTAAATATCATTTATAAATTTTAGTTGCATAAATAGGACATTGGTACTTTTTTTTTTTGGAGGGTAAAATCTAAAATTTTTCAATTAGTATAATTGAAACATAATGTCCCAATAATGTTTACAGTTGGAACAAACATTCATAATAATTTTGATGTATTCCCAGAACATTAATTTAAAAAATTACAGTGTATTTACATAATAGAGAAATATTTAAAAAAAAAATGGTATTTATGACATATATTTATATCGTTGTGGTATAAGACCGATGAGCAAAGCTAAGAAAAAATATATAAATTAGGTCCATAATAATAACTAAAGAAAAAACCCAATTGATTAGCAGATCTATAGAGTTTCATGAAGGAAAATAGGTAGAGACTTAAATACATTCAGGTTGATATAAGTATACAAGAACTATGGTCATTCAGACTTAATAAGCAATTACTTTGTTATCCACAATAATTACACTTAAATATAGCACATGAAAGTAACTGAGGTGCGTTATGTTTATTTTGAATATAACATTAGTCAAATTTAAAATTTTTATTCTATTAGTCAATAAGGTCATAACTACAGTACAACACCCATTGTCCAAACTAATGTTGTGTGGGATAGCTTGGAAAACAAAAATTTACAAAAGAAATAAAGGAAGATGAAAAATAAACAATCACGTTTCCACATAAGCCACATTTGTCCATTTATCCTAGTACATGGTGGAAAAAGTGACAATGCTTTTTCTAAGAACTAAGCAATAGTTTCTCTCAGTGAAGAAATGTTACAAAAATCATTGCAAAATTAGACGAAATTGGAATGATCCAATTATTAAACGAATAAAAAAACATTTTGAAGAAAAGAGTTTTGGAAAAATCTAAACAATCTGAACTATCATATTCATTCCATATCATCAAATTTTCACAATCCACACAAATAGCTTACTTTCTTAAAACGTTCTTCATTTTATCTTCTTATTTTTCCATAATTTATCGCTGAGAAGTCTTCCAGATAAGACGTCATGCACTACAATAAGAGGGATTTCACATGATCATAGTACAGTGACTGTAGTACAATTATTCCACAAATCATCATACTATGTGTTTATTTAACACTTCACATCATAAAATTTAATGATGTGATGTAATAAATGTTGAAAGATCTCTAAGGTGTCACCCTTAACACGTAATGGTATCACTAAGTTACAACCATTCTCAGAAAGGATATTAGCTTTCTTCTGAATCATTTGTTTTATTTAATCATTCTCCTAAAGAACGGAAAAGATAAGAAACATCACGACATGTTCTCCAGCATCCTTAAGATTTTGTAAACAAGCTGACTTGCTTTATTTTTTCTGGTGAGAACCCATATAAAATCATACTTCTTGCATTTCATTTATAAAGATATTTTCTTTTTTATTTTAGTTGATTCCAACACTTATAATTTTTATTTTAGAAAAGTAAATTTAAAATCATGACACACTTTTTTATTCATGATACACTTATCAGAATATACACAATGTCTTATTTGCTGCCATTTCAAAACCTTAATAACCAAATGAGAAACATTTACGATTAATTGATGTCAATTTATTTATTTAGTCTCCTGAATATCAATACCCTCCTGCAACATCTTCTAACCTGGCAAAATGCTATGTAAAAATTCTGTGATTCCAGTTGACTTCTTTCGATTTATTATTGCCACTTCCAAATGAATTTTATTAAAAAGGAAAGACCACTGATTGAGCCCTTTGGTTACCTTTACTGGATGAGATAGTTATCTATAAACTCTATCATATTTATACTGGTTTTAAATTTCTAAAAAAAAAAAATCTATAAAGACCACCACAACTACATTTTTCTTATAAGCTGTTGCTAATTGAAATTACAGGTAATCAGATAACTAATGTTTTTAAATTTATATTTTGTTTTTCTAATATAATACAAATCATGGTGTAGGTTTCATAAATTTAATAAAAACCCTGTTCCATAGCTATAATTTTTAGAGGTAACTTTTATATTTTCAATGTTAGGATGGATAATTTAATAAGTATTAGACTTCACTAATTAATAAAATTTAAAAAAATAAATTATGTAATCTTAGAATGGCAAAGACAATACATTTTGTTAAATAAAACGAATAAATTATATAGATCTAATAACATGATCAAATCAGATGGTACTTAATTCTTATTATACTTTTGACTTAATAAGTTTAAAACAAGCTTTTCCATCTGCAAATCTGCAGTATGCAATATAGGTATACCAAATTTCATTCAGAAACAATGTTTGTAAGAACATTTTCCATCATTTACAATATAATTTTTCCTTACAATGTTCTTCTTAAGATATGAGTTTCTGTTAATACTATAATGTATTTAACTGAAGCAGTAAATGATCAAATTTAAGAAGAATACGGGTTTCACAAATTTTTCATTAAAACCAAGAGACGAATAAGTGTTTAAAAATATATTTGTAAATTGATACATGGGATATTAATGGCACTAAATCATAAGTTGTTTTTATATTATGAGTATATAAGTTATATATCATAAGTTGTGTTTAACAATTAGAAGTAAATTTCTTTGTTCTAATTCTTGGTTTGACCTCCCCCAAATGTTCTTTTCTTCATCACTGTCAAATATATTAAACTTGCTTTCATCATCAAAAAGAACTTCTTTCCAAAATTCAATAAGCTTATATATATATTTTTGTTATTAAATGCAAGCCTTATCCATCTATAAAAATTAGATATGAATGCCTTCTTTTTTGGAATTCTCCCATGAAAGTCTTCTTAATAACGGATTCTTCTAATAGTTGAAACACCCACCTGCTTCTGAGATGTTGAAGTGATGTTTTCAAGTTGACAGCAGCTTGTAGATGAGTTCTTTTTAACTTGTAGGACGTCACGTTAGTCCCTTCCAGTCAAAACACTTGGTCTTTCAGAAAAAGATTTATTATGGGTATTATTTATCTCATCATATCTTTTTATAATATATCGCATTTTAGAGAAGCATAATTTAATATTTTTCCGATCTCGCGGTATGTTTTTCCCATATGAATATATAATAAACATAGCTCTGATTACTTTTTCACCACTTCCATTTCTTGAAGGCTTTAATGGCCAAGGACTTGAACCACAAGTGGTCAACATAACTATAGGTCTGCATGTTGCACACCACTGTACTATGAAAACAACTTAATTAAAGAGTGTAAATATCTTTAAATGACTAATACTTCTGAATAATGTGAAGGAACATATCTATTTGGATAGAAACAAACATTTAAATAGGAGCACCTATGGATTGATTGGATGGAAGTCTAACTGAGAACTGGTCTTACCAGAATCTTGTACAATTACACTTTTGTGTTATGAGAGATAGCCCTGATCTTGAAATGCTTCAGGAAATTCGGCAATGGATTTCTGTTTGCATGTCATTATCTGCGTTTACTTGTGAACCAAGATAGAACAACTCTTACACCATTCCAAATGAAAACCTTCCAACCATAAAATGTGATAACATCACTCCTGCTTTAACTTATTCAAGGCAAAAACCAACAAGAAACAAAATAGAGTCATTTTGAAGTAAATGGTCGTTCACACTTACCAAATTGTACATTGAACCAATTAACTTATGCAGCAAGAGTAAACACATAAAGATATTGCCATAAAAGACGTAAAGAAAAGAAAGAAGGGGATTGAAATGTTGAAACTGAGAAGAGTTCACATTGAACACAGAAACAAACTGTTATAACTCCGATGCAGTGATATGATAGCCAAGTGTTTTAGGACAAAATCTTACCAACCTCGAATTAGAAGTGGCACTAGTTCTAATCAGGCCAGGGCAGGTTAAAATTTATTTCACGGGGAACCCACATTTTCAACCTTCACACTCCATAGGTTAATTGTCTTTCCTGTGCTAACTGGTGTATATATGGACAAAGTTTGCAGCACTATAAGAATGAATACAACAGTCAATTAGAGAATTAAAGTTTAATATAAGTTCTTGAAGACTTATCTCCTTGATTTCAATGTTAGCTATAAGTTAAATTTTCATCCAATTCTATTAATTAATAATTTAAAAGTAATTAAGTATTATTTAATGTTTATTGAACATCATTTTATTAAAACAATTTATCTTGTCATAAAATCTATAGTTGAAGGTGTGTGACTTACCAATAACAGTCACTGATTAACTAGCTCATAAACCCACATTATATGTATCTATAACTAATAAATTTTAATTTCTCATAGTTAATTTTTACTTATTAATCTGGCCCAGAATAGAGACGTGTGTATCAAGCTCTATAGACAAAAGCCTCACACTGGTTAGCGGTAGACATGGATGGATTAAGTAAATAAGTAATTTTTAGTTAGACAACATTAAAGGGGTAAAAGTCTGAGTGGTATGTGTTACATTTTTGGTTTAGGTCCAAAAATATAATCTATAAGAACTTAACTACTGAAAAAAAAAAATGAAGTAGCAATCTCCAAAAATATCTTATTGACCTGCAATATAGTGTGAGTGATTTTCAGATGCTAAAAAATAAAGTAAAAGCAAAATTTGAAGAATTGTACAACAGATTAGCATTTGATCAAAACTCATATCATATTTTTTTCCAGCTTATCTTCCTTGCCTTTTAGGCTATACAGGGGTTTCCTGGGCCAGGGGGTAAGGACAGGAGATTAATGTCATAATTAAAAGAACTCCTCGGCACCGAGACATGAACCCGTTATTATTTTAATCTAATTATCTCATATATCAGGCTGCCAGACAACGTGTAGTGCACCCGCGTTAGCCCATTAGCGGCCACCTCGCCCGAGTAGTAGATTACTTGACTTATACCACTCTGAATTTAACGCCCCTAAATTAATTTGTATTTTTGGAACTACTTCACTAGCAGGCCGGGTCTTATCTATGTTATTTAACGTCACGTCACATAACCTCCCTCTTCTTATCCCGCTAAACCTTTCAGTTATTACATTGTTTATTTTTCAGTTATTCCCTTATTACGTTCACTTATTAAATTCTTTATTTTTGGCCCGTTTGAGTTTATTTTTCATTTTTTTCAGTTTATTTTCGTCTAATTATGAATCTTGTTACATTCTGGGATTTACCGTCTTCAGAAGAACAGGCTATTGAATATTTTCAAAACGTAAAACACCCGTCAACTGAACTAAGCAAACTATGACCATTTCCAAGTGAATCACCGGTATAATTTTGTCAATCCATCAATTGGGGTTCATACTCAACACAGAATGATTATGGGGCTCAGCTAAGTGGAGAAATAAAATACATAGAGGAACTGCCAGACAACATCTCTATTCATATTTATGCAAATTTTTGTGGTGGCAGGTTCACAAAGAAGAGGACCTGTTCCTCACTATTTTAAATAGCATAAAACTATTTTGCCTATCAAAATAAACAAGACGAAGTGAAAATAAATTATACATATGTCGTTTATAGTGCTGATATTTTTTCTTTTATATGTACATATGTTCTTTAAGTGTTATTTTATTATTTCATTTTGATCTTTTATATGTACATATCTTCTTTAAGTATTTTTTTATTATTTCATTAATATATGTGTCGTAAAATAAAAGTGTTTTTTTGTTATTACATTTGTTTTTGTTTCTGTTTACACTTTCAATAATATGAATATAATACAATAATACGAAGATAGGAATTACCAGAAGGCTTATCACTGCCTTATCGGAGTTATCAGTGTTCAGATTATAAACATTGGCAGATAGCAGTCAGTCCCGGCCTGCTAGTGAAGAAGTACTGTATTTTTTTCCAGCTGCTTCACTCAAAGATTAGTTTAAACATCATCCCATACTTGTTCACTTTGCAGTACGTTCATACAGAGAACAGAAGCATTGGTATGTAAAAGGGAAGCAGAACATTGGAGTTATATTATTATATCTGCTAACTGCCTATTCCTTGGGTACCACTGAAGACCTATTGATTTTGCAATTAAGTGCATTTATTGAAACCCTCGTAATGTGACAACTTGATAATCCGACATACTTCTAAGCTTAAGTATATATATCTGTGTATAAAATACTATGTTCATTTTTACCTTTAAAAAACACAGTAGAACAATATAGAAATATAAAATAAAAAATATTACCTTATAATATTTAACAAACTATCTTAAATAATTATGAGGTAAAACAAATAGAATTTATAGGAAACTGAATATTAGTTTTTGATAAATAAACATTTACATGATTTTTTTTGCTCAAACAGTACAAATTAAATTATTTGACATACAAGAAATAAACCATAGGATGACAGAACATTAAAAAAAATTTAGCTTGAAAAAATAATTTGATTCAAGGCATGCAAGTGATACAATTTTTACATAAATTTAATATATTTTAAAATAAAATTAATAAAAATTGTGGGGTAAAGGATCAATATTTGTCTATTATTCATTGATAAATATAAGACAACAAAAGGCTTACATATTTAAACCGAAAATTTAAAATTAATACAAACATAACAATATACAATTTATTTTTACAGGAAACGATTAGTGACATATAATCATTAATACTAAGTAGTTTTATTTAATAAAGCATCACATTTTCAGAATCTTGTGATTAACAAGAGATCAGCAATGTAGAAAATTAGGTTTTCCTCCTTGTTTTAAAAATATAACATTATAAACAGGTTCACAAGGCAAGTTGTTTATTTTTTTAGAAGCAGAGAAGCTTGTTTAAAAGAAATTTGAATCCCAGTGAGGATAGTAGATTACGTGTGACTGAAAAAATGATAAATTTTTTAAAACATTAGACAAAATAATTGTAAATAACTGTTTAAGATTAGTATTATTATTATAACTTACCGTTACGGGTTTAGTATTTGTGGATCTTCTATAGCCGATTCAGAACGGATTAATGTTTGTTAATACACTTTTTATAATTTTTAATAAACTTTTCACCTCTGGAAAGGTCCAAATTCAACACAGAGCATGATGAAATGTTAAACAAAAATTAATTATAAATTAGTCATCGGAAGTTTATAAAGAAAGTTCTAGTGTAAATTAGTATAACAAAACACCATCACCAGACTATAAACGTATTAACTGTAAGACAAATTTGATATTTAGAGATAGTATCAAGTACTAACTATGACTGTAATATAGAAATTTAATTCCGTAGTTTGGTAATAATAAGATATATAAATAAATCCAACCAAAAACATTTTATGGAAGTTACCTAACAATATTCAAATTAGTTATAAACACATATATAAATCCATCAAACTGAATCACACATCTGCATATGGCATGGTATGTGGCATAATGTTTCTATTACTTTTCAAAAGTTTAAGAAATAAATAAACAGGTAACCAATTTATATTTATATCAGAAACTTACAACATCCTGGCTTCTTGTGTACCTCAATATTCAACTATTTGTTGCAATGATAATATTCCATTACGAAATTTCATTAATTTTGACAAGTGCTTCAGAAAAATGTGCATTAAAATTTCACTCAGAAAGTCTATACCATCACAAATACAAATTAATATACACTCAAAAGTTGGTAAGTTTGTCAAATAATAACAAATCAGGAGCATGTAGTGCTAGAAGGTATCGTAAGACAGGCAAATAACTAATCACAGATCAATAGATCCATGCTGCATTATCACTCCCTGCATTCTCTTCTCTTATTCTGCTAGGTTCTATTAAAACAGGTATAAAAACATTTTTGGGGACACCAGATTGCCAAGTCATGCTTCAACTACTGTGATGCATATCATTTAGTTATTTATTTATTCAGTAAAAAATAATGCTTACCGTTAAAAATCAACAATGAAATTAAAATTAAGAAAAATTAAATTATTAAATAAAATAAAAAATAAAAAAAAAAAACTCCACTTGATTTTATTGGGGAGGGAGGATGAGCAAATTGGTTGCTTCTTAATTTAAAATAACTATGCGAAATAAATAGCTGCTTAACACATATTTACATAGACTGGCTGTTGATCAAAACAGGTGGACGGGAGGACGAACGAGCTAATGGGTGAATAAAATGCTCGTTGCCCAGCAACCACAATATGAACTGAATATTATGAGTTCAAATCCCAGCGCCAGAGAGACTTTAGAAGTTTGGCCTAATTCCCCAGCCCTCTCCTGGCCCGGGAAAAATCCCATAAAAAGTGAGGAAAAGGAGAAAAAGAAAAAAAAATGTTGATCGAAACGTAGCTGTTAACCATCCAGAAAAACAAGCATTAACCAATAAAAAAGAAAAATCACATTAATAAAAAAGTATAAGTTTCAACTGTTACTGTGCTGCCAAACCTACAATATTAATTTAGCAACTTTTGTAATGAACTGAAAAAAATTCAGTCTCTTTAAAAATAGTAACATGTAACAGCTTTTAAAACATTTATGAACCCGAAATTTATTAAAACTATCTACAAGCTACATTGATAGTCTTAGGTAGAAAAGCTGGGATACCCAGAAGGGAATTGGGTAGCATGGCACAAGTTGCACCATGAAAATTTGAATAGGATTTTAATTTTTGTAAGGAACCATTATGCTTTGAAATTTTAATCAGATTTTAACTATAAAGTCATAGAAATAACTCAATGGAATTTACATAATTAAGAGACAATGAAATTGGCAAAATTTGAAAATGAAAATTAAACAAAAAAAAAAAAAAAAAAAAAGAAGAGTCTGAACATAATTCCTAAGTAACTTCTTAAATTTAGAATTTTTTTGAAATCTAAATGTTTATATAACTTTGAGATTAAACGTTTTTATGGTGCAAGTTTATCAGTTCTGCCCACAACTGTATATTTGTTTGCAAGTTAAAAATTAATTAATTTCAACTACCTAAATAAAAAAAAAATTAACATAATAATTTACCTTAATAATTATTTATATCACAATGACCAATAATCTCTTTAAAAAAATATATTGATAACTCAAAAACTCCAAAAAAACAACAAGTTTATATGGAGGTAAGTTGGGTACCCCTATGGATGTTCTTCCTCTGGACTTCTGCTATACATTTTTTTTTTTGGGATACTCTATGTAATTAGACAAATATGGATGTTGTTCTAATAATTTTTTCGCAGTAATTAAATAATTTTAAATAAGAAGCTGTTTATTAAAAAAAAAAGTACCATATATGATAGTCACCCTTGTAATTAGAATGTTATTCATTGTTTTATACCTAAGACCAAAAAATAGTGTTAAGCAAGTAGTAAAAACATTCGATTAGTTATTATAATAAAAAAAACTATATACAAGTACCATTATGAATAAAATTCAACTTAAAAGATATGATTTAAAATACTATTGCATTGCATTAAAATGCTCAAAAGTTAATAAAAAATCAATATAACAATTAATGAACACTAAAATAATATATTCAGAATTAGAAGAAAATTGTCTAAATTAGTAATGTTTGTAAGAAAATATGTCTGATATTGCAATTTCAGTTTTAAGTCAAATATTTCAGATAAGTTAATGTTACCTGAGGAGTAGCTTTAGGTGTGCCAGGGGCCAATGTTGAAGCACGAGGCAGAGGTTTCTAAAAACAAATTAAAATAAAAAGTGTATAATTTCCAACAATTTAGATAGAGATTTAAAGTGACATTCAGAAAAGCATTAATTGATTGAAAATTATGCCGATCAACTCAATTAAACTTATTGAGTTGTGATGATTAGCACCTTTATGCAAAATTAAATTAATATGACAAAGTAGAAAAATTCTTATAGTTACTTTATCACGAATTCTAACTTAAAGAGAGAAACAGAAAAGAAAGGTAGAAAGTGTAGTTGGATTAAATGAATTCCAACAAACAATATATATTTATAAAGCTCTAAACATTTTTCATTTTGTCTCAAATTCCAGTCATACTATTTACTATATAATGTTATACTATATACATATGTACATGTATACAATGTAAGGTTAGTCAGAAAATAACCAATAACCAAAAACTTGCATAGATTACATTGAATATACATAACCTCCATTAAAAGAAAAAAAAAATTCATTCAAAATCAAAAATTAAGCTATGTGTAAGATATGTTAATTTCTCCTCACAGATCCTTTATAATCATTAATATATTTGATCAAAAATTAGTTTATAAATTATTAAATATTATTTTGTTTATTTATTTATTTTTAAATTATATATTTCATTGAACTTATTTACTGTAACTGTTAATATCATGCTACATAAGATAATAACAGCAATATCAAACCAATGCTACATTGATCTCAAATCATTAAAATTACTCCAACATTTCACAAAACTACGCTATAAAATAACAATAGTAGGGGGAAAAACTTGGTAGCTATTTAATGTAATTAGGCACATTAATATAAATACAACACTTCAACAACAAATTAATCATGCCATACAAACATTTACTATGAAAAAATACTTGTATGCTCATAACATTTATATAGCCAAAAATATGCTTAAAATTAGTGGTTTTAAACTTTTTAGGTGATATGTATTCCCTTGACAGAAAAATAACGTGAACCTTATTGATTAAAAAAATATTTGTATGTACTCTCTTAAATTACTTAGTTCAAAGAAGAGTACACTTGGGCCACTAAGTTAAAAAATGAAGTCTATCTGGTAATGATCCAACACTGAACCAGAGACAGTAATGACTATCCCCACTGTGAAATAATGCAGAAACTGTTTCAACAAAAGAAAAAAAAAAAAGCTATTACATAAAAAGCAATTAATAGAAAAAACGCTATAAAATTGTAAATAAAGACAGAAAACCTTGATATTTTATGTCAATATTTTTCAACACACACCCCTGTCTTAAGGACCTTAAGAGAACAAATGATAACTAAGATCAGAGCTGCGCACAACCTGCTTATCTGTAAATATGATAAATCATAATGAAATATAGAAGTACTACATAAGGATCCAGGCTGGACTATCTTATTCTCTCCTATAATAATGAGAGATAAAGAGATAGGCTATTTTTTACCAGATATAGCAGATTGAAGTAGGTCAACTGATGAAAATAACTAAGCATGGTATTCAAAAACTGTTCCCAATCTACCAGAAAAAAATGACTGCCAAGTAAGGTCGGTATAGCTTCCTCACAGTTTTCATATGATAAAAATATCTATATTACAAAATCTAAATATTTTTGTATGAAAATAAAATCTCTGGGAGAAGCCGTTTTCGGAAATTCAGTAATCTCTCAACATATACAGGTTTGATGTCAACAAGTTTTGTTCATCAGTGAATACAAAAATGCGAAAGAGTTCCGCATTTGCGGATTGCATATTTGATGATCCAGGATTAAAAAAAAAAAATCGAGTACATACTGAACATTAATATCACTACTGTTAGTGCAATAGGTCATATGTAAAAATTGAGTGTTTTACAGCAGATGATAAAAACTAATTGTTTCTTTATGATTTATTAATATAATTTCATATTTTATTGCCCTCTGCTATTTTCAATCATATTTTGTTAGTTGCACGCTACAAAATAGAATAAAAGCTGAAAATTTTTACATACGACCTTTTGCACTAACAGTAGTGATAAACACTTAATATGTATGTTTTCATTCATAAATTGGATGGAACAAAAAATTTATATGAAAAATTCAACTTTTTGTTTGTTCAGAGTAAACGAGATCAATACTTTTCTTCAGTGAGAACAAAACTAATAATGCTGGAATATAAAAATATGTGTGAGGTTCACACAACTTTGATATTTAAGAAGGAAATTGAGACCACAACGAGCTGGTTGAACTTAAATAGAAATAAACACAATCATAAATGAGACTTTTTCTTTTTTTTTTTTACAAACTCATGGTAAAAATTAATTTAGATTTATTATAAATTACACGAAATCTAAGTAACGGTAGTAAGAGTCATGCCAGTAACGTTTAGAATCGACCTAATAATACATTCTAAATTAACTTTTCAATAAAATCTAAAATGTTATAACCCCATAAAATATTATCTGAACCTAACTCCCATTCCATATATATAATTGATGCCTTCCACATTTCACAGCCATTATATTGTTACTAATTATTTATATTAATTTTAATTATTAAATAGCATTTAAAGATTTTGATACTAGGTGATTTCTATACTATTCTCCAAATTTCATCCAAGTTTGGGTCAAAAAGAACACGCAGTTTTCAATCTATTGGCGTATCATATAATAAATTTCCTCATCTGAAAGTGGAAGTATTTTTTTTTTTTAGTGAATAGAATTTGATAAAATTCATACATGATTGATCATATATATGAATCCCTAACATCCCTAAAAATTTGAGCCAAATCGAAAGTGCGAAACATGTTTGTGCATATATAAGAGAAAATAGACGACAGAATTAAATCAAATTGACACTACATTATTTTTGGCAATACCTACCTTTTATCCAACTTTTAGCCATTTCTGAAATATTGGCATATCTAAAAAAATCCCAATATCATGCATAACTCAAAAGTCCTTGATGGAATTTGATACAATTGATATGGGACCATCTAGGTACCAACCCGTGCAATACCTGAAAATTTCTTGAAAATCGGATGAACGTTATAAGGTGACATGCCCATCAAATTGATTTGACTACAGACAGACAGACACCGAACCAAATTTGATCCTTGATGTCTGAAACGTAAAACGCGCATGGAAATTTCGATTCTGAGTAAAAAAAATTTTTTAACCACTCGCACGCATACAATACTTTTATACCTACGGCAGCGAGGAAGCAAAATAAAGAGTAAAGTTGCTGTGGGAAGATGAAATATCATGTGTTACAAGCTAAGTACACCTTTTTTTGAGTATATAAAATATCATATTACAAGAAGATGACATTTAGCAAAAGATTATCATCAAAGAAGTCTCAACTCCATCCAATTTAAGTTGTTGAGCCTGCATAATGGTGATGACAATGCGGCTAAATAGTAGTTTCCAAACAAAATTTAGAAAACTCTTAGAACTACTGAAAGAAATTGTTCTCACCTATAGTTAAAAACCATAACTTTAAACTCAGCTAAAACATTTATATGTTTAAAAAAGCCATGCTATTATAAATAAAAATGTGCCAAAATATAAATATTATATAATTTGTAAATATGATCAAACACTGAAACCAATATATTTTTAAAATCAGATAATAACTTTCACAGGAATTTTATTTTTAAAAAACCATCAAACTTTAATAAAGTCACTGATATTTCTATAAACATATCCTATTAAAATTGATTTTAAAATTAACTAACATTAAAAAATTGCAGAATAACAACTGCAAGTAAAGTTGTATTGATTAGGAATTTCTTAATAATCCTGGCTATTCATTCATGACATATATATATATATATATATATATATATATATATATATATATATATATACACATATAAGTAATATATTTCCAGATTAATTCTAAAGTCAAAGTTGACCAGCATATAGATAGCCGATGTATTTATATATATAAATACATCGTCTGTCTATGCGCTGGTCAACTTTGACTTTAGATTTAATCTGGAAATATATTAATTTATTCCATTACTTTATTTACAATATTTAGTGGATATAATTACCTTACAATTGCTCAATCTTATTTAAAGTTTTTTATACTAAACATAATTGCAGCCTTTTTCCATTGTGACAAAAAAAAAAAAAAAAAGAACAATGAATCAAAAATGGTATTTAATCAGAAGAATATCTTACAGAAATGTCAAGTGATCAATATTAAATATAATAAATATTCAAACTAAAAAAGCAATAATTAGAGCATTTTACAAATTATATTTGAAATTAAAATACTACTTACGGCTATGGGAACCATAACACTTGTTGCATAAAATTAAAAAATAATGAAAAATCCTTACTGTTTTAAAATGTATATAACCATCCTATTTTTAATGACTTTTTCCTGTTTTAAATCTACAATTTAATAGTGAACAATTATAAAATCAAATATTGGTTAAAACAGAAAACGAAAAAGATTATCTGAATGTTCTTAAAATAATTGAGATGAAAACATAAATTAGATATTTAATTACTAAATGTAATTATTAAAAAACAAAACTATTACAATATGAAAATAATTTACCACAACCCATAAATTAAAATAGAATAAAAAATAATAATTTGATTGCTAAACAATCAATGGTAGATATCTCATCATGTCAGAGAACAAGGGCAGAAACCAGTTAGTGTCAAGATACATGCTTATAATTTTTGAAAAATTAAAAATACCAGATTGGTAAATATGTAACCAGAATTTGTCCATAGATGGATGGCTCTGATCATTAAAGTAGTCACCCTTAAGCCGCTTTATTTGTGGCATTTTGTTTCTTCGACAGCTGGCAAAGATTTTCAATGAACAATTATTATTGTTTATAACAATCATATTTTATATAAATTGTTATGAATTATAACAATTTAAGTTTCACATAATAGCATCATTTTAATAGCATTGAACATGTCAAGTAATGTGCCTAAAAACTACAATTTGCGGACAGCATTAATTTTCTTTCATCATTTAAAGAAACCTGCTGCAGAATCTCATCAAATGCTTATCAAAGTTAATGTTGAGCATGCTCTAGGTAAACAACAGTGCATTGAGAGGTTTAAAAAAATCCAAAAGTGGTAATATTTAGGTGATAAATGAAGAATGTGGAAAATGGGCGTGATCAGCTCAAAATACTGTTACAAACTGGTGGAAACTTCAATACTGAACACTATCGACAACAAATGATAAATTTGAATCAAGTATCGCATGAAAAACAACCATAATATCAAAAATATACAACACAAAATGATTTTACTTCATGATAATGTATCATTACATACAGCTAAACCAGTGAAGAAAAAATTTGAGATGTTCAGATGGGGCATGCACTTGCTCATCAGTGCTTCACTTCTTATGAAAATGAACAAAATGGCTTTAAGACTGGTTTTACACAAAAGAACAACAGTTAAGGTGGTAGGGCATTGATGAATTACCAAAGAGAAAGAAAAAATTTATAGCTAGTGAAGGAAAATATTTAAAAAAAAAAATATCTTTTAACATTTGTATGCAATAAGTGTGTATTTTATACAGGAACATTCCGGTTTTATTGTTGCACACCTGGTAAGTCAAACATATAACTTTTTATTTAAGAACAACCTTCAGTGAAGATTAAGTTTAAGCATTTGGCTATTTATTACTTCGTAATGTGATGAATAGATTAAAAAAAAGTTTATATTAAAGTTTTTTACTTTTAATATTTAAAAAATTAGAATGAGTTAAAAATCATTCCATCGTTTAGGTTTTATTTTAAAAATGTTAAATACAATATATAACCAAATAAATGCTTTTAAAAGACTTTAAAATAAAGAGATTTAAATTTAAAATTAAGATTAAATTTCACTAAGATTATCCAAGTGGTCAACGTATCAGTACAGAAAACCTACTATTTCAAATGTCCAATGCTACTTGTTGAAGGGGTCAATAATAAAATTTGTTTTTTTTTTAAGAAAAAAAGCCTCAATAAAATTAAATATAATATATTCTGGATTCAGTCAAAGAAAGCAAAAGAAAAAAGAGCATTTGATGCATATCTAATGACATATATCAAGCATGGATCAATAAAAGTTGGATAGTCCATTTCATGTTGGTACTTGTGTGAGAATAAATTACTACTCAAATAATAAATCAGGAGCATGTTCAAGAAAATTAAAATAGTGAAAAAAATTGAGGAATAACTTACAGCTGTCATACAACTCTTAAGTAACACTGAGGCGGTCAATTCAGTAAACATTTCCATTTCAAAGGAAAGTTGTAGACTTAATTATTGTAATATTCTAATTAGGAAAAATATTAATGCAAGTTATTTATAATTACACAATTAGATGTTAAATAACTAAATCATGCTCATGCATACCTTTAATGAGTTGACCCCAAGCCTTACCCTGGAGGCTGTGCTGGTGACAGTGCTTGCTTTCGATGTCATGGAAGAAAGACTTTCCCTCGAAGAAGTTCTTTTAACACTAGCATGATGCAATTGACAAGAAGGACGACGATCTGGTGCTGGGGATCTGGACACCTTGGCAGCTGGAGCAAATAAACCATACTTTGGCTGGCATTGAAAATATCTGCAAAAAAATATCTTAATTATTTATTTATCCTCACATTTGATATGACACTTCTTTCACTCTTACTATAAGCATAAAATACTTCTTAATATTATATAGCATAAATATTAATTTCATGGCGTTATTATGAAAGGAAAAGAGCTAGAAATATATGTAAATACATTTCAGTGTGTATACAATATGCTCTGTCAATTAATAGATAGATGGATTTTAGTGGATACAACCAATTTTTTTGTATTATGAACAATTTTCTTTGCAACAGATTCCAAAAAAAAACTTGATTCACACAATATTTCAACTTGAGCTCTACCATAGTTTGGTAGTCAGATATAGATAGGGATATTCCAAGCACGGTTAGATTTGAACAGAATAATAGAAAATATGTAACATACCCATATTAACTTCTGTTGTTTATATTTCTATTAAGAATTTGTAGACAAATGTAAATTAGAATTTTTTCAGTCTGGCAATACAAACAATGGCATGAGCAATACAGACAAATATGAACCTTCAGTCATGGTCCACCCTTTATATGAGTCTTTCAGTGGACAGAATGACTAACTCCAATTTTAAACTTTTTGAGTAGTCATTTTAGAGATATTGCTAGTTGGAAAATTTATAATATCTGTACAAATAGTGAGTACCTCGATTCCAGAGTACGTAACTGTGTGTTGAAATATAGAACAGTGAACAAAACTATAAATTTTCACACTAGAAATATTACTAAAATTAATAATCAAAAATGTTGAAATCGGAGTTAGTCATTCTATCAACTGAAATGCTCATATGTGTATTTATAATTAGCAACTATATAATGAAAAATGAATTATATAAAAACCTGATTCCTTCGACTGAACCATCATTCTTCCCAAGAGGGTCATCTAGTTCAACTCCACACCATTCTCCAGGGGCAAATCCAGTTGTTCCTCGATATCTTAAAATCCCAATTTTCGAACCCTGAGTGCTCATGACAATTACACGATCCCCCACCTTGGCCTCACTGCTATAGTTAGTAGCTACATAAAACATCAAGTTAATAGTAAATAAAATATGCATTAAATTATGGAAAATAAAATAAATAATAATTTTACACTATCAAGACAATATTTTTATTTTATTATGAAGTACAGATATAATAAATTTAAAAATTCGGCATTCAACCAATAACATAATTTTTTTTTTTTTTTATTAACGAAATTTACAACTGTAATTAATAATAAATACAACAAGTAAATATGAACAAGTAATATGACAACATGAGGAGAAACTACCCATTGGTAGCACTCCAATAACATAAATTTAATTTAACCAATGTTTTAAGAAAGCTTTTTGTTCTTTTAAAAGAATATTTTTATTCTAGGATATTCAATCCCTAAGAATAACAAAAATGTAAATTTTGAAAAATATTCATTTGGTTGTATTGACTACAACTTAATTGAACTGTATACTAAAAGATAAATTTATGAATAAAAAAAAAAATATATATATATATGATTTAGAAGATATTGGATATATTTATCCAACATCCATAAATATATATATATATATATATATATATATTATTTTGGATATATCCTAGTCTCCAAAGATAATACCTCCTTGGCATCTTTCTGATCCAAACCTTGAGAACTAAAAAATATTCTATATCCTTGACCTCATCACCTTGACCCTCATCACCATCTTTCATCCACTTCTTAAATATGAGATCTAAAACTTGTAATTTTTTAACCCTACCCATAGAACAGTTTCCTTTGAAAAATGCTTTTATAATTAACACCTATTTCTACTTTCTATATCTCTTCAAATATCTATTCTCTGTATATATGTAAGCAATAACTGTCCATGTAAGTTAGTGTAAATATATATTAACATGGTGATTATAAAGGAAGCTGTTCTATAAGAAGGAATATATAAATTGGAAGGTCAAGAATATAGAATAAGTTTTTAGTTCTTAAAGGAAGAAAGAAGGTATTGTCTTCAGAGACTAGGATATATCCAGCCTTGCTCAGAATACCATTGAGAGATATAAGGGTATCTGTGAACACCAAAGACAAATCTCATGAAACAATTCATTAATCACTTCAGTCTCATCTCAGATAATCCTCCATGCACTAGGAATTCATAGTCAAAGTCAGGTACTTCGATGAAGTTAATTACGGAATCTTATGACCAGTTCAAGGATTTAGATAAAGTCAGAGGCTAGGGAAGGAGAAGGTAGCAACCTTACTCATGAACGAACAAGAATATTTTTCCAAACTGTAAGAAAAATGGAGTTTTGGAGGGAAAAATTATATATGTTTAGGAGGGTAGGAAGTATGACAGCAATAAAGACTTACTCTTAATCTTCCCAGGCTAT
Source organism: Nezara viridula (assembly GCA_928085145.1). Classification (NCBI taxonomy): domain Eukaryota; kingdom Metazoa; phylum Arthropoda; class Insecta; order Hemiptera; family Pentatomidae; genus Nezara; species Nezara viridula. Next base: position 117,858,935 of record OV725080.1, read on the forward strand.
CTTTTTAGTTAGGGTAGAGGTTCAATACTTCACAAAGTATGAAGATGACAAATACTAAGAGAACGAAGACATCACAGTGGTAATCAAATAAATAAAATAAGATGAAATACTAACCTGAACTTGGAGGAGAAATAAGAGGTGGTGTTCTAGGAACTGGTGGAGGCGTTGCCCTCTTCATAGCGGGAGTTGAAGATGATACAGGTGGTGGTGGTGATGGAGATGGAGCCATAGGAGGACTTGGGACAGCTAAAGGATATCTTGTCAAACGTCCCAAGCGAGAGAAAACACCTTTCTTAGGTTCACATTGAAAATAACGTATACCGCCAACTGAGCCATCATTTTTTCCTGAAAAAACAAATATTCTATTTAAAAAACAAGCTGCAATGAATGTCATCTTCCCCAATTAATTCACTTTTAGTTATTTAATAAATAGCAGGGTGTCCATGAAGAGTGGTGGCAGAGACTGGCTGAAGTTCTTAATGAGAAGTATAAATGTATTTAACCAAAGGCAAAAAAAATCAAGTACATAAACAAAACAAAAGTACCTAAACACATACAAATATATGTATCAAAGAGTTTTGTGTAAATGAAGTTATTAAATAATGCACACGCACATGAATAAATAACTAAAGTCTTGCTAACACAGTGGATATACCTCTGCCCTGGGTAGTGAAGAGTAAGCCGCTCAAGCATTTTTTCATCATTTCAGACCCAAAATAAAATTATGGATAGTTTACTATATCATCTATTTAAAATATAAATTTAATTTTACAGAAGTCAAACGTGATTAATGTATATTTACAGTGGATCAAAAAAGTATTGGCACATTTAACTTTTTTCAGCTTTCATTATAAAAGAAACCAACATTTCTTTGCTAAACATTTTTATTCAATAAAAGATTTTAAAAAATACATAATTGGGATAAAAAAAAATTAAATTTACTTAATAGAAATTGAGCAATCGAAAAATCACTTCAACACGGTCAAAAAAGTATTGGCACACTTTAATTTAAGGTTTATTTCACGAACTGGAAATTTATTAATATTTTGTCATCATACCATTAGCATCTATGACATCGTGGAATCTTCTGGATATCGACAAAAAATAAAATTTTGAGTCTTGTCCAATTTTACAACATTCCTCTGAAGAAGTTTCTTTTAAATAATTTTAAAAGAAATTTTATTTTTCTTACATTCAAATGCAACAGGTACCATCGGTGTTCTATGGCTTTTTTGTCCGGAGACTGTGGTGACGTTTTCAATGGCTGGAGACATTGTACACCATCCATTCTTTTGTTTTATTTGGTGTGTGCTTGACGTCATTGTCCTATTGGAAGATAAATGCATCTTTGATCCTCAGATATTTGACTATACTTATTAAATTATTTCGCAAAATGTTGACATATTGTTCGACATTCACAATATTTTCAATAAAGGTTAAGTTTCCAACATCATTCCATGACATGCCCTCCCAAACCTGGACGCTTTCACCTCAATGTTTTACAGGTCTCACATGTTGAGTTTGAAACTCAGTATCAAATTTTCCCTAAACGAAATTGTGCCCATTAGAATTGAATATGTTAAACTTACTTTCATCAGAAAAGAATTTTTCTAGAATTCTTGGTCTTTATTAAATTAACTTTGGCAAATACAAGTCTTTTTTTGCATTTCAACTCAATAATAAAAGATTTTTTCCTTTGGAACCTGCCATAATAATTGTATATATATGAATTATATTTCTAATAGAAGGTGGTATTTGAAGATATAACCTCTTCTGGATGGCTAATAAAGTGCAATTTTGCTCAACAATTTGATGGATATACCATACCTTTGAGTCCTCCCATTTAATTTTGGGGGCCGTTCTGAACAGGGTTTATTTAAAACTTTCTAAACTTTTGTGCAATATTCTGAACACTACTAAAACCCATTTCTAATTAATTCGTTATTTGTCGGTAGCTAAGTCGATTAGAATGTAATTTAATGATGGTTTTTTTATACTGACACAATATCGATTGGTTGACCCATTGTTGTTATGGCAAATATACAGCAAAGACTGATTTTTATTGTTTTCATTGTATTACCGTCAACCTTGTTTCTAATCTCTTGAAAGAAAAAGGATTGATTTGTTTTGACTGGAGCTAATAGCAAACATTTAAAACTGTGTCAATACTTTTTTGACTGTCAAAATTTACTCTTTATATTTACTTTAAACACAAACATTGTGAATTCTGAAAATGCATTGCTTCTAAAACATAATATTCAAAGACCACTTTGTTATATAAATATTATTTATGGAAAATATCATAATCCTATTGAGATTGGCATAAAAATTGGAAATACAGTGTGCCAATACTTTTTTGAACCACTGTATAATTATTTATTTAAAAATGAATTTCAAAGAAGACATTCATGACAAATTATTTAGGTATCTATAAAAATGTAAAAATACAAGGAACTCCAGCAATATAAAAAAAAATAAAACATAAGTAATAGTATACTTACTAACTTATTATTGACCATCAAATGATTTGATGTATGCAAGATAATATATTGAATGTATGAAACCAGTGGGATGTATTGAAATAATAAAATAATACAAAAAAATAGAATAAAAATATTTTTTTCATTTCATATCCAAAACTATACAATATTTTAAGCACAACACAAAAACATCAACATTTAAAATGAAATGAGCTAATCTCAATCTTATCTATTATCACCTTAAACAAACAGGAGCAGCCATTGACAAATTATTCCTTTAAAACTAGATCAAATTAATTAAAATATGATCTCCCACAAATAAAGTTATAGGTTTACAGGCTTTATGCATCAATTAATATCTGATTATATGAATTTATTTCAATTTAGAAAAAAAGCCATGTAATAAGAATTATATGTATAATTCTTATTTATATATATATGTATATATTATAGAAATCTATTCTATTTTTATTTAACAAATCATACGTTCATCCAGGTACATATATAATTACAAATACATTAATAAAACATTACATTCAGACCTATGAATTGTTTAATTAGATGTATCCTTAGAGACCCCAGGCATTCCCATGTCTCCAGTTGCTATGCCGAGTTGAAGTGGCTCTATCCATTTTTCGGAAAGCAATATTTCCTAGGTTTTTTTCTTTTCCGAATCTTTAGAAAAAAAAAAACCTTCTTATTTTCTTGATTTCTTTACTCCTTGTTTCTCTGTTCATTCGTTCAACACGAGATCCCAATCCTCAAATCTGTTCCTTTTCATATAACTGTTTCCTTTCAAAAATCCTTTGTCATACGTGCTACATCGTTTTGTAATTCAATACAAACCTCTATATGGAAATCCTCATCCTTGACCTTATTTAAACACAATTTATGTTTCCATCTCCTCAGTAATCAATCTTCCGAAGAAATGTAAAAATAAATCTATTTTGTGCTTCAGAGATGTCAGCAACTTATTACACCGATATCTTGCAGATATTTATGTATGTGCCATATTGCTTATTTGTACAAATACGTCAACTCACTCGTATGTATCTGTCTTTAAATTCATATGTCTACTTCAAGATCATATATTTACTACACAAGGTCTGTCACATACGGATAGGGTCTCATTATATCTATTTATAGTGTGGTACACGGACATACAGCTGATACCTAAAGGGTTCAAAGTGTTGGAAATCTTTGACCTACGTTTTCCAATTTTGTGTAAGGTAATCACAGCTATTCGGTTTTCTTTATCACCCCACTCCATGTTAACTGAGTGAAAGAAAAATACAAAATAATTAGGATTATTATCCTGACATGTAAAGAAAATAATCATTTCGAAAATTTCATGATTCTCTCTAATGTTAAAAGTATCAAAATGGAACATGTACCTCATATCAACATGTCTCAATTGCCTGTTCAATTGCATTGGTTTTGCTTTTGGGTGTTTTTCTTGAAAAAACAAAACACTGATGCCTGAAAAAATGGCCACTTCAAAGGTACCAGGAGGGAGGAAGCTGTAAAGGGAGGCCATGATCAGACCATCCAAGAGCGACAGGTCTAGCTGATAACCACTTCATTGCTACGGAGATTCTCAGAAACTGCTACCGGAGATTCTCAGAAACTGCTACCGGAGATTCTCAGAAACTGCTACGTGTGGTGCAGTGTGGCCGAACGGGCTAATGTGTGTGCACAGCACCGCGCGTTGCCTGAAAACCTGATTATCAAAGATGAAGACAATAAAATTACGAGTTCGCGTCCCGGTGCCTTGGGAGTCTTTTAAATTCCTCGCTCTAACGTCTAGCCCGGAAAAAAACCCCGTATAGCCTAAAAGGCGAGGTAAGAGAGAACAATTAAAAATAGCACACCAGACTTCAGTTGATACTTCTCATCGATTGCATATTGCTCAGAGTACGGATGTCAACGCGCATGCAGTAAGGAGAAGACTCGCTGAACACGACCTGCACGCTAGGGTTCCTGCTTGCGGCTCTTTACTCAGCGCAACAAACCGAGAAGCTGGCCTTCACTTCAGTCGTGAACACACTGTTTGGACAGAAGACGACTTTTTTCTGACGATACCGGATGTAGCCTTAATGGTGCAGACGGAGGTGTTCTAGTGTGAAAAAAAAAACAAGTAAGCAATTAGCTCAGGGCAATATAGCGAGAAAAGTTTGGAGAAATGTCTATATGATCCGAAGGCTGACGCTCAATGAACAGACGTACATCACCGACATCCTGGAGGAATATGTGGGACCTTTTGGCCCGTTTATTCTCCGTTTCCTTTTCATGGAGGAGAATGCTCGGCCGCATATGGAAACTGTTGCACGGGACTGATTAGACTACAAACTAGGTTAGTCCCCGCACCTTAGAATATAGCGGCTCGCAGCCCGGTCTTCAATCCTGCTAAGCATCTTCCAGCTTAGGACGTCCATCCGTTGACAACAGAACCCCCCATGTGATCTCCAAGTAGGTGAATGGGATTAGATTCAAGATCGGGTGTGTGTGTGTATGTGTGTGTGTGTGTGTGTGTGTGTCGGTGTGTGTGTGTGTGTGTGTGTGTGTGTGTGTGTGTGCGTGTGCGTGCGTGTGTGTGTGCGCGCGAGTGTGAATGTGTGTGATTGAATTTTTACACATAATAAAAACTCCCAATTTGTTTTTGTCCCATCGCTCCTCTAATCAAAATCGAAAGTCTGCGCCTATGGTGCCAACGCTATTACATATTTTTATTTATATTTAAAGGAACTCTTATTCTGTGATGTTTCGAATTTGCCGCGGGAAATGTGATAAAATCTTCACGTAAAAATGGAAAGATTATGAATGAATCATACAATCATAGGATATGGTGTTACATATAGTTATCGTCGAATATAAACTACAATTTAAATAATAGGAACATAGGGCATGGTACAATGTGTACCTACTTTTAAGCCTTAGCTTAGCTATCTAGTCGGATTTTTCCTGATTTCTTAATTGATTGTAGAATACATATTCTATTCATTCATATAGATTAAATGTTATTGATTTTGATTTTATTATTATTATTCGAAATATTTGGAGAAGAGAGGAGGGCGAAACGATGTTCTCGCTCCTTCTCTATTTTTATTGCAGGAGGGAGGAGAGGGTGATCGCCCCCCCCCCTCCGCCCAAGTCTGCGCCTATGATTGAACCATTACACCATCTGATGTATTACGATTCCTAACTGTCGGAATAACGATGCGAGTAACTAAACCACGATATTTAAATACCGATTTAGTCGAAAAATTGAGGAGGAGAAATTTTATTATAGTTGCTCTAACATAGACAGAATGTCGCATTAAATATCAACTAAAATAAATTTATGAACAGAACGTTTATACCATATGTTCGAGTTGCTAAATTCCTATTGTATATTAGTAATAATTTTATCACTTAAATTATTACCTATCTTCACCAAAGTGGGGAGAATTCTATCGATTATTTCAGACTCCAATATAACGCAGATAACTCGCCTCGGAACAATAATAAACTAAATAAAACTTTAATTTAAATTTGTTTTCTAATATAATAGTTCATATGAATATTACGGGGCAGATGTTTAGATGTAGTTTTGCAGCTAAAGTTCTGCTTGAATTTCATATCGAATAATTATGCAAAGTGGCAGACTATTTTAACAGATTATATGCAATTGTGGAAAATTGTTTAAAGTAAAAATGACGAACTAAATTTAATCCAGGATCCGAACGATCACAAAAAGTAATAATAATTATTATTGTTGTTATAATGGAGAAATGATGTGCTGAATTTTAAAACGTTGAAATAGCTAGATCTAGATATATTGTAAAAACTAAACATCATATGCATGGCAGTTTTTATAGGCACAGCAGAAAATCAAACCAAACCTTTAAATAAGATAACTTTAAAAACAATTGATTCACAAAATGATCTGTTGTTCCAGATGAATAAATATTCAGGAATAACACTATATATAGCAAATTAATACTTAAAACAAAAGAAGCCTTATTGTTAAATTAATTAGAGTATACATAAAGAGAACTAATGATAAATATACTTACCAATGGGCTCTTCCAAAACGATTCCAGCCCAGTCGCCAGATGCGAATTGCGTTTCTCCTATAAACGCAATCCTCCCTGGTTTCGTTCCTCCAACCCATACTTTATCCCCGACAATAAAGCTGTCTGTGTCTTCGGTAAGAATAACGCTGTTATCTGAAATTAGTACAACCAACAATTATATGGATGAACAATCTTGACAGAACAATTGACAATGGAATGAAACAAAGGCCAATAATAGATCCCATTAAATAACGAACCCTCGACATGTAACTCCAATTAACGAACGTATTTAACTCTTGATTAAAAGAATCTTCTTCCTAGCATTTCTGATCGGCTAAAATAGATCGTGAATTGGTAGGACTGGAAATATGTTGCATGCATTCAATCTCTACAGGAAATAATTTTGTAAATATTCTTGAATATTCTTAACAAATAGTTAAAATAATATTCATAAAATAAATCTTGCATTTTTCTTGTTTATGAATGATTTCGGCAAAGTTACGAAACAGGTACTATCTCAAACAAATGTTATATCCTCCTTAAATACCGTAATATTGTTTTTTTTTTTTAATTTTGAAAATCTATGTACATGTATTATATCTTCTTTTTTTTTTTTAATCTTTTGTAAATCATCCGAATCCTCTCGTTTCAAACCTTGCTTCCTCCTCGATCCCTGATAACCCTCCGAGGCGTCTGAAAAGAAGATGGCCTCGGGATCTTCTAATATAGAACTTTAATTTGAGTTCTACCAATGGGTAGTTTCTCTTCATGTTGTACATGCCATGTTACAAATTTCTCATTTACTTATTGTATTCTCTATGTAATACAGTTGTAAATTCCATTAAAATAATAAAAAAAAAAAAAAAAAAATCTTTTGTAAAATTTAATACATTAGTACGATGAGAAGAAACGTTTATTAAAACTTTGGGCTTCGTAACATCATGCTAAGATTTAAGTGCTGAGCAGTCACAATTAGCGTCAATAATCTGAAAAGTTGTAGGCTGTCCTTCTGGCCCAGCTTCCGTAAAGCCATCATTTGCAGTCGCAATAAAGAGCAGGGACAAACTTATAAGCCTCTTGTTGACTTGAGAGAAAAATCTTTCCCACAAACAACCAAAACCTACCATAAACTTATTGCTAGATCAGATTAATACGGAAAAGAAACGCAGGTGAAATCCAGAACACAAGTAGAGCTAAGTAAACTATCAATGTACTGAATGTAGACATTTATATCTTCGTATTTATCTTTAAACCGCCGTATTTATATAATCGTCAATTTTCTAGAATAAAGGACATATATGTTTATAAAACAAGGAATAGTTTTGCCTAAAGCCATTAAAAAGTAAGTAAACAATTATTTTATTATTAACCTTCGAAATAATAAGAAGTAAAATAAACATATAGAATATGATCTTGTAATTAAAACTAAACCAGTGTTATGGGAACAAGAAATTATAAAGCCTAAAAAAAGAGATTACGGAGATTTTAATTTTACATTTCATAAATAGCTTTACAAAGTTGACAAACAAAAAGAACACAGACACAATGAGCAGTACAAATCCCAGCATGCTTTCTTACCAGGGTACTGATTCCTGAAAATAAACAATTAATAAATAACAAACATGTTTTTTTTATTTTGAAGTAACCATTCGCATAAGTTTTAAAACAAAAGAGAAAGGACAAAAAAACGATAAAATACATTTTTATAATTTTTTTCTACTTTCACAATAAAAATAAATAATTAAGTATTGGAAACTGTAATGATTACTAGTGAATGATTCACTCCAAAACAGTATAAAAAAAAAAAAAAAATGACACCTAGATTTTGAAATTGAAATTATTATTAATAATACCATTTTTATCAATGAAATTAATTGAGTTATATTTATGATTAAATGGTGATATTTTAATGATATAATCTATTGGTTAGATAAAATAATAAACTCTAAATACTTCAATTGATTAATTTTTTATGTGTTTCATTTGCAAACCAAGGAAATATAAATAATAATTCACCTGAGGTCCTCCTTATACCGGCTTCGCTGAGCCTTCTTGCGTCACCCCACAGAGAGTCGTTGGACGACATCCCACCGACTGCATGCAATAAAACATGTACCAAACACCAAGCAAACACACACAAGCATGCTAATACATAGTGCAAACATAATATGCGTACATATAAATCATGGCACATAAATATAAAGCTAGAATGTGATACAGCATACGATATAAATATATATGAATAGTTGTGGTCATTCCTTGCCTCCTAATAGACGAAATAAAACAAATTACTATCGAACAAATACGTTCGATACTTATTATATGTAATCATATTTCTCTGCTCAAAGATTTCATATCTAAGAAATTAAAGATGCCGTTAAATAATTTAATGAAATCAAAGAATATAAACACGAAATAACTGTCACCCATCTTAGGCAAAATAAAGCTGAAAGCAACTCCTCAAGATTATCTGCGGCGATTCATTTTTTAATTTTCATTTTACAGAGGTGGTACAGTGGGCGGATTGGTTCCCAACTTTAATAGCAACCATTTTGTAACGGTATTTTTGCCGGCAAAAGTTATTCTGATTTGTAAATTACATTTTTCTTGAGCAACGGAAAGGTTTTAAATTTAAAGACTACCATTACCATAAACCTTCCATGGTAAAACTCAGCATATTTTTCTTTAAACACTCTATAAAACTCGTATAGTTTAGTAAAGCAAAAGAGAAAAAAAAATAAAGATTTTAAAATCGATTCAGAATACATAAACAAAGATTTATTGCTTAATATCGCAATACACAATTTTTAAACATAGTAAACTAAACAAACCTAATTGCATGATTTAAGTTAAAACGATAAAAGACACTTACGCAACATGACACCATCTTGTAATTAAGAGTAAAAAATACAATCGGATTAACTTTCTTGTAAACAACACTAAACCAATTAATTATAATAATCGGATTAGTGTTCTCAGATTTTTTTTAATTCTCCCACCTGCTGTTGTGCCAGCTACTAACTGTACGTTGAGATATTTTGGCACTCACTCACCACGTAACAATAACAATAGGGACCAATATTAAAAAAATAAAACCTATATATTCTCATAACATCGAAATATTAAACTGTATTTCCTGAAGAATATTTGAATGATTCCAAAATGTTATTGAAAATAACAGAGTGAATAATTTATTCTTAACAGTCTTATTCACCGTTGTTTTTTTTTATGGATATTTTAATAGAAACAATTAAAACTAATGATTGCTTACTTATCTGAAAATAAGTTAAAACGATAAAAGACACTTACGCAACATGACACCATCTTGTAATTAAGAGTAAAAAAAAAAAAAAAAATATCAAGTAATGTATGTTTATAAAATATTTTAGCTTTTACTTTAAAACTTGTTATTTGAAAATACGTTTATTCTATACATATATATATATTTAGTTGTATATTTGTAATTTTTTTTTTATTATAAGAAAAAGTTATATGATAACGATTTTAAAGTGGTTTAAGTTAGTAATATAAGCCCTGAGACCATATTGCTACGTAGAAACATATTTTTTGTTAAAATTAGGCATAAAATTTCTGTGGTTTCCAAGAGATCATGGTTGCAGTATTGTATGTTTTATTTAAAATTAAAATGTAAAAATAACGGAAATTACACATTTATATGAACCAAATAGAATTATCGTTTTGTTGAGCAATATGGCTATTTGTTATTTTATAAAACATTTCCAAACGAAAAAAATTCATTTTAATGAATAAACCAGTAAAACCGGTATTACGTTTAAACCACATCTTTATATTTTCATTTGAATAAAATCTAACGGGAATATTATTCACAGAAAAAACTTTAAGCAAGTTCACAAGTTAGATATCACATATTCTAAAATGTTATATAACTTCATTTCAAGACGAAGTAATACTTCATACAGCGAATAAAGTAAAGATATAGGTCCTAGCTAGTAAAGATCTAAACCGATTTTTGATGTGGATTTTAATACATTACAGATAACTCAATCGTCACAATGCTGATCATTTGTAGTATTAAATCTATTCTATAAATAATGTTTACAACAATTACTAATAAGAAATTTTCAAAAATCTCAAAATCATAAATTTGATACAAAAATCGATCATCGCTTAACATATTGATTATGAAATTAGCAGGCAAGGAATGAACACTGGAGGCAGAGAGAAAAATCAGCCCACATGATGACCTTATGGAAGTTCCCCATAGAATAGCTTTAAAAAGATCTATGTAGGTTGATTGATTTTTTAACAGAATCAAAATAGACATGGTGAGCCCAAAACCATGAAACGAGCATGCCATAAATAATGCATAGAAATAAACTTAGATAAAATAAAAGAATGATTAAGATAAGATAGAACAGACATAAAGTGGAAACAATTGGGATAGTAAAACATGGCTGGACATATAAAAAAACCACACTGGTATTTTTTAAAACCATATTCATTTTTTTATGTTAGGACAGCCATGCTTCCGTAAAACGTTTGACTATAAAAATGAGGGCCGATAACGTATTTGTATAATGTAAATCATCGGCTTAAGTCAAAAGTCATTAAGTAGCATTCCATAAAATTAAATCGCTAAGCGCTTTGATGGATTTTCGGGCTGTGAAATCAGAACACTGTGCAGTTCTTGTAACCCTATTTTGATATATATTAGGATTGGTTTCATTTTGATGTACTTAATGTGTTCTTGCATCGATGAATAAGCTTGGAATTTAATCTTACGGTGAGATCAGTCATGATGAAGGGCATAATTTTGGGCCGATACGTCGGCAAAAATAAAAATAAACATCATTTATTTATTTTTTGCTTTTTACATTTGACTTAACACCCCAACCAACTTCTCTTTAAAAATATAAATGAATAAAAAAAAATTGTCAACCCCAAACATACATGATACCCAAGAACACGGATTTGTATACAGTTTCACATTGTTGATTAAACTGTGAAATATCTTTACGAATTAGTGTACTATAATATACAATTAGGCAATCATTATTTTGCATATTTGACATTTAATGCATATAATTGCATATTTTGATTATTTTAATTAAATTAAAAAAATAGAATTCGAATGTAATATTGGCGAAGGAATTCCGGATTACAATCTTAGGTTCATTTTAAATTAAAAAAAAAAAAAAAAAAATCAACGAAATAACTCTACCTACAGTAATCGACTTCTTAGAATATACATATATATATATATATATATATATATATATATATATATATATATATATATATATATATATATATATATATATATATATATATATATCCCAGCTTACAATCGTAATATTTGTGATTATCTTAAATTCTAAACAGTTTGTTTATTGATTAGTGAAATCGAGTCGATAACGTTTATTTGATATTTACTGTCATCACACCGATTGATGGAAAAGTATAATTTTTTTTTATATAAAATATTTCAACTGTAGAAAATTAGTTTTTCAGAAACAAATTTATTATTTAATTACAATGTAGATATCTAAAACTTAAATTAAAAGTAATCCATTCGCATTACATTTATTTTGTTCATGTAATCAATTAGTTTTTAATTACATGGTGTTCTCTTATTACTGGTGAAAAAAGAAAAAAGCATAAAAATATATGTTTTTTATTTAATGTTCTATCGTTTCTCCGATTTCTTTAACGCAGAATTATTTGTAGGCGGATTACTATAACTAAATATTTTATCTGGATTATTGCATATTCTAATATTTATTATATGCATATTTTGTGTTTTACTACTGCATATTTTACTCTTTTTTTTTTTTTTTTTTTTAACTTCATATTAAATGGTATATTCTGTGGACTTTTACTTCATAAATACCCGGGCTCTGCTAATGACACATCTACAGGAAACCAGTGAAAACATTGAGTGGGCAGAGAAGTATAAGTCCAGAATCCCACACCGGTATCTCATAAATCAAAATGACCTGTCCCAATCCAAAGTAGGATAAAGATAGTGGGGGTCAAGAACAATTGATCGAAACAAATATCTTGCTTTCTTAACTGTATTAACGTTTTGTTTTAGACGAAATTGTAAAAATTACAAAACAGATATAATATACTTAACTTTTAAAATCCGCTGAAAAGTAATTTAGTGAAATGGAAAGGGAGGGAGGAGAAAATTTACAAATGATAATTCTAAATTCTAATGACTGATCACTTATTAACCGTACCAAATACTCTATTCATTCCATATTCGCCCACTTTTCTTCAGTTGAGCCTTCAATCAGTGGCCATAACATAGGAAGGAATTAAAACCTCTTTTTATTTATTTGAGGGCGATGTGGTCAGCATAAAACTCGACGGCCACTTATTTACACGGGTATTAGATAACATGGCTCTGAGAGTTGGAATATTGCCATCTCTCTCTCTATCTCCTTATCAATGGACATCAACACTTTTTACACTTAAATGTAGAACGAGCCTTCAATAAATAGCTTAAAAAAAATTGAATATGTACTAAGACAAAATGTGACAGCTAATACGAAAATAGAGTTAAATTCACAACTTTAATGCTTTTGATTGCTTAAAATGTTGATGCTTCAATGCTTGATCAAATCTAAAAACTAGCTAATAACTAATGAAAATAAAGCGAAGTGCATAGGCATTCTACAACAACCTGCAATCATAAAAACAGCTGCAGTGTATTGCAAATCATGAATGATCTACCAGTGCTCATACCAGTACTATGAATGGAGAAATAATGCATAAATAAAAACTACTTAGGTGATAATAATCTATTCTAATCTAAATAGAATGTCTATTGGATTATCTTTATTTAATTAAAACATATTTGGTAGTTATATATAATATATTTATATTTGCTGTTTAACAAAATCGGAGGGTGAAATAAAAAGAAGAAAAAAAAAATTTACAATTCAACCATGAAACAGAAAATGGATATACTTTATGAACCTGCAAATAAATATTGTACATAAATTGAGAAGGTTTTGAAAATAAAAATAAATGAAACATTCAGAATAAGAAGTATAGTTTTACAGAAGTTTAAAAGATTTATTTTAAGATGAGAAAAACTTCATTTCGCAACTATTTATCAGACCATTACATAGCTCATACTAATATAAACAATAATTACAACAACTGTTAGATAATTTTTTTTAAATAAAAATCTTTAGTCTAAAAAAAAAAATTTATTTTTGCTAATCCATTAGACATTGGCTAAACACTCTAAAATAACTACTTACTTGAAGATTTTCTGTCATAGCTTTCCCTTCTTCCAAATCCATGATAAGGTTCTTCTTCTTCTGTTTCTTCTAGTATTTAAAACATAAAATATCTCACTCAAATAAATCAATTAATATACAATTAAGAACATACCTTTACGTTACGAAATCAACTACGATCTCAGAAAACAATTAATTTGCTTAAGAGACATGTGACATAATCAAGAATTCATGCATAGCAATAAAATTGTCAAATGATGATAAAACACCGTGCATAATGAAAATCATAATAATAATGCATGCGGAAATAAAAAAATAAAATAAAAAATAATATAATAAATATATATTTCAGAAAAAATACCTAATACTAATTAAATAAATTAAAAGTTAAAAAATGTATGAAACTATACCAGTTATTTTCGTTTTCATCAAATCTTCACTCAATTTTCTAACGGATGAAGTGGTCCCATCTGAATTAATAAAAAAAAGATGCTGTTAGAAAAAAAAAACACAAACCATGCAAAAAAAAGTTAATAATGAAAATTTAAATCCAAACAAAACCAACACTTCAAAAATTATAATTCATTTAAAGTAGATTTACACCAGAGGAGAGTTACCATTGAATATTTTCTTCTTGTTTATAATACTATATTATGACAACAGTGAATAAATAAGTAGATATAGTAAAAAAATATATATAAAATTAAAGACTTTCTGTAATTAGATAATGGAGTAATATTACAAGCCATATCATTTATTTTAAACGGAATTCGATTCTGAAATAATACAAAATGATCTACAAACAAAATTAAATAAATGATAAAGAAAGTTAAATCTCACAAAAGATTAATAAAATAAGAAAAAATAAACTAATGGCTTGCTTTCAAGTTCTGTACATTAAAAAGTCATCGAAGTAGTTTTAAAAAAATTCACACTTCGAAATAATTTACAAAGAACATAAGTTAACTCGAATAACAACCACACATTGCACATAAGGGAAGACATTTCATAATGATATGTTCGTACAGGTATAATATAAAACCAATTTAAGGAAATCTCAGGAAATACAAGAGAAAACAAAATAGAATAAAAAACAAAAGAAAACACTACGGAAAAACACAGGAAATAGTAAATAAAAAGAAAGTGTAGAAAAAATCACACATCGGTATACATCACCATCGAACAAAAATCATACCTCATATTACCGTAAATCAATGTCCACATAGAAAATCTGTTTAAGATTTATTTTCATCTTAAATAGACTACAGCTGGGGTAATGTTGACAAATATCTCGGGCACCTGATGATATATTACCAAAAAAAATAAAATTATTATTTTCAAAAATGTGGATAGATTAATAAAAGAAATATATATAATAAAATATAACAAAAGATGAAAACTGTTCAGATAACAATGAATATTTTTTCCGCCAACAATCACACATTCATCAATAAGTAATCAAGTATTCTGAACAGAGATTTATACCAAGCCACTATCAGGCAGCAAGTCATGCGATGTGAACGTACTCCATCCTCCGGGTGGTCTAACGTAATATGAAAAATTACTGATATCAAGAGAATATAGTAACTAATGTTTAGTTACACTTCATTTAAAATTGTTGAGCTCGGTAATCTGGCAACATTGCCTCTTATTTAACTTGCAAATTAGCTACATGAAATGATAGCATGTTATTTTAAACTTGCTGAGTAGAAGATAGGATCCTCCATCATCTCAGAGGAATGTCAGGAGAAAGGTGGAGTCGCACTGGAGGGCACCAACCGAGGCGATGGAAATTTTCTTTCAAATCGTTAATACTTCCAAAGATTTGTTAATAATATAATTTATTATTACATAAGTACATTACGTGATTCTAAATCTTAATACTTCCATATTATAATCAGTAAACATCATATAATAACTATAATACTATCATACTACGACCTTAAAAATAAACAAGAACCTCATTTCACAATGGAGAGAGTGAAAAAAACAATGTCAACTGGTTTTATAAAACAACATTGGAACGAAACTCGGAATTATCTGCACTCAACTGAGAAATTTCGCAATTTTAATTTGAAAACGTTAATATTATTTCTATGGTCTCAGGTCATTACTAGTCAAGTCGAAAACTGATGAGAAAATAAGTAAACTACACTTGACTTGACTTGAGTTACCGAAGTTTCTCAATGGTGTAAGAGCCCAAAAACAATCTTCGACTTAACGTAATTACAGAATAAGCCGACTTGTCTAGTTATGGTCGGAGACCAGAGATTTCAGGTATTTAAATATTTTATTATTTAATGGCGTTTAGTTGTAAGTAATAACAAAATAAAGGGTCGGTTGTTCCACTTAATGCCGATGGAGGCGGGAGTAGGGTCAAGTGAATTCAAATTTATTTCAACGGCCTAGCACTCAAGTCACGATCGGAGGACTAAACCAGGACTAAATCACCAAAGCACTAACTTATCACATTGTAATACTATAATTAGCTCAATGCCGAGGGGTGTATTGTTTTCATATTCACTGGCGGGATTCACTCGTTTTTCCTTATGCCTATTGCAAAAAATAAATAAAATATTGCAAGTAAATGAAATAACACTATCAAGAGGCATGGGGAATTATCCGTTCTCCGTCACGAGTTTAGTTTGAAGTCACGAGCTAAATTTATTTTTAGCCAACTGTAAAAGAGAATTTTAGAAGTGGTAATAGTTTTCACGCTACTTGTGCACAGTAACATGAGCGTGAGTGAGCATGAATATCTTAAAAGAGCAAATGCTAAATTTCATTTTTCTCTTCCTAAAATGCTGTCTTTTCACAAACGAAACATGAACAAGGAGCGGTCATAACTTAGATCTATTTAACTTTCATTACTAGAAATGTTATGAACAATACATAAATGACGTCTTTCTAAAACGTTTGATAGCCAAATTATCAAGGCAGTATAATTTTCAGTGGTAGCTGAACACTAAATCACTACCGCATAGGATAACCAAATACAAGTACACAGGATGCACTACAAATTATTCCGGAAATTTAAGTGAGAGTTAATAGACTTTAATCGCAAAACAAAAGTTCATCAAAGTATGTTTTAAGTAATTCTTAATTTTTTGTTGAATATGAAACAATAAATAAAAAAAAAATAGGCCAGTTAAGCAATTCTCAAAGGCAGAATCATGAACAAGACAATATTTTCTTGTTAAAATCATTCAACTAACTACTAATTTTACCTAAAACAATGGTATTTCGAGAAGACAGAAATTCGCCTGACTGAGAATTTGACAAAACTAAAAGCGGATTTAGAATTATTCTATAACAGAGCAACTACCTCAACAACATAGAATAAAAGAAAATTTTTCTAAAGGTTGGGAATCCATAGTCTAGTAGGAGGCTGATAAAAATATGTGAATAATCCATAATTTTATGAAAAAAAAAATAACAGCCTTGTTTAGCAGCTTGAAATTCCTTTTAAATGCTACTAAAAAAAGTAAAACAATTTTACTATATTTAATTTTAGTTTCAATTTAAAAAAAGATTCATCGAAATTTCGAAGCAGGGAATGTGATTTTTTTTTTCTCACTCTCCAATTGTATTTGCTTTTTCCCAGCTAATGTGGATTACTTAACTTTTTTTATCGCATATACTTTTTACCAGTATAAAACGAAAAAAAAAACACGTTAGCCTAAAATATCACATTAAATTTTCCTCTTTTCCTCTAACGAATGCTCATATCCCTATTGTATTTTTATGTTATATCCGATTGTGAGTGCTGCTATAAAAATCTAGAGTTTTGGGCACAATTTACTTCAAATTCTGCGTATTCGATAAAATGTGAATATGAAAATTAATAATTCAAATTCAAGAGAAATTTCAATATTAATCAATAAACATATTAAGAAATAAATACCTAAGACTTTTAATACGCAGATCAAATTTACTAGTATTCAAATATCAATAAAATGTAAATTTAAAAAACACTTTATATATATTTATTTTAATAATCAGAAAATATTTTTGAACTTTTGTACATTTGCTGACTTCTCTCTAATAGGATAATAAAAGATACTAAAAATAAAAAATAAAAAAATGAATTATAAAGTAAAGTAAGAAGGAAAAAATCATAAACAAACTGATAGTTCAAAAACTTTGATAAGTATGATAATAATAAAATAAATAGACTACTTTAAAGAGGTTTGTTATTCAGATGAGGTATATGTTCATTTGAATCCTTTCAGTTTCTACTTCACATTCCCTCCGGCGACATATGAACTTTGATCTAAAGAAAATACCTTGACCTATTCAAGTGTTGTAAAACAATAGTTATTTGTAGAAGTACTTGACTCGAATTTACAAACAACCGTTATTGTCCTGGATACATGACAGTAAGATGCAATAGGATCTTGTCTAATAGCTGATGAGCTGAATAATCATGAAGCAAAGGATATGATGGCAATATCTTCTGATTCGTAAAAACTATATCGTCGGCAGGCACCTTCAGCTTATAAAGAATTAAGGAGAAATCAGGCAGGTAGATTAATTTTCAAATTAGACTTCACAAAAATATCACAATTAAAAAAAAATGAACCTGACTAGTTTCACCTACTTAATTATACACAATAGAGTTTTAATTATTGTAATAAAGCAGTGAATAAACAGTTAAAGTGATCATGACCATATCTATACCCCGGAAGTAAAGGAAACTATGCCATATTTTTGTATTTGTTCGGTGAGTCAATTTTCCACGACTTTGAGCTATTGAAATTTGTTTCGTAGTTACTGAATTATTTAATTTTAAAAATGGACTAGATGCCAGTTACCTATATGATTCGTTCGTACGGATTCAAAATTCAAAATGTATAAATTTATCATATAGTTTATTTCCAAGTTAATATATATAAGTATACCCACCACTACACTGAGTTGAGGTGGCTCATCCCTTCCTCTGAAGATATTTCCTATATTTATTTATATTATAATATAAATATATTACATTATTATAATATAAATTTTATCATTTTATTTTAGATTAATATATTATAATTGTATTAATATATTTATTTCCTAGTCACATTCCTTTATCAAACCGTCAACAATCATCGATCTTCTTATACTTACAACCTTCTCCAATTAATCCTTAGTCCATTCCCTTACAATATCTCAACCTTCTGACCTTTACGTCCATTTTCACAGATCTGCCTCATTCTAAAGCTTCCTTTCACTCTCATTCTAAAGTTCTTTAGCTTTCTGGAACTCCCTTCCTACCAAAATCCGGCATGCCCCTCCATATCCACATTTAAAATCCTCTTATCAGAGGTGTATCCTATCAGATATCTGTAACCTTTTTGATTTTTATAGTTTGTTTTCTTTTTTCTTAGAAGTGAATATATATACTGCTATACCATTTTCGATGGAGTTTGTATATAGTTTTAAGTGTTTTGTTTGTAGTTTTTATTATATGATTAGTTTACTTAATGTTATCTTTTCTTTTTTCTTTTATTTATTGTATCAAACCTTTAAGCCAGAATCAAGTAAGACATTATAGAATATTTTTTACATATTCGATACAATCATATACATGATGATTAGAAACAACGAGATCTAAATTAAAATTAAAAGCGCTATAAATAACGCAATAGTCAACAAGAAAGTTGGATGAATAACTCAGGACGAACAAGTCTTTAATAGGAATGCACACAGCCTACATCTAATGAGTCAGCCTTTGCACAGCTTCAATGTCCACCGTTCTCAGCAGTTCTAGACCATTCCTAAAGGGGATGAGAACGCCACCTCAACACCACACTGACCTATTTAATCGAAAGAATTTAATTAGGTAACCGCTAAAACCATTTTATATTTTCAAACAGACCTATCTGAAATTTTCTCAGTAAAACAAACTGAAATAATAAAAAGAAGTCGTAAAAATGTAATTATTGTTATTCATGGTATCAACTTTACTTAATCAAAAACACAAAAGTTTTTCAGTAAATTAAGAATACTATAATCATTAGTTCAAGTGTCGAGAAGAAACCAGAGTTACTAGACTGAATTGTAACATAACCAGGACTAAAGTATTTATTTAGGTAAAGATTATGTGAATTTAACCATATATTTAACTTCTTAACTTAATATAAAATTATTTAGTTAATGAAGCTTAAATTGTCAACGATATTTAATTCCCCGCAATCGCTATTTCAAAAGAAAATAAACTTGGCTGCATCCACGGAACTGAACCACTTTATAGACCATCTTTCGAGAAAATCGTGAAACGTTATACAATAAAATGCTATATTATATTCCTAATCAAAATGAGGAACATAATATAGCAATGTCGCAAACAAATGGGATTTATATTTTAAAATCATTTAAAAATTTAATTAAAAATATAAAAACATTAGTGCACGTCACGATATTAAGTTTTTGTTTGATTTCTGAGAAAGCTTTACAACGCATTTTTCACTTTTCCTTAGAAGGAAATTTACTTATGGGTCATTTACGATTTTGTGATGGCCTCGTCCTGAAAACAGGCTACTGACCTGATTCGAAGACATTGCGTCCGTTATAGCATTGCTGAGATGCGGATTTTCATAAAATTTTCGATATAAATAAAACAAAAGATGTACAAAAGCATAAAACCTAATTCTAGCTAAAATAAACTAGAAATAATCATTTCTTACCTTCTATGAAGGAACTTAACGTTGGAATTGAGGTGAAACAGCGTAATATCAAATCATAAAAAAATACATATAAATAGAATTTAAAATAGAAAAAGTTAACAAGCTTATAAGCACATGTCTTAGAAATATAACATCAAAGTTATGATTAGTTTTTAAAATATTTTTTAAACACACAGGCAAATTTAGATAAAGTACAAAGTTATTAGGGAATTAAATAAAAGACTAGGATTTATCCTTAGATCTGAATGCATATAAATAGTGTAATCAGAAGACAACAATTTTCAAAGTTGCTAAGAAAAAAAATTAATAAATAAATAAATTCAGCGTTATTAAATAAGTTTCAATCCTCAAAAATGAATGGCAGTTCACATTATGTTTACTTTGTTCCATTAAATTTCCATCATCAATCATCATAGATTTTTTTTAATAATCGAATTCAAAGTATTAAAAAATTCTAAATTTTCCTTCCAACATCAATTAATAAATTTGTGAGAAGTTGGCCGAGAGGATGGGGGAGGGGTGCGATCAAATAAATACTAAATTATTAACGTAGCAACCTCCCCCCCCCATCTCCTTCCGACCAACATCTTCTCACATTATAATCACGGTCAACCATCTCTACACTGTTAAATAAATTTAATTCAGATAAGTTTTAAATATGTTTAAACTACCGAAGAAATGACATCCCGGAGAGCATAAAAAATGCCACAGACGTCCGACAAAAACCAGAAGATTGTCAACATTGCTTGAACACCAACCTAATTACAGATGCAATATTTCGCTTTATTGTTGCTCAGAAGATAATAAGCGATATCCAGGTATATCTTTATTACGAAAATATAAGAGACGGCCACCAACTAAGACCTGAATCCGTTAGGGGCAAGCTAGACCAGATCTTCATTCAAAACCTGCACAACATTATGCATTAACAAAGGAAGGCTACAGTCAATGGGTCACGGATTTCAACCAAACTTTTTCGGTGATGCTACATCCAAAATATTGGACATATATCTCGACGTTCGTACAATGGTTCTAGGAGTGTAACTACTTTTGGCCTGTCGGTGGAACGCAATGAAAAGATGGCAACATCAATTTGCTAAATTTTACGATGGAGAGAGGGGGGGGGGAGAGAAATAATAGCTTGAATAAAGTGGCACCAATTTAATTCCTATATAATTTTAATTTGTATTAAAATCCTTATCTGTCTATTTCAAACGATGCTGTGAGTCAATGACCAGAAACTGTCTTTGGAACATCATAACTGAACCGCCAGTTGCCAGGAAGTTGGTGTGATTGACGTAGCCAAGTACATATCAATCTAAATGTCGAGGTACTGTAGCCTTCAGAGTTCGAACTGGTTTGCGAAAGACAGATGGGCTCTTGCCGAAGCTGTTTAACTTAGCAATGGAGTAGGTGATAAGATCATAAATGTGAAAACAGAGGGATGCTTTTCAGAATGAAAACATGTCGGTAGCAATTTGGAGGATATTGAGCAACTCGCTAAAAGTATGATAAGAGAAGCACAGCAAATCGGCCTATAAGGAAAACAAGATAAAATCACCGAACAACAGGATTTGCGTGTAATTAGATACCGCAAGTAAATAAAACCGCTTCAGTTCCGCAGGAAAGATATTGGAGACGGGCGGAAAATGTAGCTTGAATAAATCTATCAGAATCACTCGCAACAGGACCACGAGGGAGAACCAAAACCAGATGGACAGATAGAATTAAGAAAAGTGCTGTAGAGAGCAGCATGCATCGACTGGAAGTTCAGGCGACCAAATATCTACTAGGTCTGTAAAGCCAAAAGAAACTATGAATTATGATGTGTTACTTTCTTTGATACATTTATTTTATTTTCTGGAACAAATATTTAAGACTTCGTTAGAATAACAAAGTGAAGAACCTTCGGGAGAAGAGCTAAGAGCGACTTCCTCCTTTGAGTCAATAGCAGGCAGGCTACGAAGAGCGGCTGACAGGAGACTGATAGGCGCTGTGCTGGCAGAAGGTCCCGCTCAAGGTGAAGGCGTACCGTGCCGTGGGTGCAGCCGCCATCTATTTACTAACAGCTCTATTTATAAACATAAGATTGCCCTTTTAGTTTTTGTGGAGGAGAAAAAAAAGCCAACATATCTCGAGAAAACGAAGCAGTAGATCTTTTATTTATCAGGAATTATTATGCTATTATTTAAACAGGCATAATCATGTATCATAATTAATTTATTATTAATTTAATTATATTTTAGAATACTAGAATAGTTCTTAATTCTTTATAGAATATTATCGTTGCGATTATAATATTGGGGCTTTAAGGAAATTAATGGAGCTTTAAGGTTTTTAAAATAAAATAATTGATACTAATATATTTATATTAATAACAACGCTCTCAATACGCTTCTACCAACGTGTTGGCGATTTTCCGATTTCCTCCAACAGAATTTCGATCAACAGGATATTTACTCATTAAGTGGCAAGTTCTATAAAAAAAAATGGTAGTCGATAGAGGTGTGGAAAATAGTCCGGGAGCCCGTGGAAAAGAAGTGTCTTATTTCATACCAAGGTTTGTCCTTGTAAATTGACCATGTCCATAGGCCTGATGAGAAAAATGCACGTCTGCCATCATAGAACCACTGAAATACAAAATGGCGGCCAGGTGAAGATAGATAGAGACCCTCCCTATACGGGTAGAAAATGTATATAGAGAGAGGGTTTATAGATATAGAAAGCAACCAACTGTTTAAATTTATAGTATTTACTATTATCGTGAGACATGAAATATTAGTCAGTTACTCCATACCCGTGGATTATAAGTCGAAAATTTGAATTTAGGATTCAAAAATTTCACTTTTTTTCGGTTTTTCGCTAAATCGGTGAAACTATGTTCTAGCGATAATAAGTTTCTAAGTAAAATTAAAGATGACAAAATTTGCAACAGAAACGGTTATCTTCATTTCTTCGCTATCTTCTATAATTTAAGAGATAGTCATCCCCGTAATTCACTAACTTCGAACAAAAAATTGTTTTTGCCTTGCATTTTTATCACTATTTGACTCGATAACTCCTTATCTTTCCATTTTACGAAAACGAAGAAAGTTGTTTAACACTAAGTTTCCTTCAACAATATGTATTACTTTAATATCTTCAACCATTCAAAAGCTAGAGCAATTGTAACTTTACGTTTAAACTCGGATACTATGCAAAAAAACTTTTCGTAATTACACAGTTATAAATCATTATATAAGTATAATGTATGTATATTATATAACCCAATGTGTAAATAAGCATGTTGCCTTATATAATGATTTATAGCTTTGTAATAACGAAAGTTACGAAAAGTATATTTTCTTGCATAGTATCGGAGTTGAGCCGTAAAGTTACAATTGCTCTAGTTTTTGAACAGTTAAAGATAAGATATTAAAGTATTACATATTGAATTGATAAGAATATCTACATATCCTAAGCTATACATGCTAATTTCTGTAAGAAAAAATGTTTCTTATAAGGAACCGGTATCAATCAGATACGGCGATTTTACATTTAATCAAAAAATAATTCTATTGAGTTTGGAAATGTAAAGAGTTGTAAGGTTATAAACACTGATTTCGAAAAGGGGGTGTGACACCTTATTCCTCCAACACCAACGTAAATTTGGATTAAACGAAAATGGTTATCCTAGCGTGGGAAGAATGGATGGTACAATCAAATACGAATTCAAT
This sequence comes from Nezara viridula, assembly GCA_928085145.1. NCBI lineage: Eukaryota > Metazoa > Arthropoda > Insecta > Hemiptera > Pentatomidae > Nezara > Nezara viridula. The sequence goes on from OV725080.1 coordinate 117,883,092, forward strand.
GTTACTATCTTAAGGGATAAAAAGGAAAAACGAGTATGGAATAGAAAGAGATAAATATCAAGAATAAGTCCAACCATTAGAGTTGAAATAACATATTCGTAAATGAAGAGCTAAGTGGAAGAACATGTCACGTTAAAAACATTTGAATTTGCGGAAAAATAAATTTAATGATTTCTTTTTATTCACATTTTAAAATATAACTACCAATTTTCTGCTTTTGAAAAGTAACCCGTTTTAAATTTTAAATAAATTCGGTATTATGTTCTGTAGAAAGTTAAACCATAATCGCATTTATTGTATACATACCAGCGAAGACATTGAAAATCCAACGGCTGTGAGAGGATAATTGAAATCAACACAATCTGTCACTATCAGAAGTCTCGTCTAATTGTGGAGAGCCAATCCTGGATGCTTCATCCTGGATGGATCATATTTTGAGATTGGTAAATTAATTGAATGCCAAAGCAACGGTATGGTATTGAGTATGCCTTCGACATAAATCTACTGCAAATTCTAGAAAATTCTCCAAAAACTGAACTAAAAATCGTGGATTTAAGTAAACAAAATATGTAGTAGGTATTTAATTGGATAGATATTAAGAGGCATGCGAAAGTTATGAAACTAAAGATCACACAACTGATGGACTTGTAATAATAAAGTATGATGTTGTCATAAAAGTTAGCAACAGACTTCTGGGAATCCAAAAGGCAAAAGAAAAAAAAAAATTCAAAATATATACAACAGCCGCGGTAAGATAGATAAATATAGCGAAGGCGGCATATGATCAATATGGACCGTAACGGAAGCAGGAATGAATACAAAACAACTTAGCTATGGGATAAGAATAAATGACTACTGCAAACCGAACCAACTAACTCTCCACACGATAACCTCGAGAGCCAATCCCTCAAGAGTAAATTGTCTTGAAGAGATCGATAAGAGCTAAATACAAGAACCTTGAAGGTGGATTTAAGGTCTATTTATTGAACGATAGATCTATTGTGCTAGAAGAATGCCCTGCTATTGTTTACCGTGGAAATCCTCCTTTTGCACAACAGCGATGGGGGATCTTAGGCCAGGACCACACCTCTTGGGCAAGGTCGGGGCGAGTAATATGAGAGCCCATTACTTCCATCTTTAGATCAGATGAGGACTCATTTATTCTCCGGACACAAGCTCATTGTCAAGCGGTTATTAATAGGTCCATCTTCGGTTATTAGATTCTTTCCTATTGCCTAACTCATGACCCATTAATTTTTGATCTATCTCAGCATTCGTATAAAAGAAAGAACTGTGCCCGACACCAATCTCGCAACTAGATATTTAGAAGAAGTTGATTATTTGGGTAGAGACCAAGATGTACATATCATACAATGTAATAACGTTGATCACAAACTATTAAGATGCTGAATCACAAGACGAAAGAAGAAGACACGAAATATAAATATTATAAACAACATAACGTAATAAACAGAAATCTCGAGACCTGCTTGTTAATTATTATTAAATCTAAAAACATAGAATTAAGAACAATTATAACTTTTAATTACTCAAAAAGAGGGTAGAAAAGATTAAGGCAGTATTTTTTTTTTAAATTTTATTATATAGCAAAATTTAATAAACTAACATTCGAGAATCATTTTGTTTTAAGATTTTTAAAGTAAACTTTATATTTGTTTGAATTTGATGACCTACTGAAATTGACGAATAAAACATCATTATTTTAAGAACTACTAATTCATATGATAAATTTAACATACCATTAGTAGTACAATACCATTTCATTCTAGTCTATGAAATCCACAGCTTCAAATTTTATATATTTTTTTATTTGTACTATGTTTTGAGGAAGGAGATGGTCTGGGGTGGCGGTCATAAAAAGACTAAAAGAGTAAAAAAAAAATATTTTATTTAAATAGTAATTAGTTAAATTATGGAATTTCATTTAAAACTTGAGTTTCAGTTTCAACCGAAACTCCATACTGCATACAACCGCCTGAAGAAGACCTGGAAAAACCGGGTCGAAACGTTGGCTTTAAATAAAATAGTTTGTTATTATTTTAGTCTTTCTATGACCGCCACTCCCGACCATCTCATTACTCAATAATAGACCACGATCAACCATCAAGTATTCAGTACTATTTTTTTGTTCTAATTTCAAATACATTTCGAGACTTTAATATTCGAAGATCTATGAAAAAAAAAAATGTTTTTGCATCAATCTCAATTGTCGTTTTAGTGACATAGTTAAAGTAGGAACTTCAAAATATTGGTATTTTTCACCATACCAAATTGATTTTTTTTTCAAAAAAGTTAAGAATAATGAAAATAATAAGTCAAAAAAGCACTTGGCAACATGTCTCTTAGAATAACTCACAATTAACAGCTCAAACTTGGGCTTTATACAAATTAAAAAAAAAAAAACATTGTTCTTTGTCTTTTTTTTTAAATATTTTTCTTAATGATTAACCATATAAGATGGAAATATATGTTTAATAATTGATTGAGCATATAGTCACTGATTATTATGATGATACCCTATGAATTTTCTAATGTGAAAGAAATTCAGAACTCGTATTTTAAATTTTTTAAAAATTAAAATGTGTATTAAAATGTGTACCAATTAACACAGAGAAAATATTTTTTTCCTGATCAGAATACATTAGTTTGTTATCAGATCATACTTTTCACCTAATATATAATCCTTCATTCAAATAGATTTACAAACCTAGCCAAATCCACAACATTAAATGTTATATTATTTTCAAAACAGTTATGATGTCCAAGTTTGAGCTCATAATGAAAATGAGTCATTTAATCGTAATCGTGAAACAATATTTTTTGACAGAAGAACTTGAAAGAAGTTTGGCCACAGAACAGCGGAGAGAAATAGTACTTTCTCTATAGGATAAACTGTAATAAATTGATTACCGAAGTATTTTAAATCATCGACTATTTAAAATTGATTGTCTTAGACATAGACAAGGTAATTAATTGATTTAATCGATATATCTATATCGATCGATTTATCATAAATTGAGTCAGTTTTGATTTTTCACTACTAAATGAATGACAATTTATTCACAGTTATTGATAAATATTGGTACTAGTAGATATATTGTTTTATAAAAGGGGTGTTGTTTTCTCGCAATGGTTATTTTATGAGAAGAAATGTCCCTTTTTTTCCTCTCCTGGATAGCGGTAAGTAGAGAGTTACGTCTATAAGTAAAATGGATCCCTCGTTTTATGAAATGCTGTTGGATACATGTGATTTGCAATATACTATCAGTTTGTCAGATTTTTAAAAAATCTATTCAGTCATTCATTTATTCCGTCATTTCCATTTAAAAATTCATCTTTTTTTTTTCAAAATCAAGGAAAATTATTAAATATTATAGAAATAATATGAATTGCGGTTTCCAGTTTCCCAACTGTCTAGCCTCATGTAAATACATCATTACGCAGCATTATATTCGAGTTTGAAAAAAAAGACCTATCGTATAAAATTAAGGATGCTCACCAGTAAAATAAAAACAGATTAACATCATAGTCAGTAAATAAAGATGATTATATTACAACGAAGAAAAGAAAATTTAAAGCGATGATCTAAGAGTATTTAATCCTTTACTTCGACGTGGGAGTTGTTTGCTCCTTAAACCTCTTCTCCGACCACTGCTCACTTGGATGATGTCAGTTCATTGTATGCATTTATGGTATATCCGTTTTCATGATTGGATTTTAAGAATAGGTTGGCAGTTACAACCTGCGAAGAGATAAGTAACTTCTGAATTATACATACAAGGTTTCAGTGGTCAGAAGTATTGCCTATAATGACAGAGATTTAAATTGGCCTGAAATGACTTTTTAAAAGGCACTAAAAACAAATGTAAACAAAATAGCCATAAAACCAGATATTAAGTACAGGTCGGTTATAAGTTAAAAGTCAGATTCAACCGGCCCTTTGGGTATCTAATTCTCTGGTGAGCACATCACACAATTTTCACTTACCACTTTACTTAGTATAGAAATTATTTTCAGCCAAAAATGGTTTATTGCAAAACGTCGTTGAAATGTATTATTAATGGAATCAATTTTAGAGAAGATGTTAGTGAATTTCGTTATGTTAATCAATGCTAAAACTCATTAACACCATAGAAATAATACAGATTCTATTACATATTTAAACTTAATCGCACTATGTGCACAATGTTTTTATTTCATAGATTAATTAGTATATTACTTTACTTTAAGAAAAAATGCAATAAAAATTCATATTATTCTCTACTTATTTAAATTACTTTTCGCAATTGCGAAATATTATTATTTAAATCTATTATCGGGCCTAAAATTATTATAGGGTTATAAAACTATGTTTTATCCATCTGTAACCATTGTTTGAAATATTTTTTTAAAATATAGATTATTAAAACTTAATAATTTCCGAGAAAACACCTCTGTGGGGGTCACTTGAGTTAAACCTGTACCACAAAAACCCATGAAGTGTCTTGGATTCGGTACTATTTAGGGAAAGCACTGTTTCTAGGTCAACTGTTGTGCCAAAAATTATGATAGACAATTTAATAACCAAAAATTAATTTTCGTTTTAGAATACCTCAATAATAAATATACATATAAAATGAGAATGGAAAAATTCTTCTATGTCGTCACTGATGGTGTTCAAATTATGCTGATAAAGTATAAAATGAATGGAAATGAGACATAAACCCGATCGATTAGTCAGAATTCTAATTTAAAGAGGAACATAATAGGATGCAATAACACAACGATTATTCGCAACAAATTCTAACTATATTTTTGTTATTTAAATCAAACTATTTAACAACCACAAAACATTAAACGATAGAGGACGAATTGTAGTGTCTTAGGCACAGCGTTGGAAGAGTCTTTGAAAACCAATCCAAAAAAGATCAAATTATCATATATGGAATAAAAATCATTATAGATTCAAAATGCGTGTTTCTTTACGATTATCCGATTCCGTGTACAAAAATTATACACTGATGAGTACAGAGTATTGCGTACCGGATAAGAACCGTTGATATTCGGCTTGTCGTAATCATTTCGATTCGCGGCGGCTGTATTTATCAAATTATTCTTCAAGGGCAAACATTAACAAAGCAATGTGAGTATTACTAATCCCAGCCCACGCAGGCACATCAGTGGGGGGGGGGGGGGGGAGAGGAGCCCAACAGGTTGGTCTTCAATTCATTAAATACCAAGCCGTTTATAGTCAACTCAAAGACGGTTAGCGTAATTCGCTATTGTACTCAAGCCATTTATCAGCATTTAAGTTTTATTTCTAATATGATGTATATTTAAAAATTATTTATGCTGTGAATTATACTGATAAATAGGCCCATGACATTTTTTATTTAATATACTGTCGACAATACAAAAAAAAATTATGGCCTAAACTCAAGTCCAGAATATCTGTTTTTTTTTTTTTAACGAATAATAGAGTTCTATTGTCTGATGATAGAATTTTTACTACAATATTTGTCGCATTGAAAAGAGCTGATATTAAATTTGTGTATGGTCCTTGCATCAATCAAAACAGTTATATTGTAAACAGGTGAAAATGTAATGCGAAAAAACTGTACTTTCAGAACCTCCAATTTTCCGAATTAATAGCCATGGCATATAAACATACGACATTTGGGTCTTGGCCCACTGATTATTTATCTCGGAAGATCAGCTTTCAAGTCACTACTCTAACAGATATCTTTACTCCATTTTTTCACTTGCCTTAATGAGTCACGGCATCTGAGGAGTTGAATTCGACTACATCCGCACGAGCCGTATTTAACAGAGAACTGCTGTGTGAAATGAAGCAGCAAGTATGGACGCAATTGTAACAGAATGGTGATATGTCCATTGTTCGAATTCAACATTTCCGGCTAACAAGCCATGCAATCGCATCAATCCTTTGGCTATTTCGTACAAAGAGATTGGTAGTTAATCTCCTCGAATCCGTTTATTTGGTCGATTTCGTTTATTCTCTCTGAACTGACAAAATAGAAAGCAACTGAGAATTATATGGCATATGAAATGGAACCAATGTTACAAACAATTATAAAAAAGTAAAATACAAAAACATTTTAAGGCAATTATTTAGAAATAATTGATGATAAGATTGTATAGATGAAAAAAATATGGTAGATTTATTTTTTTTTAATTTAATATTAGTGGGATACCATATTTGATAAAAAAAGTTGACATTAGGATTCGTAGAGATAACGGAAGCTTATTGAGTTTAGCTCAACTATCAACTATCAATAAATCAGGTTATTTCTTAGGTGGTAGGTACCCCGTTTTTATTCATTGTGAATTGCAAAGGGGGTTACTGTATGTAATATTTAGGAACAGAAAAGGTATAGGGTATCAATAAAAAGAAATATATGGGTAGGGTAAGAGACATTTTTGTCATTTCTAAAACTAATGAAACATATTTCTATAGAAAAGGAGTAAAGAACAAGTATAATGAATGCTACTCATTTTATATGGTTTTCTTAAATTAACACATTTTTAAATCAGAATTAAAAATTAAGTAGAAGCTATATGGTTATGAAATAAATTAAAAGCAGTTTAACCAACAGTGGCATTCATTTTTTTATTTTTACTACCATAGAAAAAGATTTATCAAAACTCAAATCAAATAGTGATAAATTAGTTCCATAAATTAATTATTATTTTGAAATAATACATTTAAACTTAAACATTTTATTTCTATAAAATCTTGTTATATTTTTAAATATACATATATTTAAGAAACATTCTTTTAAAATAATAATCCACTAATTTAAAGAACAAAATTTCACTTTCGAAATCATTTTTAATACTCAATCTGCAACATTTTTTATACACCATGAATTATTATATTTCAAAATATTTCTAAAGTGTACTACGATATTCGCTAAGGATACAAACGAATAAAAAAGCAATGGAAGCAAAAACTATTTTCACCGATGTCGAAATATCATCTGTCACGTTGAGTAAATCTTAGAGGTCACGTCTTCGATTCAGAAAATGCTGATGTCTACTAACTAGAGCTTCAGCTGTCCAAATAAAATGTAGGGGCCATTCCAAAGGAGTGAAGTAAACCGTTGGAACCAGCTAGCATTGTTAAAATATCGAGTATGATCAGATAATGGAAATGTAAAATTATTTTCTTCATTTATTACTGAAAAAAAATAATGATTATTTTTCACAACAGGAAGTTTTAATGATTCGAACAAAAACTCTATGATTTTAACACCATGGTTTATTATTTCTAACTCTTTATTATTCTAAACTAGTTAACCCAGACAACAAATTATTATATAACAGTTTATTATTTTCATATTTTTAACTTTCACAAAATAAGCATCTGGGACCAGAGTGCTAACACAGGGAGGAGAAAGATCAATAAAAAGCTGATTGCAGAAACTGGACAAATACAAGGATATGAAGATTGGCGGAGCACATAGTTTGGAGCAATCCATCTGGAAGCCTCTACATAAACAATGAATGCCTCAATAGAAGGCAAAAAATCACGTTGAATTAAAATATTAGGATTTTTTTTTTAAAGTAGACTTATTTTTGCAAAATACTTAAAAATTTTCCTCTAAAGGCCGGGATACCGGCATATGAAGCCACTATTTGGTCCCCATTTAGTAACAAAAAAGAGAATGGATAATGACCGATGACCGTTCTGGGGTAATTTTGGTGGGAAATCTAAATAAAGAGGCCTAGAGAACTCTCATCGGCTGTCATCAAACGAAGAGGCAGACAATGAAGTCACGTACCGAGGATTATCAAGACTTTGGTGACAGATAAAAAAGAAAAATGGGTAAATAGCCTCTGGAAAAAGCCAAAAACGGTTTTTTATTTGATTTTCCGGATTCTACTTCTTTTATAAAAAGTTGGTAGAAGTTAAAATATGCTTTTCTTGGCGAAGTACAAAAGTTCATTATTGAAATTAATGAACTAAAATAAAATGATAAATATTTCACGTAGAGTGGTCAATATTGTTACTTAGGTTTGCCTTTTATATGTTGTTTACTAACTTTGATAAACACAGGTAGGCGTGAATTCTTGTCATTGACCAAAAATATTCGGGAGGCCGCAGAATCCTTGTCTGCCCGTATGTAGAAAAGATGAAAAAGTTATCACAAGGATTGTCATGATATATAATCCAGCAGGATAGCCAGTATTATAAAAAAAATAAAATGCCAAGGATTCCATTCTCTACTTAATCAAAAATAGTGGAAAAATATCATTCATGATGTTAATATTTTCTTCAATCATGTATGCCCTGCGATTAATTTAATCTTTCACCGTCGTCATTAAGACATACTTATTTAAAAAGAGAAAAAAAACCAACTAGAACAGAACTTAGAAAACAACTGAGGACACGAATTCTATTTTTATATTACAGACTATGTAGATCTCTTGTCGACTTAACAAGCCTGATCCATCTCTGCCTATCTTGGGCTATTTCTTTCCAGTTATATGCACGCAGCTCTATTGCATATTTGATGATTCTATTTATATCTCAGCTTTTTGGCCTTCCACGTGGTCTTTTGCCTTCAATTAAGGCATTCGTAGTTACGTAGAGGCTTCCAGATGGGTTGTTCCTACGTGTTCATGCCCCGCCCATCTTAATCTCCATGCCTTCATATCATGGGATATTAATTGACCAGTTTCTGTAAGCAGTTCTTTATTGATATTTCTTCTCCAAGTGTTAGTCCGCTGATCCCAGATCGCCCCGGTTATCGTGCGAAGGATTTTTCTCTCTCAATACTTTTTTTAGGGTGCTAGTTAGTGTCCAGGTCTCACAGCCATATATAAGAACTGGCTTTATCATAGCCTTAATTTGAGATTTCTTTAGATTTTTCGGGATTTCAATACCTTTGAAAGGGAGAAGAAAGGTCTGTTCGCGCTGGTTATACTTCGGCCAGTTGTTCATTAAATTATAATGAATTAAATTATAAAAATAGAGGTCACTAAATTAATTATATATGTATATATTGACAAATAATTTATTTTTACAAAAAATATTGTTTTGCAATAGCAATAGGTACCTACATCCGGTTAATAAAGCTGAAATAAAAACATTGTTACCATTTTACTCACGCTTGATCAAGGTTCGTCTAATCAGCCGTCATTGCTTAATCCGAATATGACAATAGCTTAATAGAGGCTTATTACAATAAATTATGAATAAACCTGTTCATAATACTAATATATTTTGAATTAAAAAAAACAATCATAGATTAATACATTAGTCGCGTCCATTGCGATAAAACTGCATGCCTGGAAGATATCGTCGTTTTATTGCAAAAAGTCATTAAGTGACATTTCATAACCTTAACGAAGTCAAAACTTTTAACAGTGTTTCCCTTATCAAACCAGAAAATTATGCGCTTGTAACGATATTTGATGTATAAGATAAGATTGTTTCATTTTTATGCCCTTAATAGCTGTACGCGGCCAGGCGTTGCTGTGGCTAATTCTGGTTAAATAAAAAAATAAATCAGATGTTTCTAATATATTTTATGTAACAATACTTATGGATATGTGATATTCTTTGTTGTTCTTTTCTTTGCATAGATATAGAGATTGTCTGGTTTTCCAACCCTATAATTAGCAACATATAATTGTCTATATAAGAAGCAATCGGTCTCTAAATCTCCCATGAAAAATTACTAAATGTTTAAAACATTACATCGTTATATTCGCAAACATAGTTTAGAATTTTTTTTTTCATACTCTTTTCGGAGAAGGATGTTATATCCATAAATTAAAAGGGCTTCAAAGAGAAGACTTTAGCAAGTTTAATTAAAATCATTACAGCCGTTTAGGCACTAGAGTCTATAGTAGTGTTGCCCAAATGCGAGACCGAGACGAGTCTTGATCTAGCAAATTCAATCTTGTTCTTGGTCTTGGTATTGCGCAAGAGTCTCGCAACAGTCTTGCAGTCACTTATTAGCTTATTAATATAGAGATGTTACTAGAGGAGAAACCTAACTAAGCTCGAATGAAAAAATAGAGGAGTTAAATGCAAAAGTATAATAGTTATACCTATTATTTACATATAGTAACAGAGATTGTCAAGTATTAGTCACTATTTTGCCTAAATTTTTATTCAAAAAATCGATTTATTTTACCAGTCCTGATCTTGGTCTTGCAAAGTGCAAGACCAAAACCGATTTTTGGCAACACTAGTCTATCGGTCGCCTTTCCGAAAAGAAAGAACGGAGGATGAATAAATGTATATAAAAACATTCCTGAAGAATGCGATAGAAACATTATCAAAAATTTATTCATAAATAATATTCTAATTTCAATTATAAAAAGCGATCCAGAAAATAGAAATCAAAATATAACCATCTACAGAGACATTACTATTCCCTTATTAACCTCTCTGAAGATGGACAAAGAGACAATAAGATGGAAAGAATAAATTGACAAATATACGGAAGAGAAAAGTTTCACGCTTTATACCTAAAATAACACAAAACACTTCCTTAAATAAATTATAAACATTAAATAATATAAGACAAAATATAACCATGACCTGTTAATGATTATACGTAGCCACCTAACAGGCAATAAAGTAATTTATAAACAGTAGAGCATACAACATACCGAGGGTAGGCAATGAAAACCTCGTAACTCCACCAGTCTTAGAAAAACGCAGAGCTCCATTCATGACAGTTAAAACTACACAGAAACGTCCGTAGACTTCCTCTGCAAAACACTAAGACTTGACTACGTATAAAAAAGTAAATAAAACATTTTAAAAATTACTCAATATTGTTTTGAACACTTGTTTATGCTGTAAAATCACAAATGTGGAGTCAAGAAGTATTTATTGCTTACCGTCGGTATATTCCCAACCAATCAATGCTTTTGCATGCATAGCTTGATTGGAATAAACCTGCTGTTAGTTTTTGTATGAATGAAAGTATTAATTGATGAAGTTGTTAATTTAGTCATCAGTAAGATTTCATTTTGTATAAGAAGTTATCATTAATAGTTTTCAAAAGTTAATATTAATATATTGTTGTTGACTGGTAGTAGGATACTAAGAATTAATACTACGAATTAACAGAATTTCTTTCCTTACGATATTTAAAGTGAAACATTAATTTACAGCTAGTAGAAAAGAAATTTTCTGGTTGAAAAGAACTTTTCTATAATATAAAATTAAACCGGAGAGAGGCTAAACTAATCCAGATTAGTCTTACATGAAAAAAAAATATCATTATTACTTTCAAATATTTTTAATTTCAGCGAGTTAGTCAAAACAATACAAATAGCTCTTTTATATTTGTATTTAGACAGCCATGCTACAAAATTCCCTAAGTATATTTTATTGGAATATACGATTTTGAGGTTTTGTGATCAGATTAGACCTCGCACATATTCAGAAATACAAAGTAAAAACGTCACTTAAAACATCATATCTTCAAGTTAAGTATGGAATATATGAAATATGAAATATTTAACGGAAAATCTTGGTGATAAAATAAAAAATATGCGATTTATTTAATATAAATAATTAAAGTTTTTTCACTTACAGAGTTTTGCAACCTGGCTCTGTCGATATATTCGTCCATCATTACAAATTTAATATATGAATTTTAAATTAGATCAACAAACGTATTAAAAAAATCAATATTCCACCTCAAAATAAAACGAGGATCGAAATAAATTTTCAGTTCCTAATAATAGACCAAATGGTCTAGTTAATAAAGTCAAAAACAGTGACAGACAGTGTTCATAACGTTAGTAATAATGGATGTATTTTTTTTAATAATTTAATTGGCACAAAGTTATTGGAGTAATAGCATATTTATTAAAAACAAAAGGACAACTTTTATACTATTTCAATAACTATAATAGGTCAAATGATACAAAAATTGGGAAAATTAGAAAAAAATATAGAAACCTTGCGGAAATAAATTTCGCGAAAAACGTTCTCTTTACAGAAATAGTTAAAGTTGTAATGGTTAAGGTGCATTTAATTGGTTAGTTGGCCGTTTAAACTATGATCCCAACATGTACCTGAAGGAGACCTATGATCCATGCCCAGTCCAAACAGGGCAGGCATCTTCCTTACTACTTCCCCAACGGATCGAGTGCGAGTGATACCCACTAGCAGAACAAGAGGTCTCCCTCCATATCTATCTCCCACCATCCTTCCTAACAAGTTGCCTAATAGCGTAAATACCTTAATAAACATTTTTTGTTCAAATTAAACAGTTTCAAAAAAACTTAATTTATCATTTGAAGTAGTTATTTAATCAGCCGGAATTTAAAGAGCTTTCGAGGAGGGAGAAGTATTGTATTAATTGTCTGGACATAAGAGGTTTTAAATTCCGAGATGGATACAACAAGAAACAAGGGTGAAATAATTTTTACAACCATTGAAACCAATGTTATTACTATGAATAGAGCTTATTCTGGGACTATCGCTATGTATATTTAACAGACATATTTTGGAGAATTTATATTACATTATAAATAGGCTACGACGGTAGTATACTTAGGTGGGGAAGGAAATGGGTTCCGGGTTTTCTAATTTTTTTTTTATACAGGAGAGGCTCCAAGGCAGAGCCAATAGCTTTCCATATTTAAAAAAATTAAGGGGAGTCCATTTATTTTAATTGAATGATATTTTTTTTTCTCAAATATTACGTTCATTTAATAATTTATCGTTTACTCGGACGAGAAAAACTTTATCATCCTTCCTTGAGTTAATGTTCAGCATGTGAGCGTTTTTGGTTTCATTGGAAAGTAAGGAATAATCTTCTCTGTAAGAATAGATTAAATAGAGCCTGATAGATTGTTTCGGAATACATCCCCTATGAGATAAACTGACCATTTTTTGAACATAGTTCTTTATTCGTCCTTCTGTATTCTGACCCTAGATCGCTCCGAAAAGAACTTTCCTCTCATATCTTTCAATCGTTCCTTCTCGAGTGCTAATTTGGGTATAGGTGTCCTGAGCATACATAACAACAGCCTAAGCATACAGTTAATTATGAACCTTCGGGATTGAAGTATCCTTGAAAAAGTGCATGTATTTCACCTTAATGGCAAGTTAAAGTGGTTCTTCCTCTCCTTTCGTCGACAATATTTACAAGGACCATTTTTTCAACAAACTACCAAATCTTGGCACTCTTCCTACATCTGCAGTCTTCTACAATTCAAACCCACTCTCCAATCTCAATAAACAAAATCTCGTATTTCCTTTATACTATTTCCTAACCTTCAAATGTTCCTTTCTTGCCCGCACTACTGCTTTATAGAATTTCCTAACATTTAATACCCGTCAGGCTCCTTCAAACTACACCTCAAAAAGATACTCTCCAATCCCGAAATTTTAATTTAAGAATGAACTGTTGATTTGAAATTAATATTAAAGTTTTATATGTGGAATCAATTCGTAGTTTTAATTTTGTCTTTATTTTTCTTACTTTTATTTATTAATTTTTTTCAAGACAATTATTTGTATTCTCGAGATGACTTTTTTATTTTTACTGTGTAAAATAATTTTAATATTAAGAATGTGGTTATTGGCTAATAATGTTTTTTTTTTTTACATATTTGTTATTCTTAAGAGACCTAGTCCTAGAATAAATTTTGTTTAAAAAAAAAAAAGAAAAGAAAACTTAGTTAACGCTGATGTATACACTGAATGTGTGTGCGCGTGCGTTCGTTCGTGCGTGTGAAACTGAAATTGAGTATTTAGAGATGTTACAGCAATTTGCTCTTTAAAATCGACTAACCGGAGGTGGGACTTCATATTACCGATTAACACATTTTTAAAATCGTTCTATCATTGTAAAATCTATCTTCCTCCATCCTCTCTACATGGCCAAGCCATCTGCCTTTTGACCGTGGCAATAATATTGTCATTGTTATAAAGCTCATATAGCTCTTCATTTTTCTTATTCGCCATTTATCATTTATTCTTTTGAGACCATATATTTTCCTTATAACCTTCCATTCCCAAATTTTCAGCAACCTCTCGCTTTCCCGGGTCCACACCCACGTTTCACACCCGTAGTTCACGACTGGCCTAATAATGATTTTATACACTGTTATTTTGGCATCCCATGTGAGTTCCTTTGAATTTAGTAATTTTGAGAAAAGTTTTTTATAAAATATTAGGCCAAAGGTTACCAAATGAACACAGTTTTTATATCCTGTAGTATTTATTCGACGTTTCGGCTTCAGGAACCATTTTCAAGATCCTGCAAACTTATTTTAATTCAGTTGTTAAACTTCAAAATACATCCTTATAAAACACATATTAATTTAACAACTATCAGTTATATAAATAGTCCAAATTCTATTTTATAATTTTTTTTTTGTGTGAAAATAAAATATATTACCGACAAACCTCACAATGGTTTGAACGTAGGATACAACAGCAAAAACAAAATTAGAGGTCTAAAACAACAAAATCAAAATTAGCCACAGGATTATCACAGCATACCACAAAAAATGGACATAAATTTGATTTCGGTACAGCGTCTGTCATACATAGAGAACAGAATACCAACAAACGAAGAATAATTGAATTGATATTTATAACTAAAAACCTCTAACAATCGGTAAATCAACAAACAGATGTAGATAATTTAAATACTTTTTATGCTAGCTCAATAGATAAAATTAAAATATAATATACTGATATATAACAGATAAAATAGCTGATCCCTAACTCCTCCACCCCACTCCATTTTAAAATAAATCCAGTCCTGCATGAATGCGTTAGTGAGGAGGAACATTTTTAATATCGTCTACGAAAGAGATACATAAATTGAGAACAAATATATATTTTTTAAAAAAATTTAACATTCTATTTTAATTAATTATTTATTTATTATAACTTTTAGAAGTGAAAAAACGACATTTGATGAAATAAAAGAATGACTAAAAGACAAACTATATTATAATGATACATTTTAGAAATTTTATGAAGCGGTGCATGGTAGGTAGATAATAAAAATTTAAACATTTTTTTGGTATTCCAGTTTTATCAAAAAGGACTTTGAAATTTGGTGCGCTCAACACACAGCTTTCACTTACCGCTCAACTTTGAATAGAAATTATTTTGTGGCCATGTTGGGCTTGTAAAATTTTTGAATTGCATTTTTAACCGAGCTAAAGCTTAAAGCTTACAGCTAACAAAGCATTAATACCATTTAAATAAGAAAAATACTATATTTTATATCAACGTTTGATTATGCATTGTACGACTATTGGTCATTAAACTATTATTTTCCATTGCAAAGTTTACTGAAATGGAATTACGAGATTTGCATTGCATGCAATAGTTGGGTAAAAAGTTGTCACACTAATTGTAAGTGGATACTGTTGGAATATCACAAATGGAAAATTCAGTAATAAACGAACTTAAGATATAGACTACATTAAATGTATTTAAGGTTATTAACATATCCATGAAATATTTTTATATTTCACTGCTTCTTTCACACAATTGCACTGAAATGATATTTTAAACAATATCATTGCCTTGATTCAGTAAATTTTAAATACTTTTTTTTTAAACTTAAAATTTTTTTTAGAAATTTATATTTAGTAAGAAAATTTCATTTAATTGCCTTAACATGTGATTTATGTTAAATAATGTTAGTTTTCAGAAATTATTATTTGTGTTTTCTTGCCAATCTCCATTACCTTCTACAACTTTATTTATTAGATATTATTTTTTTCTGAAATTCTCCGCTTTCCAACGATATATTATACTTATATCTTCAGAGTATTGTTTCCAGAAATTAATTTTCGGCGTGGATAAACATTTTTCTTTCTTTCTGCTTTATTCCATTATCAAATTCTTTCAAATGATGACAATGAGAGATAGTTAATTATTTAAAATAAACCAAATTAAAGGTACTTTAGAGGCAGACATTTTGAACATTAGGCATTTAAGCTCTGTTAAGCGACATCAATAGGGATAAGACCTAAATGATATTAAAGGTTACTTAATTATACATTGATAAACAAATGTGTTATATCGATATTATAAAGTGCCACTTTCGGTTAGCTGATTTTGATGAAAAAGTTGCTGTAACATCCCAGGCATATACAAACCTTAAATATGCAATTCCAATTTTGTATGACTTTTCGTTTTTGAGCTAAACTATTAATTTTTTTTTTTTAACTTGATTCTTCAACTCACACCTGTCAGAAGTTCCGACAATCAGCGAGTGTGATGTCAAGATGTAGAGATTGGTCTTGGAATAGGTCTGAGGGAGAGGAGTACCCAGCGGCGTCCTTCCTATCTTGAGCGTAATATTTATAGTTAGTGGAGGAGATTCCTCATCCAGCTTCTTTTAAGCCTCCTTCGGGTGTTATCAGGCATGTTAGTTGTGGCCATGCCTCGAATCAATGAGTTTGTATGTCCGTGTAAGTTATTATGAAATCTTTTGTAGTATGTTCGTATGTGTTCGTTAACTGTTGGCATCTGTAAGTCTTTATGTAGAGTAATGTTACTGACGTACCAGAAAGCTTTGGTGATAGTCCTGAAAGTTTTGGATTGAAAAGTTGTAATTTACATATGTGAATCTTTTTGGCTGTCCCATATATCTGTAAAGCGTAGGTCCAAATAGGCTTGAGTAGGTAAGTATATGTATTCAATTTCTGTCTAAGTTTTAATTTCGAATTTCTTGCAAGGAGTGAGTACAATAGTCGTAGTCTTAGGTTTAGAGAAAACTATTAAAATAAATACACAAAGACCATTTTGTGGGACTTACTTATTTGGTCTCAGGGGACCTCGAAATGTGTATTTCCGTTGAAAACTGAGATTTGAAAATTTTCACGATCGTAATACTTTCCTTAATATATGTTTTATATATAGGTAAGTGAAAGTAAAAATAAATTTTTGGCAAAAATTAAAATAATTTATATATTTTAATTTTTTTATTTATTTGACCGCACCCTCGACTAACTCCTTCTCATAAAAATAAATTTGTTTTTTCCAATAATATATCTATCGATAATATACTCTTTCATCCTTCCACTGAAAAAATCATAGAATCTTTATAATTTCTAAATACCCATACGTTTTGCCTAAGATAATTGTATGTTACATTGAATATAACAAAGTGCAAACAATTTAGCGCTATTGACCTTAAACAATTTTTAACCTCAGTTTTCATGGGCAAGTTCTTGTACAAACGATTAGCCTTACTACATAACTTATAGGCACCTTCTCAATTTGATAATGTAGTTAAAATACAAAATAAAATATATTTTTTGTATTTTAGAAATGAAATGTATTTTGTATTTCCAAAAGAAAACATAGTTACAAACAATGTATTTTACATTTTTAAAATTTAAAATAAATTTTCATTTAGTATTTTTAAATACTTTGTTTTAAATACTGCCCAAGTCTGCTTTCCTGTCCTCCTAATAGAAGGCTGAATATTGAGCAAAAAATTTACATTTTTGGATTGCAATGAACATTTTTATTTAAGGGTTTTTAGAGGTATGGAAAACGAATATCATCATTGTTTATCTCCAAAAAATAAATTTCATAGCATAATCTGTGTAATATGTACTATAGATGCTTTATTCTTATCTTCAGATCGAAACTCGACAAATTACTAAATTTTGTACATGTAATCTAACATTCGGTCCCGTCTGATTTAGAATAAAATATATATTTGACACACAGCTATAATATGAGTAAAACATTGAAACAATTAGTACTGACCTTAGGAGTAATATGAGTTCAAATATATTTTTTTAAAGGAAAAACAAAGTTGAGATTTATATTTTGCACCTCGAAAAATCCCTAAATACAAATTTTCCCAAAAATCACAAAGTTGTGATAACTTCGACATTGTTCTACTTATCCAAATGAAAATTAACACGAATTAATGGCCTTATAATATACACAAAACGGCACAAACCAGACACCTGCAAATAAATTTGACTTAGAAATAAAAAATAAAAACCTTTGTGGAATTTTATTGAATAAAAGTTGTATTTATTATATTGTCATAAAAATTGTATTCAGATCTAGATAAAGAAACCAATATGAGACGAAATAAGCCAAGATATGTAGCTATAATAGGTGACTTGAATGCATGAACTAGTTGGAATCATAACAGAGCACATGAAACGGAGCAGAGGCTACAAAGAATGAAAATTGACAACGCCTCATAGACTTCTGTGTAGACTTGCTGATAGGAAATTCTTTCTACCCCCACAAGCCAGTCCACAAAATTACTTTCTCTGCGCCTGAAAGGATTGACGATTGTTGTTTAGGTTATAAGAGATGCAGAGCAGAGCACAGACCATCTCCTCCTAGTCGCTGATAGCCGTATAGTAAGGCCCAGAAAAATTAAACGAAAGATATTTACCAAGGTGCAGGAAAACCCTGAAAAGAAGCTAATGTATACAACAAAATTGGACTCAGTCCTAGAAAGTATAGACCTAGATGACCCCATTAATAAAAATACAAGTTTTCTCAAAATCCAGTCCCACAATTTTTGTTTATTTTGAAATCTTTATTTTATATGAACGTTTCGATGTATGACCATCATCAGCATATCTGAAAAAATGTTCATTTATATATTCATGCATTTCCAAAACATTATAAGTGCCAAAAGTAAAATTTTACAGGAAGAAGAAAAAACATATTTTGCAAACTAAAAATAGCAAAAAAAAAAAAAAAAAAGATAAGCTCACCACTATCCAGACAAACTGTATTGCCTTAAAAAGATATGGCATTTACATCATGTTTTAGTATGAAAAGTAATATTTTCAAATTTTGGCAAGAACCCTCAGACAAGGGTCTAATAATTTTCAACCTAGTACCACAAAAAAAAGTGTCATTGAAATCTGAGATCCCACATCCATAACCTTAATTAAGTTGAAAATACAGCCACAAAGCTCAGTATACGTTTGATTAAAGTCAGGAAAATTTTAAACAAAATAACAACATTAATTTTGTTTAGTCTGTATTGCGGAAACTATAGTGAAAATCTACAACATTAATGAAGAGAATCCTAACACATATAAAATAGAGCACTTATTTAAAAGAAAAAAAAAACAGGAATGTAACAAAATATTACTTGTTTTAGGGGTTGAAGGAACAGCAGGTTTAGGATTCGTCCCCAAGCATGGTCGTCCAATTTTCGAAGGAGGCCTCAAGCCAGAAGGTTTCAAGTTTGACTCATTCATTTTTCACTTATGAGCAGCATCCATGTAACTGAAAAAAAAAATTATGTCTTTGTAAAACTTAATTTATTCAATCCAAATATTACCATGTAGTTAACAAATAACCAATGAATAAACCATCACACAGCTACAATAAATGATAACCATCAGGTATGCATCATTAAGATAAAGGCATAAAAATGCATTAGAACTGATTAAATGCAGGAACACCAGTAAAATTGCAAAGGATAAAAAATATAATAAATAAATTAGTATATGCTATTTTATTATTGTTTGAACATTTCATTTCTTTAAATGGGTAATAAAATGTCATATATTTTAAAATACATTTCCTGTATCTTATGTTTTAAGAAGTAAAATAGAATATATTGTTTCAAATGTACTTTACTTTTGGAAATCCCTAAAAAAATGTAATTTTGTTTTATTTATAAAATAGAAAAAATGTATTTGTGTTTTCTTTTAAAGATACAGAAATTGTATTTTAAACTCACAAAATAAATTACCGAATTGAGTAAATTTTTAAAGATATTTCCAAAATAATAGAAGTATTTTGTAATTGGAAATACTTTTTTCTGTGAACAATTCAAATTAGGGCTTGGTGACAGTGTTTTTAAAACAAAAGGTCTAAGAAACTTCCCTGTAATTAAGACCTGGGTTTATAGTAAAACTTTAACTTTTATTTATTTAAGTTCTTAACAAAAAGTTATGTCAAAGGATAAATAACTAATAATCGGGCTGATAATTTATCTTGAATGAATTCTCATTCTGATATTTCCTTTGTTTTAGAAGCTATAAATGTACTGCACAAAAACCATTGTTTAGTGATGAATACATAGTTAACTGTTAAATTCTAAGGATGAAAAATTATCAGGATGTGCAGTCAAAAATAATTGTTCATTGAGTGTGCTGACATTTCGACTCAAATATATGGCTCATCATTAGAGTTAAAAATTTAAAAATACAAAATAATGCTAGAAAAATGACAAATATAGAAGTATAAAAGGCGCAACGTACAAATGAGATAACGTTTATATAAACATAACAATAATAAAAATATTGCAATATGCTAAGAAAATGTTTTTGAGATATAATTAAATGAAAAAGTTAACTGTATCAAAAGTAAAAATAAATAAACCAAACAATTAATGTAAAAAAAAAAAAAAGATTAATGCTATCTGTCCTGTTATTGAAAAGATTACTGATAACGTAAGAAGTCATAGAGGAGTATCAAAGTGGTTTCCACCCTGGAAGATCTACTATTGACCACATATTCACAATCAGGAACAAGTTAGAGAAGTGCAATAAGTGGAATGTTATTTTCCACTACCTGTTCACAGATTACAAGCAGGCGTATGATAGTTTAAAAAGAAATAAGATCTATGAAAACTTCAGGATCTTAGGTTGCTCTATAAAACTTAGACTGGTAAGGATGAATTTGCATAGGTTTAGTACAGGTTCAGGGAGAAGTTTCTAGAAACTTTGTTTTTAAAAAAGGAGTTTAACAGGGGATCCCTTATCTCCACTGTTATTTAACATGGTGGGTGAGAGGATTATGAGGGCAGCTAAAATAAAGTACAAACGGTATATATATATACCCTTCGTACTTTATTTTATGTATATATATAATAATAATCATAATATAACTCAATGCCTATCATATCTATCATATGCCGACGATGTGGTCATCACAGGAAAGAGTCAAGATTCCCTCTTAAAAACATTTACGGAATGTGAAGAGGCAGCTAGGAAGGCAGGGCTCATTATAAACTAAAGCAAAACAAAGTACATGATATCTTCCAGGAAAAACTCAGCTAAGGATGTCTATTGCGAGTAAGATACAGTTTCGAATGCGAGGAGAAATTCAAGTATCTTGGGACAATTTTAACCAATAATAACAAAATAACAGCAAGAATAGGGAACGGAAATAAATAGATACCCCGATACCTAAAAATAAAGGTATATAAAACGATACTTTGTCCTACTGTCATGTATGGTAGTAAGGCATGGATCCTAATTAAACACCAAGAGGTTGCTGAGTATATGGGAGAGAAAGATTTTGAGAAGATTATATGGTCCTACCAAAGAAGGAAGTCAGTACTGCTTAATGCAATAATGCAGAGCCTAAGGATGAAGAACCGGATATAGTTTCTTGCATCAAAAAGGGGAGAATAAGATAGTTGGACCATGTCCATCAGATGCAGCAAAAACGACTCCCCAAGCAAATAATGGAAGAACGACCAGATGGAGAAAGAGGAAGAGGCGGACCTAGCCTATGATGGGCGGACAACGTAGAGGAAGACCTGAGGTCACTGGGAGTGAGAAATTGGAGAGAAGCAGCAGACTGGTCTAACTGGAGGAAAATAGTTGAGGAGGCCAAGGTCCTTCGTGGGTCATAGCGCCGAAGGAATAAGAAAAAAAATCAATAAATAAGCTGTATGTAAAAACAATCTATATAAATAAATTAACATATATGAAAACAAAAAAAAATAGGGAAATAGAACTATTGTGGTCAAATTGTGTATTTCTATAATTAATAATAAAGTGCAGTCCTAACCTACAAGTTTAAATGAAACTATTTATATTTCTTAATCTTTATTTCTAAACATTATTTTTTCATACTTCTAAATTTATCCCTAGAGGTTGTTTTTGGAAGCTTCTTATTTATTGAACAGTTTAATTTACATATATTATAATTATTTGCTTTATTTATTTATACTTTTGATATGCTTATCTTTTTTATTTAATTATAACAGAAAAACTTTCCGTAGTATATTGTAATGATTTTATTACTGTTAGGATTATATAACCATTTTCTCATTTGTACATTCCACCTTCTTTTATACTTTTATATTTATCATTTTTCTGATGTTATTATGCATTTTTTAATTTTTAGACCTAATAATGACCCACGTGTTTGGATTAAAAAGCCAACAACCTCAATAAATATTTTTGTTTACTGCACATCTAGAACATTTTACATCCTTAATAATTTTTAATTTAATTTTTAACAAAATTAATTCCTTAACAGAACTTTTAAATAAAAGTACTATAGAACCTTTATCGCAACTCATTAAAATCAGAAGTTAACTTCTCATTTCATACCCTGATTTAAATAATAGGTAATTAACACACACTGTATTTTCAAAACAAAAAATTGCACGTAAATAGTGTATTTAAAAATAATAATTAAAAAATGTTTGGCTCATCTGCTGAGAACATAATTTTGAAGGCACCATCTCCTACAATATGACAATAGACTAAAAAAAACCTTAGAAAGTGTGGTTTGTTTTTTGAAAATTTTCTTAACTTGACATGATAAGTAAGCTTAATATTTGAAGCTCTTGAGCTTCAAATATTTATTAAAACCCGTCAATTCTTCTAATTGCCGTGTACTGGTACTGGTACTGGTGGGGGGAACTAGTATGGCAGGTGGGTCTATAATGGTCCTTTTTGCCAACCCCTGACGGCTACCTAGAGGTTGCCACCAAGTATTTACTAGAGTGGGATAGTTACTAGAGTCAAGATCTGTTTCCCGGGGCTGTCGAGAAACAAAAAATGACCAACTCAGGTGGGAACCGAACTCACAACGTTCAGAACTGGGCACTCTGGGACCCACACCCCAATGTGCTCGGCCAACTTGTCCTCAATTGCTGTGTATCAATTATTCTTGTTATCACAGACTTATCATTGTTTGCCAGTAATGATGATCCATGTGGGGAACTAAAATAAAAAATTTTCTTAGTTGAATATTTCACGAAAGAAATGTTCAAAATATTTTGATCTCTTTCTAACTTTTAAACTAAAATATTGCCTTCATTTACTCTCAGTTATGGCAATGGTAAAGATCAAGATGTCACAAGAAGGAAATATTTCACGAAAGTGGTAGGTAATTACTTAGTTTTAACACAAAAATAAAATCAACTATCTAGCTGTTATGTTACAGCAAGTTTTAAAGTTCAATTGTAGTAAGCAGGACTTATTGCCATGATAAAAGCCTACAACCAAGGACAAAACATTGCAACACATTTAAATAAGTTTTCTTTTCTCCCAGAAACAGCCAAAAATTTGTTTGTTTGTTGAATATTTACTTTTGACAGCTAATAATTAACTTTTGGGTTATATCTTTGGTTTATTGCAAAAAATCATTAAGTGATTTGAATAACCTTAAGTAATTAAGAACTTTGAAGAATTTCTCCTGCATGAAATAAGGAAATTGTGTGGTTGGTGTAACTACATTTGATATATAAAAGGGTTTGCTTCATTTTCATGTACTTAGTGTTTTGTTTCAATAAATTAAGTCGAAATCCACAAAAACATATTTGAAAGGTAGCCTATATCAAAAATGCACTTAGTCACTTTTTGAAATAAACCAACAACATTTTTTAATAGCTATATTCCAAAATATGTAACTACTATAAATAAATTTGATAATAACTTTGTTTCTATTTGTTTTGTTTTTTTGGTTATTCATTTATTTATTCCTATTATTATACTCATCAGCAAACGGCACAAAACATTCCTCATTACCTCCACACTACCAAATGAGTAAATAAGAATTTGGCCCTCCCAAAAGAGATTTGAACTCTAATTTATGTAGTACACTCATATTTTAGCTGCATGAAAAATTTGGGAATTTCGGAAGATGGTTAACTAGCTTGAAATTCTTGCCCTGAAAATGAAGTTTCTTTAACTGAATCACCCATAACATAGTTATGATTCAATAAATTTAACACCATGGTATTTTGGAATATTTTTTTTAAATTTATTTATTTTATATGCATTAAAATTATTTATTAAACTTCAGATCATGAGATATCAATAACTATTAAATTGAACAGTTAAGCAAATACCAACAAACAATATTTATATTTAACACTCAAAATAATTAATTGGTTATTTCATTGGACGAAAATTAATGAAAATTCTTGCCCTAAAACAATACATAAATATCTATCTAAATTAATTAATTCAGAATACAATGGATAGAAAATTCAAAATAAGAAACAAGGTCATGGAATTACTCATACAAATATTTATATAACAGGAGTCCTAAATAATAATTTAAAAAATGTTAATAAAACATTCACTACTTTTTTTTTAGAACTAATGAAATCTTGTAAATAAATACCACTTTTAAAACTTTCTATCCATAGTACTTTATTGAGCTAACTTTGACAACAGCTTACAAACAAGTCTGAAGAAGAACACTAACAGTAAATAGAAAACATTAAAAAGGAAAAAAATAATAATTTCGTTAATGAAATATGAGGAAAATAAAACATTTCAACTTTTAAAAAAGGATTTAAGGATGATGATTCTATACTAAAACCTAATTACGACGATTTATAGAAGA
This sequence comes from Nezara viridula, assembly GCA_928085145.1. Lineage (NCBI taxonomy): Eukaryota > Metazoa > Arthropoda > Insecta > Hemiptera > Pentatomidae > Nezara > Nezara viridula. The sequence goes on from OV725080.1 coordinate 117,907,675, forward strand.
AACAATCTACACTTAATTACAGGAGTCAATAGGAATTCAACTCAATAAAATTAAATAATCAAACAATGAACTAATATATTATATTGTACTATTGTAAACAAAAGGGTTTAGTACTTTAATTTAAAAACTTGACAATGTTTATCATTACTTTTAAAATATAAAATTTACCTCTTGCAAAATTAATATAAAAACTCAGTGAAAACGAACAAAACAAAAAAAAAACAGCTGAACAATAAAATAAACAAAACCCGACGACGAACCGAACACGGAGGGGAACTGTGGACTACTAAACTTGAATTGAACAGCTGTTTTTGATAACACTTCTTATTTCTGATAACAAAACATAATCCCTATCTTCGTTAAGTAAATACATCAAACTAACAACTGAACCAGTATTTTTTGTATAATTAAGTGATAAACACAAAGTAATTAAAGATAATAATTGGAATGGTTTATCTTTTAAACAACTTGTTGTATTTTACAAAGGTTAACTTATTTCTAGCAAGTCAAATTCAAAGCGCTAGAATGCAATGGATGGACCAATGGGATGAAGGAGTATTACTGGTTAAAGAATATCATTGGTCCTTTTGCAATCCCGATGCTGGGCACTACTCTACGTAATGAGACATTCTTTGGTCTTCTTGGCAGCATTGGCAACAAAGTGGCAAGGTTACAAATTGTGCTTAGTCTGCAACCTGTGGTCTCTTGAGGTTGTTTTTTTTATGAAAATGAGTTTTAATCATTGTGAAAGGTCTTTTCAGAGTTTCATATGCCTAGATAACGAGTTAGTGAAGTTGCGATGAAACTAGTTCACAAAAACGTTGATAAGGATGGCGAAGGGTAAGGAATTAACATTAAACAATACATTGTCTTCATTGTTTTGATAAGCAACTTCACATATATATTTTAAATTAACAATTTTAAACTATAAAAATGTGTTATTGTCTTAAATTTGTCTGAACATATTTTCCAGGAGTGTCACCCTTGTCCCTGAGGAATCTGAGGACATGTGGCATGCCTATAATCTAATCAGTGAAGGAGATAGTGTAAGAGCCTCAACAATAAGGTACTATTTACTATATCATGTACTGGAGTGTTTTTTTCATCGATGGAAATAGGTATTATAGATCTGTTATTTAATGTATAAATATTGTTCAGGAAAGTTCAAAATGAATCATCTACCGGGTCATCAACAAGTAGCAGAATTCGAACCACCTTGACAATTAGAGTTGAAAACATAGACTTTGACACACAGGCATGTGTCCTTAGGTTAAAAGGAAGGAATATTGAAGAAAATCAATATGTCAAGGTTTTCAGCTCTTTAAATTTGAAATTTTATCTTATATTAATTTTATAGTTAACTTATTGTATGTTTTATTTTAGATGGGTGCTTATCATACATTAGATCTCGAAGTAAATCGTAAATTTACTTTAATCAAATCAGAATGGGATTCAATAGCATTAGATAGGGTGGACACTGCTTGTGACCCAACTCAGGTAATTAGTTTTTTAGTTCTCATATTTCTTTGATTTATTGAATAACTTCTTATAAATAACAACATATACTGAGTCGTTGAAATGATTGTCACTGATTTATCAAAATTTTAATTAACAATCCTGATTAATCTTAATTAATAGCATAAGTTTTTTCTATATATTTTCCAAATTTCTGTCTATTCATCAGCTTTTAATTTAATTTTAAGAGGCTTGAATTAATTACTTATTTTGTAATATATATTTTCTCTGTATCTATCGGTCAGAGGTGATATCAATTACATATTACAGTATTTTTGTGTTGAGCAGTAATTTACTATTCTTTTTTTAGAAATATGTTTTCAAGCTGCCAACATATTTTTCTATTTTCTTCTTTATTTAGTTTTCAAAATCTTTCATAGTGCATATTGATTCATTTTGTATTTATACTAAAAATCAGAGACCTTTCATTATTTTTAATAAATGAAATTAAAGATATTCGCAAGGAAGAAATATTGGAAATTCGGCATTTAATCTCTGCTTAACTATTTCAATTAGGATAAGACAACTGATATTAAAGGCCATTTAATTTTATGATGAGTTTAATCAAAATCGTTTGAGCAGTTTTTAAGAAAATTGTATAAAGATATAAAATCTATGATAGAACATTGCCATTTTTGGTTTGTCAATTTTTGCAAAACAGTTGTCGTAAAATCTTAGCCATTAACTTATATACATAATTTCAGTGCCATATGCCTTATTGTTTTTTAACTATGCAGGTACTCACACATATTTTTGCAAATCTGGTTATTTGAAGTCAAGAGATCTTAAAACATCTATTTCCATTGAAAACTTGGGTTTGAATATTTTTAACTTTGTAATACTTACCGTTAATATTATATATGTGGGTAAATGAAGTAAAAAAGTTGATAAATCTATTATATATGAATTTTAGACTCGTAACACATTAATGAAACTAGCCATGTTTTATTTATAAGGAATCTTAAAATTGTATGCTCCTATTATTAAACTGATAATAATGGCTAAGCCTTTTTAGGTTAAAAGTTATTGTTAGCAGGTATTTTGATTGTTCTTATCAAAAGTAAAATAAACTTTCAACTACCCTATAGCCGTTAGTTAAGTCATTCATTTAAGGGTTTTGTTATCTATCCCGGAGTGAAATTATTGGCAGCTATTATTGTTTTGTTGCAACATTTGTATGCCATATTTATACTTACTACTAACAACAACTAAATTCTTTCAAAATAAAATAAACACCCCACCCCCACCCGTTCCCTCACCACTACCTATCTCCCTCCACTCCTTAACTGAGTTTAGCCGCTCAAACTGACTAACTAACTCCATGGCGCTACAAACCGTTGTGGTCCTTGGCCGCCTCAATGAGCCCTCTCCAGATGGCTCTATCTTGTGCAGTCGCTCGTCAGTTGCGGGTATGCAATACTTCTCTGGCGTTCCGGTTGACGGCGTCCTCCCATCTGGTCTGCCCTTCCCTCTTGTCCTGCAGAGCTTCCTATCAAGCAACTTCCTTGGGACATTCTGGCCACATGGCCAGCCCAATGTAGTCGCCCAAGCTTGATGCACCTCAATACATCTGTCTCCCCATGCAGATTATATAGGTTCCTGTTAGTCCTCCTTCTCCAATCATCACCGACCTTAACAGGTCCAAAGATACACCAAAGGATCTTCCTTTCAAAGATTAGTAAATCTTTTTCTTCTGTGCTGGAGAGGGTCCAGCTTTCCAATCCTTATGTGAGAACAGGCCTAATGAAGGTCTTATATATAAGGCATTTTGTATGACGGGAGATGGCAGATCTTCTAAGGTGTTTGCTGAGGCTAAAATAGCACCTGTTTGCCCTTGTTAATCACTGGTTGACCTCCAGGGATAATTCTATTTTCACAGCTTGCAATAGCTCCCAGATAGGTAAACTGATCTACATTGTGGAACATAAATGGACCCATAACCACCAATACTCTTACTGCAGTCTCGGTTTCAGGTCCTGCTCCCATATACATCGTCTTTTCCTAATTTACACTCATTCCCAAAGGTTTTGCCGCTTCAGCTAACCTTAAAAATGCACTTTTAAGAGACTCAAAGGAACATGCCATCAGATCTAGATCGTCAGCAAATCCCAGGATTTGCGTTAATCTGTTAAAGATGGTGTCAGTAGTCTGGATCTCCGAGTCACGTATCACCTTCTACAGAGTCAGGTTAAACAATAGGCAGGCAAGCCCATCCCCCTGCCTAATTCCTCGCGTGGAAACAAATTCAGATGTCAGGTCCGGTTGGACCGGAACAGTGCACCTAGCATCATCCATAGTCATCTTGATGAGGGCACAAGTTTCGGGGGAACTCCAAGGTCACACAGGGCTGCATACAGTTGAGGTCTCTTGTTTGATTTATCTGATTTTTTTTTTGTATGTATTTCTACTAAACAGTGCATCTTATTCTTTAAGAAATTAAAGAAAATCAAATTGTGTGTCGAGCGAGTACCTCAACTTAATAATTTGATTAAGTGATATGGTCAATAACCATAGTCCATGAACACTAATTTTTAATGACGTTTTCAGAATTTGAGAAAGGTTATAAATGGCCCTGCAGGTTGGAAATGAGTTTTCTAAAAAAAAAAAAACTAAGAATAATTTCAAATTCCGATCAAATCGGAGACCAAATAATTAGTACCTTCCTTCATGAAAACGTTCCCAACAGCAGCTATTTTAAGAAAAGAACAACACTTTGTAATGAGAAATATAAAAATTATTATGTGACCAGTTTTATGAATTGCATGGATTCTTCAAGCAGACTATAGTTGCTGGAGGTTGCAATGCATCCAGATCTATTGGAACTGAACAAAAAGTGGGTCCGGAAGAAAACCTGTGTTTTCTTGTGTTCGAAAGAATAAATGAAGTTCATTTTTTTAAATAAATTTTCCTCCATCATGTATTTCGTACCAATTTCATTGGCCTTATCTCTTTTAATATTTGTTGAGTCATAGTCTTTTCTCTCTCTTTTTTTTTTTTTTAAATACTTTTCATAATTTTAGGTTGGATTAGATTTTCATTTTGAATATTTATATTCCTTAGAATGCTGATGTTGCTGCTGTAATTATGCAGGAAGGGCTTGCCCATGTTTGTCTTATAACTGCTAGTATGACATTGGTTAGGGCTAAAATAGATCAAGTAATTCCTCGAAAAAGGAAAGGAAATGTCAAACAGCATGAAAAGGTAAGTTCAGAAAGTTTTTATTATTATTCTTTATTTTTTAACACTTTAAAAAAAGGTATTTTCTGGGAGTGGGGAAGAATTATCTTCAACCACTTCACATCAATTTTTGTAGTTCTATTGAATATTTAGGAAGCTCCTTGCGATTCTCGCATTGTTCAGCAGCACAGCTTTCTGGGCTTCATTTATTGTGGCTGTTGAGAGGCACAACTTCTCGGTAGCTTCTATAGTTAATTTTGGAATCAACCCATTGCTAGAGATCACTAAAGCCTTTATTGTCATTTTGTTCAGTCTGTAGAAATATTTTAACTCCGCTTCAAGAGTTTGATATTTCCGAATTTGTTCGGCGCAGACTGAGTTGGTGTTTCCATCATTTGGCACATCGATATTATCTCAACTTTCTTCATATTACTATCGATCAACACGATACCAAGTCTGTTATGGTCTGTTATAAAAGATTGATTCCAGTACAATTTCATCCCTTCCTTCTGGATAAGTTCTTTATGGTTGTACTTATAATAAGGTATTAAATCATTCACTAACTTTATTTTTATACCAATTGCCTGATGATAAATTTTTAGAACATCGTCATGTCTCATGAGGCACCATTCTGTATCAGCCAGTGCTCTGTACCCTCCAGTCATGTGCTGAATAGACTCGAATGTGCTAGCACAGAGCCTACGCTGTCTGATACTGTCTGTTGCTTCATGGCATATCGAAAGTAAGACCTCGTTGCTATGACCTGATCTTGGATTGCTATCAGAAAGCACTCTGTCTCGGGAAACAGATTTCCTTTAACCAACCAACTCGTAGACAATGTTTTATCTATTTCAGTTTGTTGGACCTGGTGAAAAAATCTTCCGTGCAGTGTTTTTGACTTAGTCCGTGAAAATGATGGATAATTATTATAATAATAATTATTGTTTTTTTGGTCTAATGATCATTAGCCAGTTCACCCATTGTGTTATATTATTATTTTAAAGAAAGTTTCGACTTTGAACAGTTTCTGAGCTGTACCCCTTTTATTCTAGATTGATGAATAGATGTGTTATGTCAACATTTCTATATGAAATGTTATTGCGTTAATGTTCTTCTGGACAATTTGTGGATTAATATTTTAATATTCCATGAAGAGTTTTATGTGTATATGTATGTGTGTACATAGAAAATAATAGTTTGTTTACAATGATATTAACTTTAATTTTTTAAAATATCTATGTATTTTTTTATGTGTTTATATTCATGTAGAGCAGAGCTAACTCTCTTTGTAAGTAGACAAACAAATAATAAAAGTGAACACTTAGATTTTTTTGAAATTTCAATTTGTTTGAATTTATATTTATTTTTAGGGATTAGCAAGATTTTATGACAGTCTGATGCAAGCAATTCTTCGACATGTTAACTTTGATATTGTTAAATGTGTGCTCATAGCCAGTCCAGGATTTGTTCGAGATCAGTTTTTTGAGTATATGTTTCAAGAAGCTGTCAAAAATGATATTAAACTACTAATTGAAAATAAATCTAAGTTTCTTCTTGTCCATTCTTCATCTGGTTTTAAACATTCCTTGAAAGGTTGGTGTTCTAAAATTTCATTAATAGTTGTCAACCATAGTAATAAACCTTAGTTTATTACTATAACATAATTGATGTTAAAGCATTAATCATTTTCTTGGAGTTTTAGTTAATTTCAGATAAATTTGTATTACTTAAAGGTTTATTACTTTCCATTGTTATTCTAGATTAGTTTATTGATTCAACCTCTAATTTTATATTTTTGTTTTTTCTGTAAAATATTTATGATAAACTTTGATTTATTTAAAATTTTCATTATTGTACTAAGAATGATAATCTAAAATTTGTTTCATCATATGTCAGGTGAGGTGATGAGAAGCCTAGAGGTACAAGTGACAATTCCATAATTTTATTAAAGCATACCGTAGATTAAAGTTTAAATCTTTTTATAAATCCTTGGAGCATTTGGCACGTTGAGTTATGGTATAGAACATGTTTCAACATTTTGTTCCCTTTTTGAGATAATAATGTATAAAGGACATCGACACACCTCCTGCATTTGTAGATACAGACTTGAAAATCCCCATCCCATTTTAGCCACTTACCATTTGGCTCTATACTTGGTGAGACATAATACAGTGTGCGGAAAGCTAACTTCATTATTTTATTTCTCAAAAAAATAAAAGTAGTTATGATACCTTTTTTAATTTTTGTCAATATAAAAGTTATATATTTAATTAAAGTTGTGTTTTACGTCGTTATTTGATCAATTTAGTCGTTTCATTCTTTAAGGCTTGGATTTATTCAAGATTCTCTTAACAAGAATTATTTAGAGCTTTTAATTTAGCGGTTTTTCTTTTTTTCCTTTTGGTATGAATGCATCGCAACCACAAGGATCTATTGTGCACCATGTAAGTGCTGTTTTCTATTAAAATGGTAATTTTGTAGCATCTGTGTATTTAAGTAGGCTCACTCATAGGGTTAATTGACTCTTAGCTCTTGGGATCATTCACTAGGTCCTCACCAAACAGCTCGAGCCTGAGCCTTGCAAACCTATCACACTTACACACGATATGAAAGGCTGTTTCATTCTAACCGTGACAGAATCTACATTGTAGATCCCTTGTCAGTCTTAGATTGAACATATGATAATTTAACTTACTTGTTATGCTCAGCAAGGTTGTTGAGTACTGCACTGCAGTACGAAAAAGTATAGTGACTATTTAAAGCATCTATTCCAACGTGACTATTGGTATAGATTATAATCTTTTTGCCAATCACTTGTTCATGCGATAGGTTTTGAGCACAATGGAAAATTGCCAGTAGTTCTGATTGAAATACTGAGTCATGTTTATCAAGGGGGATTAAGAGCCTGTTCTTATCTTCCTTTTGATAAATGCCTGCTCCCAGGCCATTAGTTGTGAGAATTCTTTTTATTTTAATTTTTCTTAAGACACTAATTACTTGCCTCTTTAATATTATCTCTAATCTCTACCCATAACTTGTCCTTATCATCATGATCTTCATCAGAAGATTCTAAAGCTTTAAATATATTCCTTACTTCAATCTCAAATTGATTTCTAATTGATGGATTTTTAATTTTTCCAGTTTAAAATTTTTGGAGATGAAACTATTTCTTTTTCTATTTATTAAGTTTATGTCGAAGTTTCGCGATTACTAATTCATAATCCGACCCACATTCTGTCGTGCGATAAGACCATACATTAATTATACTATTTTGCCACCTATGTTGTCTCAAGACATCATCGATTTGATTTTGTGTTTACGAATTCAGTGATATCCAATGTATTTATAAATCCAAGTAATTTTAATTATCAGGTTTTTAAGATGGGAATTTATTAGCCAGATTCCAATATCATTACCATACTCGTGCAAACTTTTCTTACTGATATCGCACAATAAACTTCTTCTCTTCCCCACCTTTCCGTTTGCATATCCTACAAATATGTTCATGCAATTTCGCAGTAGTTTATCATAAAATTCACATTTACTTCATTCTTCGATCAGACAATGCATGTTTATTTACACAATTTTGAACCAGCTTCTCTGAAAAATGTCTCCTGATATTCTATCACCAAAGAATTGTATGTCCCTCAAAGTGTATAGTAATCTATTCCTAATTAGAAACCTGATATGTAGTTTGTCATTCTGTCAACTGAAAGATTCGAAGAGTAAAGTTGTGCGGTTTAGCAGATGGACTTACTAGAGTTTTATTGCCTACCGTCGATATGATAAATAGACTTTTTGTAATTTTAATGGTCTAGATGATTTGTTATCTGTAAGCTTTAAGCTTTAGCTCCATTTAAAATGCACTTCAAACATTTTATAATAGCCCAACACTGCCAGAAAATAATCTATTCAAAGTATAGCGGTAAGTGAAAGTTGTGTATTGCGCACACCAGATTTTTCATAATTCAGCTTAAACATTTTTTTCATAACTCAACCTAAACGTTTATTAATTCTATGATGGATGTATATATATAATGTTATATTTTTTTTTTTTTTGTGACACGTGCACCACATACTAGTCAGGCCTATTGTGCACCATAATTTTTATTTTTAAAAAAGCAAGCAAACTTCGGAGGCCCACCGAAAGGTATACAAAAATGTCTTAACAGAACTTACTGTACAAAAATAGTTTGCCAAGTTTCGTTTTGGAGATATGAGTCTATCTGAGGTTATTTCGAGAGATATCAAAGTTCTAATTGAACAAGACCGGTCGCCACAGTATGATAAATAGCTGAGACATTGAAAATAAGTTTTGTAACTGGTCACTTATCAGAGACATTTAAAACAGCTTGGCCGAATACAATCTGAAACTCTCTTCTGAACCAGCACGAAAGGGACCCATTTCTCAAACGAATTATGACGGGTGGCGAAAAGGGGATAATCTAAGACAATGTAGTCCGAAGGAGATCGTGAATAACTGCTGACGAGCTGCCTAATGCCACTCCAGAAGGCCGGCCTTAATCCAAAAAAGATTTTCCTCTCCATACGGTAGGATTATCACGACACGCTGTTTTACGAGCTTCTTCCACAAGGAAAAACGATTGAATTGAAGATCTACCACACCCAGCTAATGAAATTGGACCAACCATTGTGATAGAAACATCCTAAACTAGTCAGTCAGAAAGGTGTTGTATTCCACCATGACAATGCCATACCACCCTTCACAATAATCACCCAGCAAAAGTTAGTGCTACTTGACTGGAATGTTTTATTATACCCATCGTATTCTCCAGACCTTGCACCATCCGACTACCACTTATTCCGGTCTCTCCAATACTCTCTCGACGAGGAATCGTTAGCTAATGAGGGAGATGTGGAAATGTATCTCAATTAGTTTTCTGCTTCTAAGCCCCTGATGTTTTACTAGATCAGAATAATGAAATTGTTAGACTGATGGCAAGATATAAAAACAACAAATAAATTATTGAGTAAAATTTATTCTTTATATGAAAAAACTTTTTTGATTTCCCCCTTCATGGATCCACCCTATATATTTCAAAATTTATATCATCATCTCAGTACATCAACTCATTTTATTGACAGAACTAAGGTCAAAACAATCAAAAGAAAGTTGCAAATATAATGTAACAATCAAAAGAAAGAAATATTTTTTTATTTCACATAAAAATAAAATGTAAAAATTTATCGTCTGCTAAATTCTGTCTTCTAAATAAGTATTATCTTTGCCCCTCCCTTGTTCTGAAACTGACCTATGAAATTATAACATCAGACTTGACTATTATATTTCGATGTACAATATTATTAAAACTTGCAATAAATAATTAATATATAAATGTTAAGTTTTTATTTAATCAACATGTTATTATTATTTATTAATTTTACTACTTCATTTTGTTTTAAGAGATCTTAGTTGAGCCATCAGTTATGGCAAAAATGGCCGATACCAAAGCGTTAGGAGAAGTCAAGGCATTGGAAACATTTTATTCAACTTTACAAACAGAACCTTCCAAAGCTTTTTATGGAGCCAAGCATGTCGAACTAGCTTGTGAAGCACAAGCTATTGAAACTCTTCTGGTCTCTGACAACCTTTTCAGGTAAATTATAAATTATGTTATACATGTTTTTTAAAAAAAATTAATATTTGTTTTTTATTTTCCATTATTTTAATCATCTATGCTAAGAAGATTAAAGTTTTAATTTAAAAAATTAATAATTTCCTATTTTTCTACTATCGCTGAAATTTTAGGTGCAATGATGTTCAACAGAGGAAAAGATATGTTACTTTGGTGGACAGTGTTAGAGAATTCGGAGGTGACGTGAAGATCTTCTCTAGCATGCATGTATCAGGAGAACGTAAGAGAATTAGATTTTAATTAAGTTAAATTGAGCTGTTGTTTTTTTAATCCCAAATTTATTAATTTTTTTATCACCAAAGTCGTAAAATTGGTGATTACTTTGTTTAATGTGTACCATTAATTTTTTTAACAGTTCAAGAACAATGCTAATGTTTTTAACATGAAGAAACAAATAAGGAATACTTTAAAACAGTCAGTGGGTATTTTCAGTTTTTAATACCTTAATTTCATTTTTCCATTAATGTCAACAATTGTATAATAAAATATTAAGTAGAAGGTTGATCTCATGGTTTACTTTTCTATATCGTAATTCAAAGAAATCTAGAAAAAACCTTCCTTCTACTTAAAGGCAGGTCATATTATCATATGCCTTGTTGAAAAAAATAATCATATCAAGCAAAAGAAGCTTGTAATCTAAAAACTATACTTATTGTTAAATTGGAATGAAATGTACAATTGAATTGAAAGTTTGATCCAAAGAAATCATTTTCGAGAAATGCTACTGACAAAAGGTAACATATAAACATAACTTTGACCTATCCTCCGATCATATGCATTAATCCAATTAAGAAAATACTAGAACTTACTAACCAGTTTAGTCCAGGGTAGAAGACTTATGGCAAAAGCTGAAAGTGAAGAAGAGTCATAAAAAGAAAAAAAAAGTCCAGTCAGTGAATAATATATAAATGGAAGCATTTTTTGACTTACTTTGTCTGGACTTGTTATGAGGTAAACATAATAAAAGTAGTCACTCCTAGGGGAGGAGCAATGTGTGTCTGGCAACCGGATAAGAGATTTGAGAAGATTAAAAAAGTATGAGTTCGCATCCCGGTGCCGGAGGAGATTTTAAATTTCCGCCCTCACCCTCCGGGCCAGGAAAATCCCGTACAGCCTAAAAGGCGGAGGTAGGGAAGAACAAAAAAAAAAAAAGTCAATTATAGATTAAACAATAATTTAAATAAATATTTCATCAATGTTTTCATTTTTGTATGTATTATTGAAATTATGCATGCAGTAATAGTTGTGATAGATTTCTGGATTTATTGTATGAAAATATCAATGCCCTTGTTCGTGAAGACTGTCACTGAACCATTTATCAAATCTCTGAAATGTCTGGAATGTGCTAGAGTACAGTTCAGAATATTTTATCCTAGCAATTTGCAGATGGGATACCTACACCATCCTGTATGTAAAGCAGTTTTTTGCCAAAAACAGTCTTCATCTGTTCATTCTCCTTATTCACCATTCCTAATCCCTATAACTTCTTTCTGTTCTCTTGACTCAAAAAGGACAGGAATTTTGAGATTGTGGAGGAGGTAAAACAAAAATTGCTAGCAAGGTTAAAGGACATCTTGATAAGTGAATTTTAAAAAAATTCTGAGCAATGGTAGACAAGATTGGACAAGTGTATTACAGTCAATGTGAATTACTTTGAAGATGATCAAAATTTGATGAAAAATGTTTATAAATAAAAAGGTTATGACGAAATTGCTGTTTTTTTTTTCTTTTAATTTATATGTCATTCATGAATATTTGGTGAGTATTTTATTTTAAATCAATCAAATTTTAATTTCAAATAAAACATGTATTGATTCATTATTAAATTAAGATTAACATACCTGACTTAAAATTTCAATAAGAAGCATATTTAAGTGTATTATTGTATTTTATTATGTTTGTATCTAAATCAGTCATGTAATTCTTGGTATTGGAGGTTTAACTTTGAAACACTTACTGCAGGCCTCATTTTAATAATGATTTTTTATAAATGTTTGTTAATTATAAACGTGTTTGTTTCAGAACTGATGCAATTAACTGGTGTTGCTGCAATCCTCAGATTTCCGATGCCCGATCTTGAGGATGAGGAGGCTGAAAGTGATTCAGGCTCAGAAAAATAAATTCTATCGTCAATTTATTTATTTATCTGTTATCAGTTTTAAGTTATTTTCTTCCATCCTTGATGTTGCTTTAGTATGCTATTTAACAATCTATGCAACATTGTATATCTGTTTTTATTTATTAAATAAACCATGCAAATTTATTTTATTGAAACAAAAATAAATCCTTCTATTGCCCTTGTAATTTAACATGAAGTTAATTATGGTCTGCTAAGTTAAGTAGTTGAACTAATGAAAAGATTATTTACTTGTACAACTGATTAATAACATATGCATTTTAGTTATACTTGAGAACCAGTTAAAATTTGTGCTATAATATCATTCCATTGATGAATCACTATAAAAGTACACGACTACAATTAAGTAATCTTTTCAATTTATCTGGTATAATAGTTGGAAATTTCATATAGGTGTGTCCTAAGACCAAGTGATGAATAATCTTATTTGGTCCATGATTATCTTACAAATTTGTATTTTATTATTACATACTTTTACCTTACTTTTAAATGGGTACTAATTTAGTCATATAATTATTTTTATTAGTCATATAATATTTATTATCATCAGATTTAAAATCAGAATTCAGATTGGACGTAAAACCGATATTGTCTGACTGAGCGTAGTTAATAAATGCTGGGAACAAAACTGTAGGTTGTGTCAGTGATAGAAAACAAAAACATTTTAATAAAAAAATATTTTTATAGACCTGTAAAATCTATAATCTATATTAATAAAAACGTAAATGTTCATGATCAAAACCGCTAATCTCCGAAACTTGTTCACTGATTGCTTTGAAATATTGACATAACATTTCTATCGGATTCATGAGTATTTTTATAAACATTTAATTATCTTCTGGCCTTTTGTCTTCGAAAGGCAATCGAAAAACGTATTCTGTAGACTGTAGCACCTAAATGGCTGTAATAATTTTAACTTGGCTAGTCTTCTTGAAGCCCTTTAAAGTTATGTATATAACATGCTTCCCCGAAAAGAATATAAAAAAAAAGTTATGATGGATTCAAAACTATATCACTGAAAATCGGACGATTTGGTGTAGATATAATGTTTTAAACATTTAAGACTTTTTATTTATTTAGATTATTTATGAGATGAACTGCTTCCCACATGAACAATTATATGTTGCGTGTTGTACAGTTGGAAAACCATACAATCTATAAATCTAAACAAAGAATGAAAACAAAAACTATTGTATATCCACAAGTATAGTAAAATAAATTATATTAGAAACATCTTTCTTTTTTAATTAATTTCCTATTCAACAAGAGTTAGCCTTTTTCGTATCAAAAGTAAGTTCATTTTATATAAGATAGTCCACCATTTATTTAGGAATTCTTTAGGCTTTATACCATCATGCTACGATCTATAGAACAGAGTAACAACCATAGACTTCAATTAGGAGAACTTAAGGGTATATTCAAAGCAGTGTTGGGCTCGAAATTACTTCACAATTGAAAATAATATGCTACTAGAAAAGAACATTCACCATAATTGAAAAAATACTTTTTACTTTCCTACCTATACTAGGTAAGGAAAGTATTGCAATCGGGTCAAATTTCCGAAATGCAGTTTTCGACGGATCTATACGTTTCAGAGCCCCCTGAGTCCGAAAAACACATTTTTAGCCATTGGTCTGTCTGTCTGTCTGTGCCAAGATTTTCTCGGGAACTACTGAACCGATTTTTTTTTTTTTTTTTTTTTTGTAGGGTTTTGACTTTCCTATTATGTTCTAATTATTGTTCTCTCAATTTTCGTATATAGACTAAATTACCGGAAAAAAAGCTATAAAGAAAAGAAAAACGTTATGGGGCCTAACTCCCTAAGTATATATTATATGGTAAAACTTATAATAAAACTTTTGAAAGGTAATTAAATTACCAAAAGAATAAAAAAAAAAATCATCGGAATCGAACCAGTATTAGCGATGATACAGCTTATTCTATTTTTTACACATTTTTTTAACTTATTACTTTCCTACCTATACTAGGTAAGGAAAGTATTGCAATCGGGTCAAATTTCCGAAATGCGGTTTTCGACTTATCTATACGTTTCAGAGCCCCCTGAATCCGAAAAACACATTTTTAGCCATTGGTCTGTCTGTCTGTCTGTCTGTGCCAAGATTTTCTCGGGAACTACTGAACCGATTTTGTTGGGCCTTTTTTTGTTTTGTAGGGTTTTGACTACTGATGCCTGTGACAGATATTTGGTACTCCATGCGCAATAAATGAAAAACATGTTTTTCTATAGACTATAGCGCAAAAACGGCTCTAACGATTTTGATTAAACTTTCCTATAATGTTCTAATTATTGTTCTCTCAATTTTCATATATATACCAAATTACCGGAAAAAAAGTTATAAAGAAAAGAAAAATGTTATGGGGCCTAACTCCTTAAGTATATATTATACGGTAAAATTTATAATAAAACTTTTGAAAGGTAATTAAATTACAAACAAAACAAAAAAAAAAAAATCATCGGAATCGAACCAGTATAAACTCTTAAAAAGGTTTAATATCAATGAAATATTGTTTTTCAAGAAAAAAAATAAAACACGAAAGCAAAACCAATGCAATTGAACAAGCATCTGGAGACAAACTAATATGAAGTCCTTACCTTTTAATACTTTTATTATTAATCCTAGAGAGAATTATGAAATTATCTCCAAAGGATTAATGCATGGTAATCCCCTTTGATCTGTCATATACTTGTTATTACTTCAAGTTCAAAAATATTTCTGTAATCTGCATGTTTTACATAAAATTCAAGGTATGCCAGTTTTTTTGACTCACTAAACCACTCAGTGAACATTTTAATTTTTTTCCTAATTAATTCACAATATCCTTCAGCAATAAATAACTTATTTACAGTATATTATATTGTTTTGAATTTGGAACAAGGATCATCATTCTGTGTCCTGGTATTAAATAATCATTAAGACTAAACCATGTAAAAAGTTACACCAAAACCATTTTAAATCGAGGAGACCTAAAAGCTTCATAAAAGGAACCAAATAACTAATTATTTTATCGTTGTCAACTAAAAACCACCGTTTAATCAACAATCTTTAAATTTAACTGCAAAAGCATTGGTCTATATACCCAAACAGGTGTATACATATGGAGCTCCATGAACAAACAAAAAAATCATCGGAATCGAACCAGTATCAGCGATGATACAGCTTATTCTATTTTTTACTCATTTTTTTAACTTATTGCTTTCCTACCTATACTAGGTAAGGAAAGTATTGCAATCGGGCCAAATTTCCGAAATGCGGTTTTCGACGTATCTATACGTTTCAGAGCCGTGCACTGTGTTCTCATGAGCCAGGTCCCAGTTCAACTGGCTGTGGTAGGTAATTATTTGTTCTGTTTTATCCTCCCAGGAATGATCCTGGGACACACTGCCTCTATAAAGTGGATACTATGATGATACTCTGAATTGAATAATTTATTAAGTGGAAAAACCTGGTGGTTGAGTGTGATTTTTGTCAAATCACCTTGTACAACTATTGGCCAAGAAACAGTTACTTTCTTACAAAGTATTAAACCCAAGATGGGTTGTATAGTTATAATGGTGCAGCAGATAGAAAAGAAATAAATATAATCATAGGTTTATTAAAAAAATTTAATTCCTTGGAATTTCTAAAATATTCCATATTTAACCGAAATTTCCTAAATGGTAGATACCCTGTCATGGTAACCTTTTTAACTCGTTTTTTGAATAATTCAAAAATTCCCAAAAGCAGCTTATTGCATTGAAAGATGAACAAATGCATTTTACATATATTACTAAAAGTAATTAAGTAACATTTCATAAAATTGAATCATTAAGTATTTTGATGAATTTTCATTCTGTGAAAACTTAACATTGTGCCTTGTGTATGTTTTTGATATATAATTGAGTTCATGTAATTTTTATGAACTTATTTTTTTTTACATTGAAAAATAAGGCCAAAATAAACGAAAAGGTTTTTAATAACTTTTTTGCAATGAATCAATATTTACATAGCAGATATATTTAATACAGTAGCCAAGATTAAGCTATCTGGGGCAATTGATTTTATGCGTGAAGACATCAAAAGAAAGGAAATTTTATGGAGTAATAAATAAAAATTTAAAACCCTAAACAGTCCAATAAATGAAATTGATTAATTAGTCGTTGATTTAAATTTCAATATTTTTTTTTTAATTTCATGTATAATGATGTCCAAGTATTAAAGGAGTTACTATAAAATAGTTTTCTAAAATACTTTTCCAAATCAATATTTTACAATATTATAAACAAAGCTAGTAAGTAGAGATGTCGTTCACAGATGAAGGGTCCTTTTAGTGAAGGTTCTTCACTACGTCTTTTTTTTTCATTCTATCTCATTGCTCCTCTCAGTCCTAAAAACTTTAAATTTTGTAGGAAGGTATTTGTGTGTGTCAAAAAACTGTTTAAAATATTAATTTTATGGAATATGATTTGATCAAGTTTTGTTTTGGGGCTTTAAAGTGATCCATTTTTAACTACAATTAATTAATTATAATAAATATTTTAATATTAGAATTATTAAAACATGAACAACTTGATAAAAGGTGTAAATCAGAAATAAATAAATAAATTTCAAAGTTAATGTGGACAGCAGGTTCGATGAATGAATGAATTGGAATGACAATTCAGTCACTAAACGGTAACGATAACCCGAGTTCTTCCCATTCATTTGTTAACAGGGCCTTGCCGTCCACGGTTAGCTTTGACAGTTATTATTACATTTCTGATTCACAATTATTTATTAAAATATTTTTTATATTAATCCGATCTATGAACTGAGTTTAGCTACTTTTCTTCATAAATAGAAAAAATTTAGGTTATTTATAAAAACACATCTTTTTGTTTGCTTTAACAATTAGAGTGAACAGTGGTTTTTAAAATTTATCTTTTTATAATAGGTAAATTTAACTGTAAAAAAATACGTGAGTGAAAATGTATTTATTAGTTAATTGAGATTTTGTTGTTTATTTTCAATTTTTAGAGCCAATACCTATTATGGCAAATATCTTCTATTATTGTTTTTGGGAAGACCAAACTTATAGATTAGGAATATGACAAATATAATACATTGGTAATATTTTGATATTTTAAAACTATTCAATATATTCTGTTCAGGACTAAAATTTAACAACTTTAGCATATATATCTATAAACTAATTAACTTTCATGTAATTTAATTTGAATGTATTTATCAAAAACATAATAATAAATTATATGAAGAAATGTTGTAAATGCATGGATATTTCTCATGAAAACTATATCATTATGTTTATGGATGGATTCCTTTAGAATATTTTGATGCTGCCCAAAGGTATAAGAGGTAATGCTGCTCCTTTCAGCGGTTTCTCTCCAAAAACTATGTTGTTGTATAGTAAAAAACTATACAAGCTAAGTTTCCAATTTTTTAAGACCACCAAACCATCTCTCGTCAATATACTACAGTCAACTATTGAGTATTCAAAATTGATTAAAATAAGAATTTTTAAATGTAAAAGTCTTAATTATATTTATTATTTAATAGGTAAAGATGCCAGCCAATTGTTTTTGGTTATCTTACATTTACACAGAACTAGTTGGACAATATTTAATGTATGCATAACATTTTCCACTTCTTGTTTTTTTTTTCTACATATCTGGATAATGAAGGGGAGAAATAAATTATTTAAAAAATTTGTTTTTCTATTTATTTTTTAAAACTACACTAACTATTATTTAAGAAGAAATATAAAATAATTAAACATTTACAATCGGATTACTTACATGTGTGATTTTTTAAAGCTATGACATATCAATATAATTTAATAATAGTAACTTATCAATTAGTTTAACAAAACAAAACAAATAACTACCATACTTCACAAGTCATTCAATATAACGATATTTCTACTACGCTTGGCCACCTGCTGCAGCTATTGCCTTCTCCCTCTTTTTCTTTCCTTCCGTAAGAAGAAGCCTCTCTTTCTCTGACATGAGTGGTAGCACATTTGTAACTACACCTGTTCCAACTGTTGTTGATCCCATTCTCAAGGTGAATCTTTGACCCTTTTCAAGGACCATTGGTCTCAGAAGTTTTAGTTCTAACCTGAAATAAAATCAAGTATTCTTAGAGGGAAAACATGATTAAATTATTAATACCTTTGATACAACTGATAACTTCAAATTGAAGACAATATTTTAAACAGCATTATAAATAAAAACTTGTTCATTAACCAATATCGAACATTCTTGATACCACTACCACTCTCCGATGACCTTTGGTACAGTATAAAAGTTAATTTTTTTTTAGAGAAAACATGACTGTGATGATAATACTCACTTAGCATCTTCTCCTGGCATAACCATTTCTTTTCCAGGAATATTAACTTGAGCAGCACAATCCCAAGTTTTACTAAACATATGTAAATGCATGAAAGGAACAAGTGGTTTAGGTCGGCCACCTTCTTCTTTAGTCAACAAATAAACCTGAAACATATATATACATATACATAAAATGTTAGCTCATAAAAAAAAAAATCGTATCGATGCTATAATAATAAAATAAATCTAGTAGGAAAGAATTGTAATAGTTCAGGAGTAATCTACAATTATACCACTTCAAAAGTGATAATAATCAATTATACATACTATTACTTCACACCTGCTCCTTTATCCATAAATATTTAAATAATAAAAAGTTTCAGCTAATAAAAAGTTTACAGAAAGATGGCAGCTGCAACTATTGATGACTAAAATTTTCTGCACTGAAATATAACTTTACTAAGTCAGCCAAGAAACAAACCTTTTACTTATGTCATTTAATTTAAATTTCTTTCTCTTTCTTCAAATAACAAATTAAATAGCAGTAAATGGTTAAAATTAGAATTAGTTATCCCACAATTATGATAATTTAAGGAAGATGATAAAGTTTAAAAATAATGACAACTGCCCTGACTCCCAAAATATACAATTTATTTCCAACTGTATGAAAGGACTGATTCAACCAGATATTCTGGACTGATAGAAACGGTAGAGTTATACCAATTGTATTTCCTTTTAATTTGAAAATTTGGCCCTCAACAACTTCAAGCATAGTTATGTTACATAATATATATATATATATATATATACAAGAAATTAAGGATCTGCAGAAGAGGCGTGATGCTGCCCGTAGACGCTTTAGACGTACCAGGCTTACAGATGACTATCAAGCGTTTAGGGTGCTCCGCAATTCGACACAGACAAGAATTCGGCGAGCTAAAGCTTCCTACTTCCATGAAGCCCTTTCATCTGCCCCAGATCTCAAATCTCAATGGCTAATCCTTCACAAACTTTCCCTCTGTGAACCTTCCAGATCTCCTTCCTCACTGGTCTTTTCCGTTTCACCTGACGATTTAAATTCACATTTTATTTCTGCCTCCTCTACCTCTTCTCTTCCCTCCTCTTCCAACTTTGCTCCTGAGTCATCATTTAATGATGATGACTTTTATTTCTCCAACATTTCCCCGACGGACTTAATAACCGCAGTAATGAAATCCCACACCAATTCCATAGGACCAGATGGCATTCCTGTCAAATTGATAAAATTATGTCTCCCCGAAATCTTTCCAGTTCTCCTTTTCATCTACAATTTCTCCCTACAGAACTCAATATTCCCTTCCTCTTGGAAAAAAAACCATTGTACTCCCTTTAAATAAAAAGCCTAATCCATCCTCTCCCGAAGACTTTCCCCCAATCTCAATTCTTTCCAGTCTCTCAAAACCCCTAGAAAGATTGGTGCAATCCCAAGTTTCCAATTTCCTGGAAAAGTCCAACCAACTTGATCCTCTCCAATCTGGTTTCCGTCCCGGCTACTCCACACAATCCGCCTTAATCAAAATTACCAATGATGTTCAGACTGCAATAGATAATAAACAATTAACTGTCCTTATACTTCTTGACTTCTATAAAGCCTTCGATTCCATTAACCATCCCATCCTTTTCAACAAACTAAAATCACTTTCCTTCTCCAATAGCTCCATCTCTTGGTTCCAATCTTTTCTCTCACAACGCACCCAAGCAGTCTCCATTCCTAATCAACCACTATCTGCCTACCTGCCTTTATCCTCTGGAGTTGCCCAAGGATCTAGCATATCTCCTCTCCTTTTTAGTTCCTATATTAATGACCTCCATGAATTAATTCTCCATTGTTCCCACCACCTTTATGCAGACGATTCTCAAATATATCTATCCTTTTCTCCTCCTGAGCTATTGGTAGCTTTAACTAAGATCCAAGCAGACCTAGATCGAATCTGTGCCTGGGCAAACTTCAACGGATTAAGGTTAAACGCTTCAAAAACTCAGGCCATTGTCATTGGTTCCAAGCCTCTCCTTAGATCCTATACCGACTTTCCCATACTAAACCTTGGTGACCAGCCAATCTCCTTCTACTCCTCTGTAAAAAATTTAGGACTATTTATTGATCAAACCCTCTCCTGGAGTCACCATATTTCTCACATCTCCCGACAGACAGTTTCTACCCTCAAACTATTCCATAGCTTCCGCCATCTCCTACCTCAACATACGCGCAGACTCCTCGTTTCCTTTCTCATCTTCCCCCACTTTGACTACTGCTGTGTGGTGTATGACGGACTCTCGGTGGAGCTCCGCAACAGACTGAAAAGATTAATGAAGAGTTGCGTGAGATTTGTAATTGGTGCCCCGAGATACTACCATGTCTCTCACCACTACACTGAGTTAGAGTGGCTCTTCCCCTCCATTCGAAGACAATATTTCCTAGGTACATTCCTCTATCATATCATCAACAATCATCGTCCTTCCTACGGCCTACAACCTTCTCCAATTCAAGTCCTCAGTCCACTCACTCTCCACAAGATCTTGACCTTCCGACCTTTACATTCCTTCTCACAGATCTGCCTCGTTCCAAAACTCCTTTATTGCTCGTTCTGTTAGTTTCTGGAATTCCCTTCCTATCAAAATTCGACATTCTTCATCCTTATCTACATTCAAAACCCTCCTAATCCAATTCCTGTCCCAAAAACAGTCAGATGCCATCTAACCTTTTATGTAAAATTACATATTATTTATAATAACATATTCACATATAGCTCATAACCTAAATACTTATTATAGATTCGACTTTCTTTTTTTCTTTTTTCAACAGGAACACAGATTTTACTGTTAAGAAGAATTTACATTTATTTTTTCTGTATTTTTTATTTTTTCTAAAAGGGTTTATTTATATTTTAACATTGTACATAGTTTTAAGTATCTTAGTATGGTTTCAAGAGTTTTGTATATAGATTTTTTTTTTTTTATTTTGTATATAGTATGTATAACCAATATTTTTTTTTTTTTTTAAATGATTTATCTTTATCTTAACTTTTTATGTTTGTTTTTAACTGGCCAGATATAAAATTTTAATTTCTGTACTTTTTCGTTATTCTGAAGGGGCTTCGTCCCAGAATAAAATTATTTTTCTATTCTATTCTATTCTATATATATATATATAATGAAATATTGTAAGACACCAAGAAAAAAAAAAATCTTTCCACTCATAATATATTAGATTTTGTTATTACCATTTTATATTAAGATTTGTTTACTGACTAATATATAGTGAAAATTATTCGCATGGCCCAACTAGAACAACTTTATTATTCTATGACTATTTTTTTTTTTTTTTTTTTTTTTTTTTTTGAACCATTTAGCTTTCAAGTATACACGTATACATTTTGTACATCATAGAAATAGAGTTGCAGTCATACTGGTGCCTTATAGGACACAGGTACATTTGTATTTAATGTTTTTTTTTTTTTTAATATACAATGAGAAACAAAATTTTCAATAGAAATATAAAAAATGCCTATCGTTCTATTTCTATTGAAACTTTTGTCTCCCATTTTATATACCTACACAAAAAAATATGAAATATCTAAATGAAATTTACAAGTTCTACTTTTATGAGATTCAAGTGTGAGTGCAACTCCAGTTCTATGCTGTATGAAATAAAAGATAATTAAATCAAATATTTCATTAATTACAAAAAAAAAATAAATCAAAGAACAGTAACAAAATTTATGAGAATTACTTGTCTTAAGCTGAAATGCTGTTCAGTAATAAAAATAAAACAGTAAAATAAAATAAATAAATAACCTGTGAATCAAAATGATCCTGTGCTGACATTGAGCCTGGTTTGCACATAATCATTCCCCTTCTAATATCTTCTCTTTTTACTCCACGAACGAGTGCTCCGAGCTGGTCACCTGCTTGTGCTTCTTCGAGAATCTGGTGAAACATTTCTATCCCTAGAAACATGTCAAGTTTAGCTGTATATACTGTACTGATCACGATAATTATTATTGTATAAGTCAAATAATATACAAACCAGTGACTGTTGTTTTGATTGATTTACTAAATCCAATAAATTCAACTTCATTTCCTTTTTTTACAATTCCTCTTTCTAACCTTCCAGTTACAACTGTTCCTCTTCCTTACATAAAAAAATTATTAAATAAATGAAAAATTATATATATTAAGTAATAAGGAGTTCAGGATAAAAAGTGCTAATTATTTACAACAATTTTCATAATTTAATCTATCTGTTGACTATAGTATTTACCAGGAATCGAGTAAACATTTTCAACAGGCAAAAGGAAAGGTTTATCAAGATCTCGAACTGGTGTGGGTATGTAATTATCAACCTCGTCCAATAATTTTAAAATTGCTTCCGCACCTAGAAAATAAAAAATTCCATGGAGTTTATTATGATCTGTATATTAAACTTGTATATAATTTATAATAATAATAAACTTAGAGAGTAAAATTTATTTTTGCAATGGCAATGGGCAAACAAAAATTCAAGTTCAATATTTAGCAATGATGAATAACCTACTACAATAATTTGGTACTTATGTAAATAAAACATCAATACATTGTAATTTTTCTTATTAGTAGATAGTCAAACATTTGTATTCTCTTAAAGCAGAGGTTTCCAGGCTGTGTTCAAATAAAGAAAACTTATAGAATTTATTATTTAATACATAAGTTACAATATTAGTTTAAAATATTGCTAAAGAGAAATTTACTACATCTGTTATCTTTATTTTTTTCACCATTTAATTGATAACTCATTTCTTTATTACATAAATATATATATATATATATATATATATATATATATAAAATTAAGGATGTATAATGCTATGATAAAGCCAGTTCTAATATATGGCTGTGAGAACCGGACAATAACTAGCACCACAGAAAATTTTTGAAAGATTTGAGAGAAAAATCCTCCGCAGGATAACAGGAGCGATCAGGGATCAGAGTACTAACACATGTAGAAGAAAGACCAACAAAGAACTGCTTACAGAAACTGGTCAATCATAATCCCAAGATATGAAGGCATGGAGGTTAAGATGGGCAGGGCATGTAGTTCATAATGCTCCATCTGGAAGCCTTTAAGTAACAATGAATGCCCCAATAGAAGGCAAAAGACCACTTGGAAGGCCAAAGAGCAGATGGATAGATAGAATCAACAAAGATGCAATAGAGCTGCATATAGATAAATGGAAAGAAATAGCCCAAGACAGGCAGAGATGGAGCAGGCTTGTTGAGGCGGCAAAAGATGGTCTGTAATGCCAACAGAACACAAATAAATATATATATATATATATATATATATATATATATATATATATATATTAGTTAACTTATTTAGGCACGTTTTGCACTTTTTTGTGGAGAATGAATTAGACTGAGCCGTCCGATTTCCAATGTGTAATGCTGGGTTAATGTCAGCTGGAGTAAAGTAATTGAAGTATTTTTGCATATGGATTAAAATATCTCAAAAACTAAAACTCGGACTTGCATACTGTAATGTAAGCAAGGAAATTGTTCAGAGTTTCATCCTCTTTGTAATGAACTATTATTCAAAATTGTATATTGACATGACACCGTATTAGAGAGGTAAAAAGAGAGATATAATGTTAAAAACCAAATCAGAACGAATTCCATTCTAAATATTGTCGTATTAAATATGAAAAATTATACTAAAATTTGACAATCATCACATATTTTAGTTATCATTAACCTATTGTTTCATTTTCAGAGTATAATATTGACTTAGTATAAACAGATGGATCAAAGTGTACTAGAGTAATTTAAACACAATTATAATTGTATAATGTTATTATAGACCAAAAAAATATTTGATGTTATTAAGCCTGCCTTGTTTATGTTTTCACTTGTCTTAAGCACACACTATAGATTTTTTTTTCTATTGGCATTACAGTCCATGTAGATCTTTTTCTGTGTTGACAAGCTCGCTCCATCCCTGCCTGTCTTGGGCTATTTCTTTTCACTTATCTGCAAGGTGCTCTATTGCATCTTTATTGATTCTATCTAATCCATCCATCTGATTTTTTGCCTTCCACGTGGTCTTTTGCGTTCTAATAAGATATTCATTTTTACGTAGAGGCTTCTAGATGGATTGCTATGAGTTACATGCCCTGCCCATCTTAACCTCTGAGCCTATATTACATAAGTATATATATTATATAAAAATATTGGGCTTTAATAACGCTAATTTATTATTAGTTAATTAACAGTAATTAAACATTTTTTTTGGACCCATTCATTTCCCAAAAACATAACACATAATTATTAAAACATTTATATTTTATTACATAAACAATTATTTTTTTTTAAACGATTTTCTGTTGAATTGTCCTACATGTGTAGCTTTCAGACATAAGTATTTCAATGAATATATTGGTGGTGATTGTGACAATAAAGATCAAATCATACAATTATTAGATATAGAAAACAATTATAAATTCAATGATTTATACTAGTATGTAGAAAAGTTGTTCAATCATAAATAGTTTCATCAATTCTTAATGTTAACTAAGGTTAAGGTTACATGTAAATATAATATTAGGACTAAGCATTTATTTTATTTTGCTAACGAAAGATCGTTTTGTTTATAGTTATATCAAACACAAAAATTATATTTTGTAAATTATATTATATATGGTTTTTACAATTAATGTAGTGAATTAGGTACCATATTTATGTATACTCTTATAAATGTAAATATATAAAACTCAACTTAATTTGTAAGGGTTCCCCCGAAAACAAATAAAAAATTTATTATTATTATTGTTTATTTTGTAACGTTTTTGCCAATTTCAAACATTTTGTAATACCTTTTTCATCTAAAAAAAAAAAAAAAAAAAATTGGCATCTTCATGTCAATTTTATCTAGATAAAAGAAAAATTTACTCTTTTATCAGTCAGGAATTTTTTTGTTGGTGACTATTTTTTCTAAAAACAGGAAAGAACTTATCCACCAGAGTTCAGCAAAATTACTCCTTCCCCACATATTTTATACTGAACTAAAATAAAATAATTTGAAAGGTTGTGCAGTGAAAACATATAACATTAAAAAAAAAAAAAAAAAAATATATATATACACACATATATAAATTGCATTTTTAAATTAGCTTAAGCTAAATGCTTACATCTAGCAAATCATAAATATCATTAAAATAACAAAAGTCCTATTTTTTATATCATCGGTTGATTACGGATTGTAGGATCTGTTGATTATGGATTATACGATCCATTGATTATGGATTGTATGACTATTAATTATTAAACTGTTATTTTCCATTGGAAAGTTTACTAAAATGGAATTAAGAGATTTGGATTGTCTGTCATAGACAGGTCAAAAGTGTTTACACTAATTGTAAGAGGATGCTGTTGGAATATCACAAACGGAAAATTCATCAAATTATTCACTAATTTAATTTTCTAAAAGTTACATGATGATTTTTCGGAATAAACGGACGATAAATATCTAATTATTTAAATATAATATCAGATCCAGAGTTATTAAACTACAGAAAATATATTTAAGGTTATAAACATATTTATGAAATATTTTATAATCATAATAATATGCAATTATTTAAAATAAACTATATTAAAGGTACTATAGAGGAATACGTATACGAAAATTGGGCATTTAAGAACTGTTAAGTGACATCAATGGGGATAAAACGTAATTGGTATTAAACACCATTCAATTATACAATGATACACCGAGTTTAATCAAAATCATTAGAGTCACTTTTGAGAAAATTGTAAAAATGTGTTTCACCGTTGATATAAAGTGGCACTTCGGGTTAGCTGATTTTAAGTGAAAAGTTGCTGTAACATACAAATTATATAGA
This sequence comes from Nezara viridula, assembly GCA_928085145.1. Lineage (NCBI taxonomy): Eukaryota > Metazoa > Arthropoda > Insecta > Hemiptera > Pentatomidae > Nezara > Nezara viridula. The sequence continues at coordinate 117,934,408 of OV725080.1, forward strand.
AACCTTGATTATGAATTTTTGAGCTAGACTGTTCACATACATATACACACACACACCACTTTCCGGGTTTTCAGAAAATTGTATAAATTGTTGATATAAAGTGGCACTTCCAGGTAGCCGATTTTAAGGAAAAAGTTGCTGTGACATCTAAGGCATAGAGCTATCTTAAATATATAATATCAGTTTCGTACGATTTTTCGATTTTGAGCTAGTGTTCATATACACACAGACCATTTTTCGGGACTTGGTCGTTTGGAAACAGGAGACTTCAAAACATGTATTCCCTTTATAAACTCGAAAATTTTCACGATCGCAATAATGTCCCTTACTATATATTACATATATAGATAAGTGAAAGTAAAATTAGCAAAGTAGATCATGTCAGAGTTGAAAAGAAAAATCTATTATTTGTGTATAAAATCAAATTTTTCCTTTACATATTCGATTAAGAATTCTTCCACATCCATTACAAAGTTTACACTGAACCAAAATAAAATAATTTAAGAGGCTATGCAGTGAAAACGAGCAGGGAAAAAACTATGACACTGAGGATCAAAGTCACACAGTTGTGAGTAGGTGTGGAGGGAAAAGCTGAGCATACCTTCAAAATGGAAACTCTGGTGGCCAGGCTGTCAATAAAAACTTTTGATTCGGTTTTGGAAGCTCAGCTATGCTCAGTTTTATACAGTTGTAAATTTGATGAATAAAAAAAAAGAAGATTTAATCACTTTACCTTTTATTCATGTACTTGTCACAATATTTAGGGCCACAAAAGAAAATTACTGAAGAAATATTAATTTTTCTGGAAATGTTAGCTATATATTATTATATTAAATTTAAGTTTATTTGGTCTTCTTAATATCATTATAAAAATGGTTAAAATAAGAATAACATATAATTAAATTAGCTTCCTAAAGTTTATGAAATTCTACATAACTTACAATGAATTCTCAATTTTTTCTTAACTGTACAAAATCCCTGACATAATTTTCAATTGCCTGATAGCTATAGACCCTGTCTTTTTGAATATTTTAAAACATAATGTTTGTAAAAAGATTTGTTAGCATAAAACCTTCAATTTGAAAGGCTGTGAAGTTTTTTTTTCTGATTTGTTTTTGTGTTTTACAGACTTTTCTTCATAAGATAGTCTCATACCTATTTCTGGTTGTTTTCCTTCAAGAGCACTAAGTGCTGAACCTTTGACAACTGGAAGATTTGCACCATCAAAGCCCATTTCAGCCATCAATTCTCTAATTTCCATTTCAACCAATTCTACCATCTCATTGTCAGCTGCATCTACCTGAACAAAGCAAAATAAAATAATTTTAATAAATGTGAAAAAATATGTACATTCCTCTATTGTGGGGAGACATCTGTCATAAATAACTTCAAATATTGTAACAAAATCCCCACACAGAGCATGTTTTCCCTAACTATATACATGGTCAATGGTCAAGCATTAAATATCTTATAAATCTGTGTTGTCCATTACTTGGATTGGATAAATAATATACAATCCAACTCCCCAGTACTTTATCCAGACATGGATAAAACTAAGGAGTCCCTGCTAGAGAACATAGATTTAAAGAAGACAACTCTACCAAAGGCAACATAGGCATAGGAGTCATGAACATATTTCCTTATTAAGAATCATGGTGGGATTTTTCGAGACTAAAAAGTGAAGGTAAATTGAAAGATCAGTCTATGAACAACATGCCTTAGAGGACACAAAGATGTTACATTGCTGTTGAATTAATTCAGATCCATCAATATGGTCCCTTTATAGATAGCTGAACCTATATTAGATGTGCTTAGATACAAACGATACTAGAATTTGCCCAAGGGAAGTTTACTATCAAGTTTCACTCAGAGCAACTGTTAATTAAGTTATAAATAACTTACAGTTAGTACCATGGAAATCATTGTTTTTGTTAAAGTGAGGATACCAGTAATTTCTGACTAGTTAGCAGACCCGGGAAAAATCATTACTTTAAATTACAGAAATTATACACAAAAAAAAATTCAAATATAAAATACTTCTATAAATATTACCTATAATATAGAACATAAATTAGAAAAACTTATTAAATTTGGTACAATCAAAAGAACATATATGTTTTAAATAAAACCAATTGCATATTATTCATTATTAACAATAAATCAACATTATTTTACTTTGTTGTGTTCAAGGAAAACAGACTTCCCAACAAATGTTTACCGATCATCAATAGTAGGCATTACATACAAAATCTTGCAACTAAACACTAAATCAGATCTATTCTGTGGTTTTATTTCAGAATTTGATTCAATTGATTTAATGTATCATTAAATCATAATGATGTACAAATGGTTGACCGTGATATAATATGAGGAGTTGGTCGGGGCGTGCGGTCAAATAAACACTAAATTTTTAAAAAATAGCATTTTTAATTGTTATGCCGACATTTCGACCAACCTTGTAGGTCTTCATCAGGCCTACAAAAGATACAAAATAAAACAATAATACTACAAAAGGTACATGGTGAAAATAAAATAAATGAATTATAAGTAGATATCAAATAAGAAACAGTTTTCTGATAAAGAAATAATAAGATGACATCAGAGATATCATCAAATTAATAAGATATCATCTTATTATTTCTTTATCAGACAACTGTTTCTTATTTAATATGAACTTATGATTCATTTATTTTAATTTCACCATCTACCTTTTATATTTTGTATCTATTGTAGCCCTGAAGAAGACCTGCAAGGCACAATTAAAAATACTATTTTTTTATTATTTATTTTACCACACCACCCGACCAACTCCTCATATTATCATTAAATCAATTTAATTCAAACTTTAAAAAAATTAATAAAATCTCATTACATTCAGAAATTTGGCTAGGAAACATTACTTACAAGGAGAGATTATGGAGATGGTATCATCAATTTCATTTTTTGGTAGTACTAGTACAAAAATTATTAAACATCTTTGGATTCTTGCTAAAGCACCCTTGGGACAAAGGATTTTTTTTCCAATCCAATTTAAATAATTTTTGATATTGTTTTTTGGCCTTAGTTCTGCACAGATTTCCAGGTTATCACATACCAATCAATTTTTTTTTATGTGCAGAATAAGAAAAAATAATACTGATAAATATTATTTTAATCTGATAATGGTTAACATGTTCTATGTTAATGGGTTCAAATTTATAAGAAATTAGAAAAACATAAGATATATTCAATTAAGTAGGTCAAGTAAATTTCAGTTAAGAAAAAGCAAGTCAGATTAATTTTTAGTCTCACATAAAACTCTTTATAAGAGTATTTATAAAAATAAAAAGGGTTAGGACTTGATTTTTTTTACATTTTCAGTTGTAATTGTTTTAGATTTTATGCCTTCAAATGTAAAAATAAAGACAAATACCGCAAATGTTTTTCTTTCATATCTCTGATTCTAATTTGTTTATGATGGTCGGGTTTCTGCCATTCTGTGTAGTTTACATTTCCTTCATTCCTTATCGTTTCATAATTTTTGTGATTAAAAAAAAATAAGTGGCCTAATTTTTTCATTGCTTGGAAAATTCTTATTAAATAGTTTTATGAGTTTCAAGAACTAATATAAACTTTTTCTCCCTAATAAAATTTTTATCACAATTTTGCTACAATTGTTGATCCAAATTGTTTTTGTTTTGTTCTCATATGTTAGTTATAGGACAAATATAATGTTTTGTTTCTTTAAATCGACTGGAAATCCAGAGTAAGATGGGATACACTCAAACAAACATGTGGTCTTGATTTGGTCAAAACATAGGAATAATCTGTGGTATAAAAAATGAATATCAATTTTGGTTCTCCCTAATAGTATATCAAAGTGTTTCTTTTTTCCAACCCTGACGGCTAGCTTGAGGTTGCTGCCGTGTACATACCAGATTGGCGTTCTCTACTCATTCCTCGAGCAGCCGAGAAATAAGTATTAACCGACCCAGGTGGGAATTGAACCCACAATGCTCAGAACCGGTTCCTCTAGGGCCCATGCCCAACACAGTCAGCCATTATGTCATCTTTGATCTCCCTATCAAAATATTGAAATTTTACAGAATCTAAAGTAATTAATTTATCAGATTAAATAAATAATATTAATTTACCTTATTTATAAATACAACAATATGCTCAATCCCTATTTGCTTAGCTAATAGAAGATGTTCCCTAGTCTGAGGCATCGCTCCATCAGTAGCAGCCACAACTAATATAGCTCCATCCATCTGTGCAGCTCCTGTTATCATGTTCTATGGGAAAAAAAGACAAATTTACTGCAAAATACGAAGACTGAATATCATCTCAGATAAAAAATAAAATTATAAATACGTCGGCAAGTTAAAAAGTAAAGGGAAATTTAGATTTTCCTCTGAATCATGTATATGCCAGCACTGATTGTTCAGCTATAGCTCATAATATCTATCAGCTGTTTATTGTAGCCTGTATTGTTTCATTGTTAGCTACCTGTAATTGTGTTCAAAATAAGTTCTCATTTGGCCGATTGCACCAAGGAAGAAATGCGAGGAGTGATACCTTTCCTCAATTGAAGTGTGAAACTAGCAGATTATTCGTCAAATAATCTACAACAATACGGAAAGAGTTGTTTGAGTGGAAACAAGATCAAAGAATGGATTGATCGCTTTAAAAGTGGTAGGATTTCTCTATGTGATGAACAGTGGCCTAGTAGGCCTTCTGCTTCAAAGATTAATGGTAATATTGAAATAGTTAAACAAATGATTCTCGATAAGCAATGAATTACAGTTGATGACATTGAAAGCGAGTAGAATGTAAGCCATGATTCAGCATATTCAATCATCCATGAGTCTATAACTTCAAAAAAAGTTGGTGCTAGCTGGGCTATATGTCAGTTGACCAGCATCCACAAAGACAATCATTTGAAACTTTCTCAGAAGCAATTTGAATAACACAAAGAAGAACGAGATTCATTTCTTATGCCAATAATAACCATTGATGAGACATGGGTCCATCACTTAGAACCTGAGAGTTAGCTCCCCTTAACCATCCTTCATCTCCCACAGCATATAAGTTCAAAACTCAGACGCCTGTAGGAAAGATTATGATGACAATATTTATGATGACCCAATTTTGTCCCAACTATGCAGGGGTTCAGTCAGGACTATGAAGACCTGCTTAGTTGGATTGAGACGTTGGCTTAAATAAAGTAGTTCACTATTTTAATTTTTTTATAACTGCCACCCCTGACCATTTCATTCCTCAATAAAAATTTACTATCTTTTCTCTTTAGTGTGCGAATTTTAAAATCAATTTCTGGAAGGGTTATCATTGTTTTGAATCATAAAAAAAAATTGAAATATGGGATGATAATGACTTGAATGTTAAAACAAAGTCTGCTAAGTAGGGTTAGTTAGTAAGCTTCCTCAACTTTTCCATTGGTTACATGATTATCTATATTTAAAGGTCTATGATTTGTTTTGGGTGAACAAAATCAACAGAAGAAAGCAAATTGAAGTATAGTCTTCTCAAGGAAAAACACACATGAGTGAAAGAAATACACAGAATTTGATAAAATTGATTTGGACCAACTAAGTATCAACACTCACAATCCCTGAAAATTTCATCTAACCAAATCAACAGCAGTAAGTGCTATGCCCGTCACATGGAATCAACAACAGAATGCAGTTCAAATAAAATTTTCAATTCACTTAATTTAATTTTCAGTTATTTATTTTGATATTTTTGCTGTCTTCCATTATGGCTCTAGATTATTTATTTTCTCTTTTAATTGTTGAAGATTGCAGCTCCAGAAACCAGCATATTTCTCAAGAAGTGCTCTAGAAACTGGTTTATAAGCACATTAAACAATCTTCTCACATCTTGAGTTCACTTTATCTGAAAAGACAAGTGGTTGCGATTTTTTTCATTAGCCAGTTGTTTGACAATGTCCCATTGGCCTCTTTAAAGGTATGAGTATGTGACAATAGATAGCTATCGTATACTATAAGTATACCCTGAAAAAGATTCTAACATAAAAAAAATTTCCTTTGCCAATGAAAGTATTAAATCTCCTGAAAAATCTTTTTAAGTTAATTAATCCATGAAATTATTAGTGTTGATCCCTGATTTAGAAGAAAAGTAAAATTAAATCTAGTCAACAAATGTTTCTGGGAAAATGGAATTAATACAGGAATAAAAAATAAGAATTAAAAAAAACTTAAGCTTACCTTTATATAATCTGCATGACCAGGACAATCAGTATGACCGTAATGGCGTTTATCTGTTTGATATTCTATGTGAGCTACATTTATAGTAATGCCTCTGGCTTTCTCTTCTGGAGCATTATCAATTTCTGCATATCCCTTAGCCTTAGCTAATTGTTTTTCAGCCAGTACTAAAATATTTTAACAAAATAATATCAAACATCATTTTTTAAATGAATTTTGCATAATAATTCAATAGATACAAATGACCAAAAGTATAACAAATTTTAAACCAAACTTAGTAACAAAACAAAAGAAGAAAAATTTAGTACTGTGCGCGCATCACACACTTACCAATCTTAAAATAGATAGGTATGTTTACTCGACTAAGCAAAGCGAAACAAGGGTTACATGTTTGGGTCATCCACTAAATGCTATGTAACACTTTTTTGAGCGAACCACTGGATCGTTCTTCAAGTTTAAAGGCTCACGTTATTCTGTGAGATCCCCTTTGTGTTTTGAAACAATTTGAACTAGAAATACTGACCCGTTATTAAATAAAATATATTTTATCAATTTGCAAAAAGCTTTGTAACACTGTTTTGAGCAAACGGCTGGATCGATTTTTAAGTTTGATGGCTCAAATTGTTCAGTGAGATCTCTTGAGTGTTTTTAAACAATTTGAGTTAACAATATTGACCCAATATTAAATAAGATGTGTTTGAATCAATTTGCAAAAAGCTTTGTTTTGAGCGGACAGATGGATCGATTATTAAGTTTGATATATCGTATGATACAGAGGTCCTGTGGGTATTTAAAAAGCGAAACGACACAGGGGCAACGTGTTCGGGGTGTCTGCTAAAAGGCATGTTACAATGTTTTGAGCGAAAGAGTGAATCAATTTTTAAATTTGATGGTTCAAATTATGTCAAATCATTGTGTTGTGTATTAAATCAATCCACTAAAAGGCACATAAAGATTTTTTATGTAGATTTAGATGACATGATCGATTTTTAACTTTGAAGGCTGTAATTACTCAATTAAATCCCGTGAATGTTTTGAAACAATTTGAGCTCAAAATGCTAAAAAAAAAAAATTATTATAGTTTAGGTATCTTGATTATTAATTAATTTGAAATTATATCATATGATCATATATTTTGAAAATGAATTGTTAATATTTTAAAAAGTAAAAATAAAAAATATTTAATTTAAAAAAAAAAACTACAAAAATCAGGAAATTTTATCCACCCAAAGAGAATATACTTCCATATCTACTGAAAAATCTTGATAGATTTATAAGGAAATTGACATCTACGAATATTTAAATTTGGTGTAGTAGTCGGGTTTCTATATTAACACCTCTTTCGGATATTTACATGCACTGATAAATGGGACAAAATATATTTATATATATCGTAAATATACATAAATATAATTGTGGGTTGACGGTTGACTATCGTGAATAATGAAGAGAAGGATGGTTGAGGTGATCAGTCAGAAATAAAAATGGCTAATATAAATAATAATATTTATTTTAACATTTGCGATATATATAAATATATCGTAATGTGTAATGAAAGGAACCTGACTACTATACCAAGTTTAAATATTGGTATATCTCAATTGTCCATCGATCTATCAAGATATTTCAGTAGATATGACCCCCAATATTCAATAGACACATTCCCTCAGGGTGGATGATAAAATTTATCAATTTATGTAGTCAGTTTTTTTTTTTTTAAATTAAAATACTTTTTTCATAAATAGGAAAGCCCAAGTGAAAACGATGCTATAACTTCCTTTAATACCATGTTTTTCCCACTAATCGAATCTGCTAAATTTATATGTTTGCATCACTTTCCATTTCTTTTTACAACTGTGTATAATATCAAAAACTACTAATGATTGTGGAGAAAAATGGATCTTTTGGAAAAATTCTGAGATTTTTCAGAAACATTTCTCATAAAACTCACTGAAAAAATAACTTATCAGTAAATATTATAAATTATTAGGTTTATATTAGAAGAGCCTTAATATTACAATTGAAAACCTTTTTAAAAAATTATGGATAAATAATATATAAAAGTTAAACTAACAATATGAAGGCATCCTATACAGAGTGATACGGGATACGAGGTATCTGTAAAGGGAGAGGATCGGCAAAGGTCAGGCAGTTTTCATATAGCTTCCAACCTTTATTTCTTCATTAGTTATCAATCAATTTTCTTCATTCATTATATTTAACCATATTTTATATCACTGTCCAATGTGAAATGGTTAATTATTTCAAATAAAAAAAAATAAAGGTACTTTGGAGGAACAAATTTTGAAAATTAGACATTTTAACTCTGCTAAAGAATCTTAATGAGGATAAGACCTACATTATATTTAAAACAGCTTAATTTTACACTGATACAATGAATTTAACCAAAATTATTTAGGCCCCTTTCACACTGAAGATGCAAGATGCATGTGTCCTGGACGAAGGATGCATGTGCGTCTTGCATCTTGATAAAAGATCTTTACACCAAGCATGCATGTGCCTCTTGCATCTTCTATTTATATCCATTATCTCTGTTATTTTACTACGTGAGTTTGAAATATATATAAATTATGTGAGTTTGAAAGATAAATAATCAATTATCCGATTCTTCAGGCAACAAAATTATAATTCTGGCTTGTACAATAACAAGAAGGCGAATTCAAAGAATAAATCATTTATGGGAGCATCCATACTGGAATAATGCTGAAGATTATAGCCCTGCTATGATGTCTCAGCAATTACAGAACCATCCTATAAGGCATACTATAAAATGACAATTTAATAATATTAAGTATTATATTAATTACCTTTTGTGATGGCAGCTGTAAGGGTTGTTTTTCCATGATCTACATGACCTATAGTGCCAACATTACAATGAGGTTTACTCCTTTGGAAAACTTTTTTTTCAGCATAACTCCTAACAGTTATGGATAGTATTGATGGTAAACACTGGTTAAGTCTTGTACTTTTCCCCTACAAAAAAATAAAAACAGTATATATTTGACTAATAATAGGTTAATTAAAATTATATAGTTAAAACTATAGAATAGAATATAAAATATTAATTTTTTTTTTCTTATGCCAAAGTTGTTGGTCATTTGGCCACCCAACATCTTGCTGCCCAGTATAATTTAGATTTTTTAATGTCTATATTTGAAAATGTTTTCTCTCTTTTATCCGTCAATATTATAAAATATTAATAAAACTCTTAAACTTTTTCTGGTCATTTTTTGAAAAAAATCCCAAGACACCGAAATATTCGAAATAGAACATAACTTATCTTTATTAATAATAATTATACATAATTGGTACAATTCAATATTTAAATACTGCAATCCACAATACTAATGACCTAAAAAATATATAAATTTTAAGATATATACATAATTGTGGATTCATGGTTGACTGTAGTGAATAATTGAAGAGAAGATTGGTTGGGGTGATCAGTCAAAATAATAATAATAATAATAATAATAATAATGTAAAAATAAATAAGTATAATTTTTAAAAATAAATATACTAAATTATTTTTACTTTCTTTTTTTTCTTTGACTGATTATCCCAAGCAATCTCCTCTTCAATTTGTAAGATACCTAAAATAGATGCTTGAACAATGGGAAGTACCTCAGAATGGGCTTGCCTTATTTGTAAATTTCAAAGCCATCTAAGATTACATAGACAGAAATTATCTTTGGAAGATCTAGACAGAACTGGTGGTCCTGAGAAGTTAGTTAAATCAACGAAGGCATATACTGATATCAAATGTCGAGGCCTGATACAAGGAGAAGTATCTGAAGCCTTTAAAGTTCGAATCAGTTTTGGTAGGAAGAGGGACTTTCAGAGATGTTCATTTCAGCACATCATATGAAAATATAGGAAAGCATATAAGAATGAATCATAAAATTCATAGATACGCAGATAATATAGCTGTTCTAGGAAGCGATCATGAAGACATCGAAAGACTCTGATAAGAGAAGTTGATCAAATCGTCCTATAAGTAGATGAAGATAAAAAACAAAATATATGGTAGTAAGCTAAAAATTCCACTTCAACACAGGATTAGAAGGAAAGTTGTATCCAAGAGTAAATAGATTGAAAAATCTTGACTCAATTATAACCTCAAGGACCAACGGTCAAAATAGGGCAGCATATAACAAGCACAGTTTTCTTCTATCTTTCAAAAGTACTAAAATCCAAACAAAAAAACACTCGAATTAAGAGCAATCAATAGTATTAAAAAGACAATTCTGATGTACACCTTCGAAACCTGGACTCAATTTCTCTCTTTCCCTTTCTGGTTTAACCTGTAATCATTAATTTTCCTCCCTGAAATCTTCTTCAATCTAACGTCAACAAAACAATGAAGGTTTATTCAACAAATTAGGTAAGAGAACAAAAAAAAATAAAAATAAAAAAATAACAATAATATTCAATAAATCTTCAGTGATAGGCTCGGAAAAATAATGGGTAGGTTTAGTGGTATAGTTCTTACGTCATGATTCAAGTCCTCCAATTACTTATTTCTGAGTGAGGAAATCTGGTAATTATAATATACCTTCGTTACATACACTCTCACGAATTTTCCTGGCATGGTAGGAGTCCTATGATAACTTTTTTTGTGTAGAAAAATTAAAATGTAACAGTTGGTTTGTTTAAAACAGCTAATCTTGGTGAAAGTTCTTCAACAATTGCCTTGAAATTGAGACAGAAAGTTGCAATCAAATTCTGAAGTGTTTTATGAACATTTCATAACCAAGTGGCCTTTTCTTTAGAAATGGTGGGCGAAAAATGTGTGTCGCTATAGACTGGTGCACCAAAAGGCTGTAACGATTTTAATGAAACTCGGCCAAAGTTTTCCCCTTGAAACTCTTTTAATTTATGCACAGGACAAACTTTTCTGAAAACAAGCTGCAAAAAATGTAACAACGAATTCAGAATTCTATTTGTGAACAATTCAAAAAGTATACAATTTTTACTTGATTATACTCATAATTATACAATATTTTCCTAAATTCCCTACAAATAAAAAAAATCATCAAAATCGGACGATTCGGAGCAATGATATAACGATTTTAACATTTAGTACTTTTTCTTCGGGAAAGACCATTCCTTTTTTTTTTTTTTTGTAGTTTTTGATTAATCGAAAATTTTATATTTACTGAAGTAATCGAGATTATCATTTCAAGAAGTGATATAATTGTTCTTATATAGGTCAATACAATTATACACTTTCTTAATTCTTATTAATACTAGTTTTAACCGGCCAAGCATTGGTGTGGCTCAGTCTGAGTAAATGGCAAAGAAAGAAAATAAAAACCACATGTATTTGAGGGGTATCTTAATACTTTCTATATACAAAACTATAAGTAAAAATTATAATAAGGAGTCTTAAATCACTTCTCCAAATGATAAACTCAACTACTTGAGTAAATGTAAAGTTTTCGATCACTCAAAAACCAAGAGGAATAAAATCGTCTTTGTAGAAGAAAAACTACTAGATGTTTTCAATAAATTCTAATTATCTCTGCAACAAGACAAACAATTTCGATTAATTTTTTTTTTAATTAGTACAGAATTCAGGAAGCTTTCAAATAATCATGTGTATAACCAAGCAAAGTTGTTTTTTTTTTAATTATTCGCAAATATAGTTCTCAATATTGCCAGACTGAACCACAGCAGGACCTGGCCGGGTAAAGCTAGTATTATATAATATAATATTATTTTATTATCATTACCAGTATTAAAATATTGGTGATATATAGTATTAAGGAGCGGGATAGCTTAGTGGGTGAGCACTGACTTCCAGAGCTCAAGGTCTCAGGTTCAAATATGGCTGATGTCTAGTAATTTTTCATTGGCCGTGGGTCGACCCTGGGGCAAACCCAGCCTTTATAAATTGGGTACTCTTAATTACATAATTAATTAAGGAGGAAAACCTAGCAGTTGAGCGTGATATTGGCCCATCACCACCCTGCACAATCGTTGACCTTGTAACAGTACTGCCTCACATTGTACTGAATCCATAACCCTTCATGGGTTGTTATATCTTGTTTTTTGTTGAATAGCTTCAACTCAAATTAAAAAATCAAGTCAGTTATAAAATTACAATGATTAATGTCGTCAGTCATCTCGCATTCTATTTTAGATTGGCTCGCTGCGTATTTTGAACCCAGTTCCAAGCGTAAGTCTTTTAGTTTAATTCATCCAACAAATAAAGGAGATTTGGGGGCATCAGTTTTTAAACTGCAACTGCCTTAAGTGGTCAGTTGGCTTACATTTTCTTTATTTCTGTATTATATATCGAAGGAGACTACTTTCAGCCGTAAGGTTCTTCATTGAAATATTTTAACCCAAGTTCAAAAAATCAAGTCAGTTACAAAAATGCAAAAATTAAGGTCGTCAGTCATAACGAATTCTATTTAAAATTGGAATGTGGTGTACTTAAAAAAGAAGCAAAAAGTAACAAAGAAGTGTCGAGCAAACTTCATAACGCTGGTTTATTTGGCAGTCGTTTAATGTGTGTGAAACCTAACTTTTAAGCTTTTTCACTTTTCCAATTGCTGTAAGGTGGTCATCAACGGTCGATTTGCTAAGGTTAAGTTTTCCCGCAAGTGCTCGAACAGTTGTTCTGGGGTTTTCTCCCACCAAAGCCATCAGAACATCTTCATTAAGAGAGGAAGTCCTTCTAAGACCTTTGTCTTCAAGACTGAAGTTCCCCAAAATTTTTCAACCACCGTTGAACAGTGGACTCATTAATAGTGCTCTCATCCCAGACTTAATTGACGTTGGCCGTCTGAGCCCCATTCAGGACGAGTTTAAACTCGTAAAATTAAATTATACAAAAATCACGTGATGACATCTTAGTAAAGACCCAGTTATTTCTAAGCAGCCAAATGCTACAGAGGTAAACCAAAATTGTTGTTTGTTTGGAAGAGGATTAATAAATAAGTATTGATATTAATACAAATAAATAATTCAGTAAACATAAACAGTTTGTTATATAGAGGGGTATTTTATAGAAAACTCAAAATCCTGCATCATTTTCTGGACAATCCAATAATTAAAAAAAAATACTTAGTGGATGGACATGTTTTGATTTGGATGGTTGTTATAACGCCACAGCAGAGCATTTCCAAGTTTTCTGCTAAGTTTATGAAGTGAGATATCATGAAAGTAAATAAATGATGTAAGGATAAAAATATAGAAATAGAAATCATTGATGATCTAAGGATTTAAGGATCTAAACAAAAATAAAAGTTTAAGAATCTTTTAATTGCTATGTTAGTAACTTACAAATTATCTACTATACTTACCACATTCTTTAGTGTAGTTTGATTGAAAAATGATTGCCAACAATTAGGTTGAGCAACTAAAACAAAAAATAAATAAATATCAGATATTTGGTATGTCATGCTATATAACATTTAAAAATATATAAACAATTATTGATTAGTCATCACAAATAAAAGTGAATCTAAAAAAAATTATATTTTGACTGCAATTAGTTTGCAGCCCGAGAGCGAACTCTTGCATCACAAAATTGAAACCCACATTTAGTTATTTCCCTAAACCTTCTATATCACTTCAAAAGTATCCATAAATATACATATATAGTGCTTTGACGTCTTCAACCAAATTTTTATAAAAATGCTAAATTTTTCAACTAAAAAGTGTTTATATCTTCTTAATTGTAAACGGATTTAACTTAGAAGATATTGTAAATTTAATGTATACTTAAATTAGCATCATTTTCGATTAACAAGCATAGGGACCAATCCATTGACGTTGAGCCCCCACCCCTTAGAATAATGCTACCTTTATTGTTTAAATTTTACTACTTCGTTATCCACTTCAGTCTTTACGCTATATTAACGTCAAGAGCCTTTGTATAAACTCTATGAAGCCGAGTGCATCTCCTAAAATTGTTCTAATATTGTAATTTTTTGTTTTTTCAATAATTTAATTAAATATTCTATATTTCATAATTTCTTTTAGTTTTCTATTTAACGTTACTTTTATTTCAGAAAATGGCAAAATATATTTTTTATTGTTATCTTGCTGAAAATAAAGTTCTACCTGATCAGCTTAAGCTCAAATGGTATTTCATGATATGTAAGAAAAATCTATGATACCATATTGCATCTAATTTTTCATCAATTCACAAGAAGTTTCCAACTCAAGATCAAGAAACACACTGTAATTGCCATCTTCTATTATTCAGATATCATGACAAAAAAAAATTGCAGGGATTTAGTTTCCCTTGTGGCAATTTCAGATATGATCTGATTAATCAATCTATATAGATGATAGTGGGGAGTGGGGTAGCTCAGTGATAGGGCACTGATCTTCCAATGCTCAACGACCCAGGTTCGAATCACAGCTCATGGAAGAAAAATTATTTATTTTCTTTGGTCAGCCGTGGGGCAACTCTTAGGTCAGAAAACCCTCCAGAGGCACACCCAGCTTCTATAAAGGGGGTACCTTTAATGATTGATTATAAATTATATAATTTAAAGGGAAAACCTGGCCGTTGAGTGTGATATCACTCAAATCACCTCCTTGCATAACCATTGACTAAGACCTGTAGTTTGCAGCAGGGGTCACTAAGCACCTCTAATCTGACCTGTAATAGTATTCAGATTATATAGTAAAATTTAGTAAATCATAAAGACACAAGTTTACTGCACGAGTTCTTTCTCTTAGAAAGCTCATATAGAACAGAAGTGTCATTTATAGAACAAGCTTTATCTTTTATGCCACAAACCATGACGTGCCATAGTTAGTTGAAGTCTCAATGTGGCCCACAGGACTTATTTGAGTTCTCAATGCAAACCGCCTGACTTACTGAACGTTTCAATGTGGCACACAGTACTTATTTGAGGTCTCAATGCAGACCGCCTGACTTACTGAACGTTTCAGTGTGGCCCATGGGTCAAAAAGTTAGGAGAACTCTGGTTTAAAGTAAATAGAAATAACAAATGAAGTGTTTCCCTACTGAATAACTTTTGCACAGCTCAAACTCATTGAAGTGATTAGTTATATCAATGGATAGAAGCCTCTAAAAGAAAAAATTCTAATACTTGACAGTTACTCTATTTTACTTATTATGAAAAAATTGAATATTTTCTTCTATAGGGTTCTTCATATTAAATATAATAAACAAATATGAACAGAAAATTTGCAAACTTTAAAATATTTATTACAAGAATAGGAATTTCATCAGGAGACTATATTCACAAAAGTTTAACAACCACAAATCGTCAGTTATCAGTTATATTAAAAATATATAAGCATATTTGGCTGATACCTTTACAAAATACTAGTCGAGAAGTTAAAACAGAAGCCATTTATCGTTAAAGAATGAACAAATATAAATACAAAAAGTGCAGAAACCGGCACATGTGTAATCAATTTAACAGCAAAGCTATTTAGATTTACTGATAAGTTGGAAATATATTATTAAACTTATAAAATTTGTATTAAACTAATAAAAAAATTAAAAGTTTAAGAAGAAATATAATTAGTAAATTTTAAAATGATTATATTTATTTTAAATCATTAAAATGTTTTTTTTTTAAATGTATATATACTGAAGAAAAACATTTAAATATTTATTAAAAATACAAATGAAAAGTTTTTAGTGACAATATTTAAGTTTAATTATATGAATTCCTTAACTATTTTGGGAACCATTTATGAATTAGTACACGGATTTTTCATCGATTGAAAACTGGAAGACGCTTTGCTGGTCTTCATCAGTACTTTTGAAGTAGCCATTGTGGCGTGCCCTGTGTAGATTTTCACATTTCCAATAGTCAACCGTTGTAAAGTGAAGTATTTTGAGTCTGAAATAATTTTTAGAATAAAATGTCGTACTACAATCAAAGAGGAGGTAAGATTTTTTTTTTTTGTAATATTTAATGTTCTGTGTTAACTCTATCTTTCGGCAATTCAGTAGACATGTTTTCACTGCCTTAGCTTTAAATTTTGTATGTTCTTCATTCATTATTAATGTTAATTAATGAAGAATACATTAATATATTTTGTTAATGCCACTATTACTTAAGTGTAAATGAGCCTCAAGTTAAGACTATCTATAATGTGTCATTTTGGTTTATTAGTCAATACCTTTTACATGCATCCTGTTGTATTCTCCCCAGTTTCTGTTATTGAATTGATATTTCTTTTATATTTGTGGTTATAGTGGTTTTATATATTGTTTGTTGGTTGATTGCTTTAAGTATTAATTAATATACATAGCTTAACATTCAAATGTTTTTTATTAATTGCAACCTTATTTATTGTTAAAACAACGTATAAAGTTTTCAATAATGACATTCATGTATATATATTTTTTTTGTCAACCTTCAACAAAACCAAATTGTTCTGATTTCATAAAGGTTAAATTCATCAAAGATCTTGATGAATTTGAAGTTATTAAATGTCACTTCAGGTCTTTTTGTAATAAATTGGCAATATTCAGTCCAGCTCATTTGCTTTATTGTGATGTCAATGCAATGTTTATTATTACTGAGAGTATACAATTTATTTTCTTATTTATATATATATATAAGTAGTCTTTCAGGAGGTATGCTCATTGAAAATGTTCTTGTAAACTTTAATGTATGAAACGAGAATATTAATCAACTCTAAAAATATAATATAACAGGAAAATTATTCAATTCGAAACAAAAGTGTAAATGTATATTTAACGGAAAAAACTTATTTACTTACTTGTTGCTAATTGATTCTATGAGATGGTGTCTGTTTAAGATCTCTTAAAGCACAATTTATGGAATTGCTGAAAGTAGCTGAGTATTGACTATCATTTTCACATTCATAGACAACCTACTGTATTGAAATCTTTTTGTATATAAATAACCATGTAAACAGAATGGTCAAAACAAAGTATTTTCGACCGTCAGTTTAGGTGTTTATTTGCTATGAAATATTTTTCTTTTTTTAATAAGGCAGTAATATAACCTATTCTATCCTAAAAACCTATCTACACCTTGTGCCATGAAATTAACATCTTCAAGTCAAGGCCACTCTCTTTTTCAGTCTCCTAGGCAATCTTGGTATAGCATGTTTGGGTAAGGTGACCAGATTTTAATATTAGTTAAGCAGAATCCCATTGACTGGCGGGAGGGTAGGTTCTTGATTAAAAAGTCTAAACAATAGTCCAAATTTGTTTTTATAAAATGATAATCTGGTGCAAAAGTTAATTAAATGACATAGTATTCAGATGTGGGCGGGGTGGCCGAACAGGCTGACACGTGTGCACAGCACCGTCGTTGCCCAGCAACCTGACATATGGAACAAATGATGTAAAATAGTCACAAGTTTGCGTCCTACTGCCCGTGTAGTCTTTAAATCCCCACCCACATCCTCTGACCCAGGAAAACCCTGTATGGCCTTGAAGGGGAGGATCCAAAAAAATTCTAACCTTAGATGAAATTAGGTTGAGAATTTAGTTCTAAAGGTGTGTTGAGAGCGAATAATTAGTTGATTTATTTGACATCTAACTTATGACAGTTTTTAAGGCTTAAATATTTTTTGTCAGCAGTAACGATGGTATCTCATTATTTTCGGGTTTATCATCAGTAAGTCCAAACAATGGTGATCGAATTATAATAGCAGATCAACATTGTAATCGTAGTGAGAAAATCATATATTCTTTTCCTATTCTCCGGCCGTTTCCTACCTTAACTTCCATTCTTTCCAAATATTGGAACTTTTTTAAGATGATGCGGGACATATTAACTCTTCAAAGGGTGCTAGCCTTAGAGTCACATTGAAGGTCGCTACGGATCTGTGAGATCCACTTCACTAAATCAATTTATTGATCAAAAATACAGTATTTTATTTGCGAATAACTCAAAAAGTACACTTTTTTTTTTATTGATAATACCAATATTTATTTGAAAGCTTTCTGAATTCCCTACAAAATAAAAATAAAAAGACTATCGAAATCTAAAAGAATCATCTCCGAAATAAAACAATTTGTAACGGCCAAAGGAGCAAAGTGGGTTCAAATATTTTTTTAATGAGTAACGGAGTTGAGATTATTCTTTTGCATCTTGACAAACCCTCAAATACGAATTTTCATATCTATCCAAAAATAAAAATTTTTACCTCAAATTTTCGTCAAGGCAGGAGCCTTCAATTTTTCTTAAAAAATCACAGAAGTTGTCATAACTTCCATATAGCTTAAGATATCTAAATTTTAAAAAAAATCATGCATTTAGAGCACTATAATATAGACGAAATGGCACAAACCAGAGGTCCGTAAATAAATTAGGCTTTGAGAAAAAAAATAAAAACCTGTTTCCAGTTTTCCTTTATTTATTCCTTATGAGGGCGTTAAATATAGAAGTTTTTTATATAGGCTTAAAGAGCAACAACTAAGCTTTCCAACGATCATGTCGCTTCCTTTGGAGTGTTAAAAAGGGGATGTCTGGTCACCTTAGCTTTGAGTGATCTTGAAAGAGTAATAAGGAACTAATAATAACAATATATTAATTTTATGATATATTGCCTATGATGTATACTTAGCTACTTTTGGAATTCCATCTATTTTGTGATCAATGTGGTTTTGTGTTCAGCCGTCATATTGGAGCAACATCAGCCAATATCAATGTACTATTTCCTTTTCATGGATTGGCACAAAGTCTCGTGATAATATTATAAGTGGAATTCTAAGAATGGCTGAGTTCACTTAGATAGCCATCCTTTATTGTAATATATTATGTTTTCGACTTCGGCAAACTCCCAAAAGGTCCTTTTCAGTTAAAATTGGTGCCATAATTAACTTAACTACATGGCTCATGCTACATATCAGTTGTACAAAAATTATAAATACATAGCTATGTATTTTCACTATATTCTAGGAACTAGAATGAATCGACCTTCTTATGGTGGTGGTAGTGGCCATCATGGAAACTATCATTCATCTCAAAATCAGTCTTACACCCAACCTGCTTACAGCACTCCGAGTAGCTATGGATCCAACAAATCTGCCAGTGATCCACGCATCTATCAACAAAATGTAAGTTGTTATCAATAGTTATACTTCATGAGCTTGCTAATGTTTTCACATTTAAATCTGAAGTGAAATTTGTTTTGCTTGGTTATTCAGAATTTTATTAATATACTCATCTAAATTGGCTGTCTTTGATTTATATTGGATTAAGTAATGTAAAATTAAATGAAGCTTTAATGTTTGGTAAATAATATAATATCTTCACAATTACTTGGATCAATCTCTAAATGTCTTTTGTTTGTTTTTTTCCCCCCAAGAAAGATACACCACAGCCTCATTAAGCCCTAAATATTTCTGGTACTAGTTTTTCTATTGCTCTCTAGGTTTATGTTTATCAATTTTTTAATATTTTAATGCTTACTTCTTTAAACATTGTCTGCGGTTTATGGATTTTGAAATTAATCTTACGTTCTCGCAACTTTTCGTTGTAGTTTGAATTACTCATTTAATAAAAAACCTACTACTACTAGTTATTAGAATTTATCAAACCAATAATCACTATCCCTTTAACAATGACTGGAAAAAATATTTCACACTTTTTTCACCATTCAGTTTAATTCTTTTGCAAAACAAGTAACGTGGAAAGTAAATTTTTAATGCTTCACCATAGAGTAAACTGTAGTATCATTTATCAATTGAAGAACTTTATTTTGATATAGTTTAGGGGTATTTTTGATTTTTTTTTCTTCTCTTTTATGGATTTGAAGGGTGAAAATCATTTCTAAATGAATCGGGAATTTGCTAGGAAATTTGTATTTATGTAAATAGCTAGTTATAAATCTCCAAGTATTACTTGTGAAACTTTCCTTCATAATTTTTTTTTAACATTGTTTAGTTTTTAAATAAAGTACAAACAATTATGTTAAGTAATGAAATGTATATAATTTTATGAGAAGGAGTTAATTGGGGGTGCAGTCAAATAAATACTTAAGTAAAATAAATGCTATATTTTACTTTAGTATTTATTTGACCGCACCCCCCAATTAAATCCTTCTCATATTATATCAACGGTCAACCATCTCTACATCATTATGTAATTTTATGTATTAAAAACTTGAAATGTTTAGAAAACGCAAAGAAAAATTAGAAACATCCAATTTAAAGCAAAATAAAGTTTTCTTATATGTATCAAATACCTTAATAATATTTAATAAAATACCTTAATTCGTAAGAAGAAAAAACAATGTGTGAATGTGATATAGAGCATCTGTTCTCAAATTATCACTGTCAAGAGAGGGGTGTAGAATCATATTCCTAGAAATGATTCAGGTGTAAGGGTAATGAAGGTGGTAGCTAAACTAAACTATAAGATATTATGCCTTGTCCTTAAATCCATTACCAAATATATAAAAATTCAAATATAATCAATGTCCCAGGATCTCTGATATCGCTTTTCCCTTGTTAGTTAACATTTAACAAAATGATCATATTGGCCTTATCACAGCCTGAAATCCTTCTCCAATAAATTATTACCTTACTAGTAGATAGATCAGTCCCAAGGATAGTTTTAATCTCAGAAATAATACAGAACATAATATTAATCTTATCCCACTCAGCATTAAAAATCCTACATTAGCAAACAATAGTTATATATTCATTATTAAGTATGATGATTATACTACATTTCTATTAAAATAATGACCTATGAAATGTTCATTATAATTTCTTGTAGATTTTTGAGTAAATCAAAATGACTCGTAGAAATTAGATAAGCTCCACTTAAATCCTTAAATATTATTTACATAAAATTTCACTTAATAATTTTTCATTATTAAAAAGTTAATTGTTGTGAACTTGTTTCCATGGGTGAAGTTATGACAATGATTGCAAACATTAAGATATATTTGTTTGCAAGCTTTTTGTTTTAATACATAATTTATCCATTACTTTTGTATTAGCTTTATGTCAAATGGTTATGGTTGTTATAGCACTTCCTTCATATTGACCATAATAATGTTTTCCTCTAATGTCAAACTCATTTTCTTTTTAATAATAAATGGGTTTGTTATAACAATCATCCTAGAATATCATTCCAGAAAGCTTCAATTTTTAAATTAATAGAGTGCAGATTTCATTCAAAATTCTAATTATTGATATTTATCTCATCACATTTTGCTATGAACAATTTAAATTTATTTATCCCATCCAAGTTATTTAATTGTCATATCTCTTTCCTATTTTCTTATGCATTTTTAATACTAAGTTCATTATATTGGCAAATAACTTTAGTTATTTCTCTTGTAAATTAAAGCACTGCTACTGTTAATCGAAAAATTATGTTTGTTTATAAATCAAGTTTATTAAACTTCATATCATATGATGTGCATATCATATGTTCATAATTGTTTGACCAATGTTGAATGAATCCTTTGTGGAAGACTTTTATTTCTAAGAGACCCAGTGATATGTCATTCTAATTTCACTCATCAGTAAGGAATTTATAATATATTAATATTGTCAGTCTTGTTCACATATGGTGAATTCATTTCTTCATGTTAAATATATTGCAGTTCTCTGTTAAATTTGTTTTTACATTACTTGTCTTAGTGTGTAAAAACAAGCATTTATGTTTTTATTGTTCCGAATGCTGTGTTAAGAATCAAATAAATATTTATGATACTTGACACAGTACATTCGGCAAGACAGAAAATAACGTTCTGGAAGCTTCACACAATTTTTTTTCCTTATAAAAAAAAAATAGTGATAGAATCATCCAGGACAGTTGGGAAGTTTTAAGGTAACTTAATTAAAGGAAAAGAAT
The DNA here is from genome assembly GCA_928085145.1 of Nezara viridula. Classification (NCBI taxonomy): domain Eukaryota; kingdom Metazoa; phylum Arthropoda; class Insecta; order Hemiptera; family Pentatomidae; genus Nezara; species Nezara viridula. Next base: position 117,956,459 of record OV725080.1, read on the forward strand.
ATTTGTTTTGACATGTTTTTTTTCTTTTCCTCTCCTGACACATCTCAGGGCTAAGCATATTTGCGGCGGGGAATCACTCCGGCTCACTAAATTTTCCCGGCAAATGCCCACTAATAATAAGCTAAATAATTAAAACAAGAAGTTCAGTTTTTTAACTTTGTAAGGTTGATAATTTAAGGAAAAATTCAAACAAAATTTAAGAAAAATTCTTTACATTTAATTTTCAATAACAGAATTCGTCAATTGTATTATTGGTGTATCATGGAACTACTGTAACTTAATATTGGTCTAATACTTTTTCAAAAAATAATTTATCACTTTTTACTTGTTTACTTTGATACTTTGGTTTTTGTTTTGCTTATTTAAATAAAATATGGTGCGTGAGTGGGATGAATAGTGGATGCCGGGTGTTATCTCACCGTACTTTGACATGCATTAGCATTTTGATGTGCACTTTATAGCATCAATCATCGCCGAAGACTCCTTCACAACAGGCAGTTCAGCAGCAGCCTTCATCTCAACAGCCACCACAGCAGTTACCACCGCCCTCTCAACAGCAATCAGCTCCTCAAGGACAGCAGCAGCAGCAGCCGCCGCAACAGCTTCCTCCGCCTGTACCACCAAAAATTGAACCACAGTCTTCAATGCCCCCAGAACAACATACACCTGTTAAGATGGATGAAGATAAGAGCAATGAAACAACTTCAGATGCAAATGATGATGGAATGGGAAGTGGCACTCCTGGATCAAGGGGTCCTAAGTTTAGACCCTGGAATAAGAGAGGTAAAGCTATCATTACTTTGTTTTTACTTTCTAAAACAATCATTTTTGTTATGTCATTAAATCTGAAATTAAGAAATGCTTTACTAGCCTTCCATCTGCAAAAAAACAAAGGTATTATTCTGTTATTCTCCAGTAAAAAAAACTATGTTTTTTTTTTTCAATTATAATTTTGTGGATCCTGAAACTTCTTCCATTGTTCAGAAAAAAGAAAGAATGTGGGTCTCTGCTGAATGGAAAATTCGTGGAACCCACGGAACTTTACTAAATTCGTATTTAGCAGAATTAATGTGGCGACATTAATTAATTAATTTATTTATTATATTGACGGATCCATTTACCTCAATTATAAAAGATATTCATTATTTTTACAATGATTGTCTTGTTAATAAATATTTTTTTGCACCATATGTTTTGAATTTTAATTTTATCATATAATTTTTAAAAAGAATTGTTTTTTTTACTGGTGGGGAAAATGATAGAAACATACCAAAACAAAAACTTAATGTTAAAAAACAATCTATTTTACACACACATACTGCTGCTGTTAATGCAAAATGTTATGTGTAAAAAAATTTCATTTTTGTTCTATTTGTGCTGAAGGTGACATTTTGTAGTCTGCAACTGTTATAAATAGTCTGCTACTACTAAAAATAAATAGGGGGAAACAATATATGGAATTATACCAATAAATCATAAAGAAATAATCAGTTTTTATGTTCTCTTATATAACAATCAATTTTTAAATACAACTTTTTACACTAACAGTAGTGATATATATTTACTGGTTTCAATTTCTCGACTATATAATAATTTTTTTTCTATTAAAGATTTTTACAACATAGTCATTCGCCGTGCCTAAAAGTTCCACCCATTTCTTTTGATCTAACCAGTCTCTTTTCAAGTCGTCTTAACAGTATATTCTCAAGGACCTCTGATAGCCATGCCTTCCTCCATCTCTTCCTTAGTCTTTCTCTTTTTCCCTTTCTATCGGTTAAAATAGAAAGATCAATTATGGCCATCGCTCATCTGGCCAAATTAATACCATTTTAATCTTTTTGTTTCTATGTTGTACAGAAATGTTTTTTCTTGCTGTACATTCTGCCTAATTGATTTGTTGGGAACCTGGACTCTGGAAATGGCACAATGTCTCCAAAATTCTATCTCCAATAGTAATATCTTTTCTTCCTTTCTGGTAAACATCCATATATATAGAGTGACTTTAATAAAGAAATGGAATAGCATTTGTTTTGTATATTTAAATAATCTTTTGTCTACCAACACAGAATTTAGGGTTTTAATTATTTGCCTTCCTCTTATAATTTTTCCATGATGTCCTTAAAAGAGTTTCCAGCTTTAGTTACCCATCTACCAAAATATTTAAAAGCTTATATCCTTCCTAATTTTCTATTTTCTATTGAACAACAGTAGAGATAAATGTTAAATGTAATACTTTAAATTTTCTACATTCAATCTTGCAGATAAGAGACCAGTCAGTGAGGTTTTTTTTTAATGTATCATAAAAAAAATTGAAATATTCTTCCAGTAAAGTAGGTCGTCAAGTTTGATTTGTTTTTAGTGTCCTTTAAAACTCTTAATTACAATTTTTTTATAAATTTCAAAAACTGCAAATCATTGTCCCTTAAGGCTATTTTGTTCACTGTAGACGTGACAAGTCTTGCTGTACTTCTCTTGAACAAAGTTCATCTTATTCTCAATAGTAAGTGTTGTTTAGAATCACATTTTTAAACTATTTTATGATTTAGAACAGGAGTCTCCAAATTACTGTCAGCAGGTTGAGTGTGGCCCGCAAGCTGCTCCAATCCAGCCTGCTGAAGTTTCTTTGATTGCATGGTAAAATTTTAAAAACATGAAATTTAGTTAGTTTAGTAGCTCTAACATGAGGTTACTGCAAAATTTATTGCATGAGTTGCTTCTTGTTCTCAATAAAATCCATGACTCCACAGGACTTTGTTGAGGTCTCAATGTGTCCCACAGGCCCAAAAGTTTAGAGACCCCTGTGCTAGAACACCCGAATGTGGTTTATCATTTAGTGCAATAAACAATTATTAAGTTGGGCATTATACCATTTAAAAACCAATTTTAAAAGTTTTCAAATTGAAGTTACAATTTTCTCCAAATCAAAATCTAAATGACAGTTAGCACAATTTGCACTTGTTATTGTGGACAATAACAGCTTTTGGAATTTATTTGAGACAACTGCTTGTTCTAATTTTTCTTTTGGAGAAGGCTTTCTCTGCCAAATTTAAAGGAGGAGAGTAGGCAGGAAAGTACTTACTTACAACGCAGCTCTACAGCCTGGGGTGGCCATTGGCTTCCTGAATTATAACATACCCATCATTTCTATTATTCACCCTATCCTTCCAGTTTCTTACACCCAATGCTTTAAGGCTGCTCTCAACATCCTGTAGCCATCTTTTCCATTGCCTTATAAGGCATCCTGCTGCTGTCCTAACCATTCTAGCGACGTGACCTAACCATTCTATGCGCCTGGTTTTAACAGAATAAGCTATGTCGCCGTTATTATATAGTTCATAAAGCTCCGAATTTTTTTCGATATCTCCACAAATTCTCTTCACAAGTACTCCATAAGTTCTTCTCAATATTTTTCTGTCAAAAATATTCAGCATACTAATTGTGCTTGCACAAAGGATCCTCCATGTCTCTGCTGTATAAGTCACAATAGGCCTTACTAAAGTATTATTTAATCTTATCTTTGTTTCTCGTGACATGAGCGATGATAAAAAAAAAAAATTTATGGTTGGCACAGTACGCTCGGTTTCCAGCCATCATCCTTTTGCTTATTTTAGCAACAATTTTATTTTCAGAATTCTCTTCCACTCTCAGGTATGTGAATGTTTTCACACACTCGAAGTTGAGACCACGTATTTCAATGCTCTTAAGTACCTGCCTCAACCTCACCCCTCAAATAAGGCATATTTGCACCATTGTGTTAAGTATGCAACGAGGTGAATCCATTTTTTTCAAAATATTAAATAATATAGCAGACAAAGTATTCCCTTACCTAACCCCATCTGTCATTGGAAAGTTATTGCTTACATTTCCATTAATGGTTACTTTTCCATTGCTATTATTCATTGTCATTTGCAATAATCTTATTAATTTTTTGGAATTAGGGACGCGTGTAAGGCATTTATTAATTTGCTTCTCATCACTATCTAAAGCTTGCCGGTAATCTATGAACAACATATGCAGGTTTTATATTCCCATGTTTTCTGTATTACATTAATTTCCTCATTACAATAACTTGGCCAGTTGTTCCTTTCATCAAATACGTTGAGCCTCGCAGAGAGCATGCTTAAAAATCTTTTATAGCCTACAGCCAAAGGGAAATTCCTCTGTAAATTTAACATTTGAGTTTATCTCCTTTTTTATATATTGGGCATACTGACTTGTGCACCATTCCTGAGGCACGATTTCACTACTCCAAACATCCTCCAACAGTAAATTTATTTAATTTATCAATTCGTCTCCTCCGTGTTTAAAAAATATTTAAATTTTTAATTATTCCGTATTAAAATATTTTTTAAACAATACTACTGTCTATCTAGGTTTTCCCAAAGATCCACTGGTAAATATATCCACACTTAAATTAATATGTTCAACTAGAAACTGCTTTTACCAAAGCTGCTGTATAACATTTTTGTGAGACCTTTGCAGTAAAATAGTTTTATTTGAAGCTGTACCTGTACTAAATTTCAATTATTTTATTCTTCCAATGAATTTTATGTTAAAACAGAAGTAATTTATTACTTAAATATACTTGATGGTTTTCTAGGAGAGAACTATAGTATATTTATTATCTACAAAGTAACAATAATATAAGATTATAAAAATTGTGACTATATACAACATTCAGACTTCTAAAGCATTCTTTATGTTTCTTTTTGTCGAATTAATCTTTATGGTAATATTGGTTTTCCAGCTTCACCCTAAGGCTTAACTAAAGTGTTTTTGCCTTTTCCTTACAGCTGGAAGAAAAATGGACTGACAAGAGCTTAATAATGTGCAGTTGTGTCGTTCATGTTCTAGTATTGACTTATTCATTCCCTTTTTCTTGAGGATTTTGGAATAAATCTCTACTTTTATCATGCTTCGTTGCTATGTAGTACTGCCATTGTTTCAAGCTTATGGTCAAACAATGTTTTGTTCAAATTTACTATTTATGATTTATAAAAAAATTTAAATTAATTAACAAATGTTTAAAATATTGAAATGATCTTGTTAAAAAAAGAATAATTCTGCAAATACACTTCCATTCTCCTTCTATTTTAACATAAATAATATATTGAAGAGAAATTAATTTGGTTGTGCTGTTCAGGCAAACAAAAATAAGTAAAAATAAATAAAGCGGAAGGAGATAATCTGGAGTGGCGGTCATAAATAGACTAATATAATGGCAAAACTATTTTATTTTAAGCCAATGCTTCGACTCCACTTTGCAGGTCTTCTCAGGGCTAGAACGGACAGGATATAAAATAAACGTATTGAAATTATAAACAGTAATTACATATAGTAATTACATTGAAATATTAAGAACAATAAACTATATAAACAGAATAAACTAAGTAACAAGATCCTAAACTGAAGTAAATAGATGGTTACAATTGTTGTAGTATAATACTCTGACAGGCATAAAATTCCACCCACTTGATGTTTTCATGTTTTCATCTAAAAATATTTCTGCTTTGGATTGTTCTATTGTTGTTAATGAATAAATAGGTAATCTTTTTGTTTGTTTTCAAGTAGGAATGTTAATATAGAGGACAATAACCCTTAATCCTTAAGTCAATGAAATGATTCTAGATTCCAATGTTTACTTTCTATGGAATCAAAATGTTTATTCAGTATCATCAGTTCAGTGCCGTTTCTTGCAGCACATTTCTTAGTCTCCGGATTTTAATTTTTTCAATATTAAGTTTAAAAATGCCTCTTAGTGCTGAGGATGTTGCGCATGGTATGGCACTTATTGATGATGGACGTTCCATATGAAACTTTACGAGACGCCGTCAGTTGTTTTCGGGAAACTGGTTCTTACAATAGAAGGCCTGGTTCTGGACGGCCTAGGGTAACAGAACCACAGTATGACCGGTTTTTGACTTGAAGAATTTTACGAAACTGGCACCTTACCGTTGTTCAAGCGATTCATCAGCTCGAAGAAGTTCGAGGTGTGCAAATTTCTGAACGTACTGCTCGGAGAAGATTAAATGAGTATGGATTAATGGCTTTTCGTCCAGTAAGAGGACCAGAGTTGACCAGAACTCGCAGAGTAACACGGCTGGCTTTTGCTCGAGAACACAGCCATTGGACTATGGACGAATGGAGTGCTGTACTTTTTACAGATGAGTCAAGATTTGCTCTTCGATCTCCAGACAGGCGTAAAAGGGTATGGAGAAGAAGAAACGAAAGATATGCAGCCTGCAATTTTTCCCAGATCCAACCTTTCCAACGACGTTCCTTAATGGTGTGGGCTAGGATTTTAATGGAGCGCTGCACAGTATTGGTTGTTGTTCGTGGAGGGTCTTTGACGGCCATTAGCTATGTAGATGAGATTTTGGAACCTTATGTGTTGCATATCCTCAACTAAATCGGCAATCGTTCTATTCTAATGCACGTCCACTTGTCGCCCGCATAGTGCAGACGTTCCTTCAACAGAACAATATTGAGGTTTTAACCTGGCCAGCACGTTCTCCAGATTTGAACCCATTGAGCATTTATGGGATAACCTCGGAAGACGAATAAGAGCGCGTGCAACACTTCCTGATACACTGCAGGACTTTAAAAGGGCTCTTCGGGAAGAATGGGCTATCCTCCAGCAAAAGGATATTTCCCAACTGTTAGAAAGTATACCGAAGCGTCTTCAAGCAGTAGTGAAGGCTAGAGGAGGAAACACTCGCTGCTAAACGATGATATAATTAATTTCTTTTAGAATATTAATGGTTCGTTTTTCAATTTTTTTTTTTTCTCTAATCTTTCTTACCTAATCACATTTTGATCATTAAAGGTAAAAAAGAGTATAAAATTCCATAAATATTAAGTATTATCTACAAATATTATGTATTATGTGCAAATACAACTTTACAGAAATATTTTTAGATGAAAACATGGAAAAATCAAGTGGGTGGAATTTTTTGCCTATCAGTGTATATGCAATTATGAATATACTCCTACAGATCTCAAGGAGAGATTGAAAGAAAACGATAAATAATTTCAAATAATGGACATAAAAGAGAGATGTGAAGAAATAAAAAAATTAAATAAATAAAAATAAAAGAATAAATATGGACACTTACACAGCTGTGTTCAGAAAGGAGGTTTAGTTAAAACTTGGGTAGGGTACTCTTGGGATAATTTGCTGACCTGGTCGGAGAGTAGTGAGGGGTAAGTAGTAATAGCAAAACAAAACTTGGAATATTATAGTATCTAAAATTTGAAGATATTGATGGATACAAGAAAAATATACGATATCTATGAACTAATAAATTATAAATATATACATATAAAATAGAATTAATAAAGAAGTTATTTTCCACATATAAGATTTAAAATGTGCCTATACGTTAAAGGAATGCAGTTTTTATCTACTTCATGATGAACATGATTGTTTTCGATGTGGATGGATTCGGAATGTCTTTTTTCATGGTTGAGGACCGTGGCAAGAAGAGGGTTTTTTCAAAGTCTTATGAATGTTTTAAGGGTTAAGGCATGTTCTGATAGTTAGTGAGCGTATGGGTTCCAGGAAGTTATGGATGTTTTATGTTGGGAAATACGGGTTTTGCTGTTCTCACTAAAGATCATCAGAAATAATATAATTGGCTACTAAAATTTCTTCCCTTAAAATTTTATGAAAATATTAATGTTATAACATTATGTATAATAAAAGTAAAAATAAGATCATGCATTCATTTTGTTTATTTTCATTATTTCTATCTGCTGTTTAAGGAGCTGCCAATGTTAAAATAACCAGAAAAATGAGGAAACGCCGTCAGAACGCTCGTTTAAGAAATCTCCTTGCACCTAAAAATGCCATGATGGTTTTACATGAACTGCACCCAGAATTGAAGATGGTTATTTCTGAACAAGTTAATGCTGCCAATCAAACTGCATATACAGTAGAAATTGAGGTAAATTTTTCTATTAAACTGTTTCTTATCTATTTGATTTTACTAATAATTTTTTTTTCTTTCGCTCACGTCGAAGAAAAGTATTACGATCGTGAAAATATTCGAATCTGAGTTTTCAATGGATTAATCACATTTTGACCCCTGAGTCAAAATAACAAAGTCCCACAAAATGGTGTATTTGTGATCAGTCTAGTTCAAAACGAAAAGTCGTACGAAACTGATATTACTTATTTAAAATGGTTATATGTCTGAGATGTGATAGTAACTTTTTCGTTAAAATCAACTAACCGGAAGTGGAATTTTATATCAACGGTTATACACATTTTTACAATTTTCTATAATAAAAAAAAAACTTTCCAACGATTTTGATCAAACTCTATGTATCATTGTATAATTAAATGTTCTTTAATATCATTAAGGTCTTTTCCCCATTGATGTCACCTTACAGGCTTAAATGTTTAACATGTCTTCCTCTAAAGTATCTATAAATAATTAACTATTTCTCATTATTAAAAGTTACGAAAATATGCGAAGTATAACTTTTGAAAGAATTTGGTAGTTGAAAAAAGGGAAAATGGTTATTCATGTCAATAATGAAATGATTCTCCGGAAATATTAGTCCAAAGATATACGTATAATATATCATCAGAAAGGGGAGAATTTTAGAAAAAAAAACAATATCGAATATAGAAATATAGAAAATAATGGAGAGTGACAAAAAAGTATTAATAATAATTTGTGAAAACTAATATTATTTAATGGAAATAATAATTTTTCAAGGAAATTAAATTAAATTTATTAACTAAATGTAAACTTTTAAAATGGTTTTTAAGTTTGAAAGAAAAGTATTTAAAATCCACCTAATCAAGGCAATTACATTGCTTAAAAAACTTTCATAGTACTTATGAAAGAAGAAGTAAATTTTAGTTTAATAATTTTAGATCTGATGTTATATTAAAATATTTAGGTATTAGCATCCGTTTATTCCGAAAAATCACCATGTAACCTTATAGAAAATTAAATTAGTGTGACAACTTTTGACCGCAATGGCAGGCAATGAAGATATCGTAATTTCATTGTAGTGAACTTTACAATGGAAAATAACAGTTATTAACTAATAGGCGTACAATCCATAATCATTAACAGGTTGAATATAGGGATATACTTTAAAATCTCTCTAGGCACATATATATATCTAGTTTCACTTAGAAGCAGTTCTAAGTGAAACTCCTAGAGGAACACACCTCCCTGATGAAGACCTGCAAAGTCGGGTCGAAACGTTGGCTTTCAATAAAATAGCTTTACCACTATTTAGCCTTTTTATGACCGCAACCCCGGACCATCTCCTTCCTTTATTTTTCCAATAGTTTTAATTTAGGCAAAAAGGAGATAGAGTGTGCAAATTTTTGTTGGTTTTTCCTTTTTTATCTTGTGAATGGGTGATCAATCCTTCAAAACAATTTTCCTGTTGTACAGTAGTGAGCTAAAAGATATATGATTGTATAAATTAATCCACTTCACTTGTTTCATTTCATATTTTAAGGAGAATGGAATTTCGTGGTACACAATATTTTCCCAATATTTAAAGGCAGACTAAAGGGAAAATATGTAAACAATTTCCAATATTTCATTATGATGCAAAAAAAATTAAGATTTAAAATTTGGAATTATATAAGATGTTTCAAAGAATAAATTAGCCTCCAAATTTTTCCATTCATGTATGTCATTACAACGTTTCAATTTAATTGGCTCATTTTCAAGCTATCAAAAGTTTATTACATACCTAACAAGTTTTCATATTACAGAATTCTATCATCTCATTGCATCTATTCCATTAATGATAAACAAACTTTGTTAACTAATATACAAAGTATTCATGCGAGAGATTAAAAAAAATTTGTGCTCAGAATCGAAAATTTGGTTCGATGTCTGTCTAGTCAAATTGATGCAACATGCATATCACCTAATACACACCGTTTATGCGATTTTCAGGAATTGTGCGGGTTGGTGTCTAGATGGTCCCATATCAGTTTTATTAAATTCTAACCAGCACTTCCGCTTCTAACCTGCACGCCCAAACACATTTTTGTAGGTGTGACAATATTTCAGAAACGGCTTGTTCAATTTGGATCAAAGTTAGACAAAGGATAGATATTTGTGGGGAAAAAACATATGGTCAATTTTATTGAATTCTATCCATTGCCTTCTCTTATATATGCACAGACATGTTTTCCTTGATACGTCTATGTCTCTAAAACTGCAAGTTCGATTTGGCTCAAATTTGGAGGGAATTTAGGGATTAGTCAACGTAAAATGAAATAGGCATCAATTTTATCAAATTCTATCTAATAAAATACTTCCACTTTCAGATCAGAAAATGTGATATTTGATACGCCTATAGTTTAACGGCACATTCGATTTGTTGCAAACTTGAAAGGAATTTTGAAAGCATTATAGAAATTACTTAGTATCAATTTCATTGAATTCCATTTAATAATTAAAATTAATATAAATAATTGTTTAACAATGTAGAAATAGCTGTGAAATCTGGAAGGCACTGATATGGAGTGGGGAGTTAGGTTATTACAATATTGTTTAAAATTTTAGGTTTTAATCGAAAAATTAATTGATCCTGCATTGTTTGGTTGATCCAAACGTTAGTGGCACGACACACTGACGTTACTTGGATTTCATGTAATTTTCAATAAATTTAAAGTATTTTTTACTTAACACCAACGTCTTATTTGTGATAGTGTTTATTTCCATTGAAGTTCAACCAGCTCGTCGTGGTCTCGATTTTCTCCTTAAATATCAAAATGGTGTCAACTTCACTCATATTTTTATATTCCAGCTTGATTAGTTTTGTTCTAACTGAAGAAAAGTGTTGGTCTCGTTAACTCCGAACAATCAAAAATTTGAATTTTTCCTATGGATTTTTTGTTCCACCCATTTTACGAGTGATAACATAGCTATTAAGTATATATCACTACTATCAGTGCAAAGGTCGTATGTAAATGTTTTCAATTTTTGACATTATGTAGTATACAATTGATATAAGTTGTCTACTACTATAAAAACAGCAGAAGGCAATAAAATATAAAATTATTCTAATCAATCATAAAGAAGTAATTAGTTTTTATGCTCTCCTGTAAAACACTCGATTTTTACATACATCATTTGCACAAACAGTAGCGAGGTTCGTATTCAGTATGTACTGGAATTTTTTTAAATTATGAATTATCAAATATACAATCTGCAAATGCAGAACTTTTACTATTTACTGATGAGCAAAACTCGTGGATTACTATTGAGGGATTACTGAATTTCCGAAAACGCCTTTTTCCAGAGATTCTATTTTCATAAGAAAATTTTTAGATGTTCTTTAGCGAATGAAAACGGTGAGGAAGCTGCTATACTGACCTTACTTAGCAGACTTTTTTTTTTTTTTTTTTCTTAGGCTAAAGTCTTTGGTCATTCAACCACCCGATATCTTTTTCTGCCCAGTATAAATTAGAATTTTTTCACATATTCATTTTAAAAAGTCTCATTTCTTACATCCGTCAAAGCAGGATGTGTCGAGGTAGCCTGCATCCATTCTTCCTTTGATACATAATAAACAATTAAGATCTTCAGCCATGCCTACCTTGTGGAGATGACTCTGCAGGTAGTCGTCAAAAGGAAGCAGGCTACTGCATACTCCTCTTATTAAGTCAGCTAGAATCTGGTTTTCTATTACACTTTTGCAACGCTTCCCTTCCACCTTATCTATGTGTGTTTTTCGTGTTACTTCCTTTACCATTCTTTATGGACCGGTTGAGGCAGTTCTGCTCCTCTCTTGGTGAGACTATCAGCTTCTTTGTTTCCAGGAATCCCCTGTGGAGTACATTTGTGCCTCGAAGTGTTGGGCGGTAGATTTGCACTCAAAGACTGCCCTCAATAGACACATATTTATGCTGGCAACAGTGAGGATGGCCGCTTTAGAGTCGAAGAGAACAGCCTTCTAGTCTTGCCTTCCAGACAATATTCTTAAAGCTTTTGAGGATCGCTGCTATTTATCTCACTGTCGAAATTTTAAAACAAATTCTGTATAAAATCAATAGTATGAAGCTGTATAAGGCAAAACTTATTTTAATAACAAATGATTTCTTTGTTTCATCAAATATGTTTTGTTTTTTCTTCCAGTTTTTTCAAATAAAAAGTTAAATGCTTGAATTATACTTTTTTGAGCGAGTATAGCTTATAGAAATTCTCTACGTTTTTTTTAATCGTTTTTCTCTATCATCTCGTGAATTTAATGATTGATTAGTTTGTCAGATTTTCATTTTTTTTTTTCCTTTTTTATCTCATGAATGAATGTATTCTATATAGGTTTGATATATTCTCATTTAGTTAAGATTATAAAGTATTTTATTTTAACTTTTCTAATTTAATTAACATATTTATCAAACTAAATATTTCAGATTACAAAAAATAAAACTTTTTTATAATAATTATTTACATTTTCAGGTTGAGGGTAAAATATACAGAGGACATGGCATGTCTAAAATGTCTGCTAAACAAGCTGCGAGCGAAAATGCTCTGAAAGCCGTGCTTCTAGAAAAATTGGAACAGAACAATCTAAAAATCAATCGTAAGTAATCCTTAGTTTACTTCCATGTCCCTACTAGATATGGTAAAGAGTTCAGTGTCTGATTAAATTTCGATAAATGTTTACCTTGTATTGATGTGGCATCGTTATATCTTAAATGGGTAGACCAATTGCTTTTTATCTTTTTTTTTTTTTTTTTTTTTTTGTCAGGTTTTGATTTATAGTACCAAAACAGCTCTGTGGCTAATAAGGAATCATCACCATAAGCAATATTAATATATCATTGATATCAATGAAAACAGTAAAGAAAGTCTTAGATAAACACATCAGATATTTATTCTTATATTTTTATACTGTTCATATTCCTCTCCTCCATCTAGCTGATAGTGTGTATAATATAGATACAATGTCTCATGGAAGTTATTTTTAATAGATTAAATACCAGTTTTAAAGAATTTTTTTTTTGAAATTAATTTAAAAAGAAGTTAATATTTTAGCCGACAATACACTGAGTAGTGACGGAACTCAAGATAGTAGTGGAGATGTGACAATGAAAGAAGAGTCAGTGGCAGGGGATGTAACAAACCCAGAAGAGCAGGCTGCAGGCCCAAAACCTGTCCCAGGAAGAAGGCTGATTGAAGATGACGTTCCGTGGGGCTCACTTGCATCATTTGCCCTTTTTAAACTTTTTTCAGAATGGCAATCCCAGGGTTTCCAACTCCCACCTTCTGGTTTACCTCCTGTGTTTCATAAGGTAATCAATCAATTATTATCTCTCCTTCCTCTTTTCACTCACATCCAAAACTTATTTTTAATATTTTTGTTTTTATGATGTTAGGCCACAGGAGCTAAAAAACTTCCTGATGATGCCAACAAAAAGCATCCTGTGCAGTTATTAAATCAAATTCGGCCTGGCTCTCAATATTCTGAATCTCGTGAAGGAGCTCCACCTAATCTTACTTTTAAATTTACAGTTTCTGTGGATGGTCAAACATTTATGGGTGTTGGTGAGTATAAGTTCTATCAATCTCATTACAATTTGACTATATTCTGTGATGATTTATATATATTTTATGAGATAAAGCAAACGTTCCTTTATTTATTTTTCTTTCTGTTCTAGGTTCAAACAAGAAAGATGCCAAAAAAGAATGTGCTAAACATGCATTAGAGGCTCTTGGTGTCAAATATGATTAATTGCTTATTATTTTCAAAGAAGTGGGGCATAAGAAGTCATGTTTGATATCAATATTTTTATTAGTTTCATTACATCAATAAAGATATTTTTTTTCCTTTTTTTTTATGTTTTGTACATAATGTAATACTAATCTTGGTTGGTATTATAGATCTTTATTTAGAGGATTTGTCTGTACAGTCAATAGTATATAATTTTTTTTATTAACCATTATAATTGTCATAAACGTGATTTATATATATATTTAAAATTAATGTAAAATTATTACTTTAGTCATATTAATGTGTGGGTTATTTTTAAAAATAACAATGATGAATTTAACCTGTGACTATTTGTTATAATCTGTAACTGTTTATAAGAGTATGTTAAGATGTAGCTGATAAATGTCTAGATATTCTTATTTTAAATTTGATTGACGTCTTAGTAAGAAATAGATTTGCATTATAATAGTGATTACGAAATACTGAATATTTATATATATGTTTATATATATGTCACTGTTTTACTTAGTTTACTTTATCTTATGTTTTTATTTAAACACCAGTACTGTTTAAAGTATTTTCAAATCTAATTTTAACTTATATGGATATTAGAATAATATATGTTATTTTTATTTATTTGACTGATACGCCAACATCTTGATAAAGTTGAGGCATATTTGAGTGAAATAAAATTTTACTGTGAAGTATGTTCTTGGTCATTAATTATATTCCTCCTTATATTAGGAACAGTATATATATATATATATATATATATATATATATATCTCAATTAAATCAATGGTTTTGTATGGAATTATTTATCACAATTTTCTATATACTAGAACCATCTCTTGGTTAAGGTTTGACAAATCTCAAATTTAATAAATACAACCTAACAACAGTAATGAATAAAAGTGATTATAAATACTGCTAAGTTTAGCTTCCTCACTATTTTCATCAGATACACAATTTCCTATACGTAAAGGTGTATAAATTTTTGTTTATAAAAATCTTGGAAGCTGCTTTTTAAATACAGTAATTTCTCAATATTCATGAGTTTGATATGCAAGAGTTTTTCATCAGTGAATGCTAAAGAGACGTGTGTTGCTTATTTGCCTATTACTGATAAAGAAATCTGAAACTTTACAAATCTGGGTACAGTTAGTGTTATAGCATGGTTGTACATATACTATTAGGTTCATTTTCACCAGTAAAATAAATGGAACAAAAATTCAATTTTGTTTTTGCCCTGTTAAGAAAATTGATATTTTCCATCAGTCAGAACAAAACCAATTTTAAGAAAAAATAGTGAACTAAAAAATTACAGGAAAATGTGGCTTGTACATTCTTAAATTTATTTACTCACTGTTCAACAATAACTAGTTAAAGAAGCTGTGGAATATGACCCATGAATTTTGAGGGGCAAATTGAGAGACCAACCAGTTTGAGCTTCAAAAGAAATTATATTTAAACGCTTAAAATTGCAAGAAGCAATCAGTGTTTTTTTCTTTGTTGGCCTTCTTAAAGTACATTTACAAAGAATAAGAAGGCATTGATGACCTTATACTATGTCTATGGTGTCTATGGAAAATAATCAGAGCAAATGTTAAGATATTAGTTAGCATAAAGTCAAAGAAAAAGGCATGCCTATGTGAAAGATGTGGATGGGATTCCCTGTAATCTATGCAAGATGATCCAAGTTCCAAACCTCACTATCAATGAAAATTACAAGAATTTTAGTAAGAGCAGGTGTCATGTCAGTCACATGGAATCTATAGTTTAAATTAAATTTTTTGATATAGCTTTACATGTTTCTAATATTCTTATTTTTAATTTATTGGAATTAAATGAAATTGGTACTAAGCACTAGCAGATCCAGGATTTAATTTTGGGAAGGGGGCTTCAGCCTGAAAACTTTTTTCATAAAAATAACGATAATTACTTTGAAAAACGGAAAGAAACTATATGAAATGGTGTTTAAGTGATTCCTTAAGTCCTTTTAAATATAATTACACGAACAATAATACTTTAAGAGGTATTTTTTTATTTTTTTTCCATGCTAATATTTTACCATTCAGCCCGAAAGCCCCCCTTAGATCCACCCCTGATACTAAGCAATTTGTACTATATTCTCAATTTTAGGGCTAATCAAACTATTCCTTAAATCAATACGTTTGCAGATTGGAATGCGAGAGTATTTTTTGAAAGTAGTAAATAGAAATTGATACCAACTTGATCACTCAATCAACTTCCCTCCAATTATAAGTACGGTTTTGGAGATTAATGAGTATCAAGGAAAGCACGTTTGTGTATTTAAGGCAACGCAGCGGACGAAGTTCAACAAAATTCATACAGCATTTTTTTTTTTAAATACACACCTTTCTTCCAACTTCAAGCCAAATCAAACGAGCCGTTTCTGAAATATGGGCATATCTAAGAAAATACATTTCTTGTGTAAGAGAAAATATTGGATGGAATTTGTTGAAACTGATACGGAACAATCAAGGAACCAAGTCCCAAAAGCCTCAAAATTTTCATGAAAATTGTGCAAGCGGTAGTAGATGATATGCCCGTCACATCAATTTGACTACCGAACAAGGCTGGGTTGCCTGGCGGATAAACGCGTGTGCTAAATACTAACTAGTTACTTGATACAATTTTTTTTTTTTGGTTCTAACCTTTTAAACTATAGGAGAATTTCTCGGGCCAGTGAGTGAGGGCGGGAGATTAATGTCAGATCAAAAAGTCCTTGCCACCGAAACGCGAACTCGGTATTATTTCATCACATTACCTTCTATCCAGGTTGCCAGACACTCGCGTTAGCCCGCTCGGCCATCTGTCCCCCTGATGATAAACAGACAGAATATGATAAAATAATAACGTGTTCGCTTTCTGGTGAAGGCGTTTTCGATTCTGAGGACAATATTTTTTTTGCTCCTGCTAGAATATTAAGCCGGGAATCCACTATGTTCGTGAACCTATGGCAATCCGCGCTCCTGCAACACTAGATGGAGACGGGGCTTGCGAACACGGCTGCTCCTAAGTTTTTACGTGTTCGCTGAAGGAACCAGTCGACCGATTTTTTTATAATGTTGTCAAATGACAATAAATTAATTGATGGATGATAATTAAGTTATTAATTTGTTCATATTAATAATAACTTATTAATATGAACAACAAATTTATGACAATAAATGTAAACACTATAAGTTATTAATGTGGACAAATTAATAACTTATTATTAATATGAACAATAAATTTATGACAATAAATGTTAACATTTATCAATATTTCGAATTAGTGATATACAAAACTTGAGATGAATATTTTTGTTATAATTAATAAGAACTAATAGTAATCTATTGTTACTAATAATTATCCTTTTTTGTTCTTTTATTTTTCTTACTTATTTTCTATTTTCAATATCCTCATAGAAAAACTATCATCATATTTTTACAAATCTCAGTAGGTAATTGCATAGCACTTCCATGTATCTCTGAATTTTTTACATCTTATTTATTCATTTTTTTATAATTTGAATCTTTAGGATTCATGGGTGTAGAATATTTGTCATGTAGTTTGAAATGAAGACACACCTTTTTTGTAAACACCTTTTTGTATAAAATTAAATTTATCTCTTAAACTGTTTATCATTATGTAATATTTTAATGTAATTTCATTCAACATTTTTCCAATACAGTTACTTTATTTATGTGCTACAATTAATTATTTTAATATGTTTTGTATTTAATTTTAATTTCTAACAAGCAGGGGCACCTATCCCCAAGGTCAATGGACGCATGAACTCCTGTCCCCGCTCCCAAAAAATGTTATTGGTTTACTCTTTTTAAAAACAGTGCAAGTGAAAGTAGAATTAGAAAAAATGTAGATTATATATCATTAAAATTACTGGGGTATGGTCCATGTGTTTCCCCTAGTTCCCTGGTTCGAAACTTTTCGCTCCGAAAATGTTTAACCTCGTGCCCCCTCAAAACTTCAAAATTTGCTTCCCTAAAAAATTTTGATGGCGCCATGAAACCCCCTTCTGGGCACCCCTGCTAACCAGAAGCAAGCGCCCCTAAAGATCGACTGGCGCCCTCGGGCAATCGCCACCCTATGGCCGGCACTGCTCTCGGTAGTGAGCAAGCAAAATAACCATTGGTAGTGGATTTAAAATGGAACATGACTAAATAATGAAATTCCTGACAATCAGGAGTTTGATAAAGATAAATTATTTTAAAATACTTATATTCTCCAAGGAAAAATATGGTGCAACTGTTAGGTTATGCTGACGACATTGATATTGTTGCATGGTCCTTTGTAGCTCTCGAAGGTGCCTTCCTTGATTGGCAAAAAGCTACAGCTAAGATGGGGCTCCACACATTAATGAGAATAAAACAAAATATATGTTTTATATAAAAATACAGGAGAAGGGGAGAATTCCCGAAACCAAAGAATATCTCTTGGCACTTACACCTTTGAGAATGTCCAACAGTTCTCTTATCTGGGATCTCAAATTACAACAAAAAATGAGACGTCAATTGAAATAAAACGGAGAATAGTAGCTACAAATATATGCTATTTTGATCTACTTAAGCACATGAGAAGCTCACTACTTAGTAGACGTACAAAGCTGCAGCTCTTTAAAACGCCCATCCGGCCAGTTCTTACCTACGGTAGCCAAACATTGATCTTAACCAAAAATGACGAAAAAGCTTTTGGTATTTGAAAGGAAAACCCTTAGAAGATTATTTGGCTCTGTAAAGGAGAAGCTGGGTTGGAAAATTCGGTAGAATAGAGAGGTCTGCAAATTGTTTAATGAACCTAATGTGGCAAGAATAATAAAATTAGGAAGGTTGAGTTGGGTAGGACACATGGCTCGGATGGAGGGGTCTGAAATCCCGATAAGAGTGGTTGAAGAACCATTAAACTATACCAGGAGAGCTGGCAGACCGAGATTGAGATGGACAGATGGTGTGGCAGGTGAGACTAAAGACCTGTTGGGAGTGGCCACAAATGAACAGTGGCCGCACAGAATAGAGAAATTTGGCGGAAGATCATTGAGGAGGCCAGGACCCACTGAGGGATGTAGAGCCATTATGATAGGTAGACGTCTACTATCAACATTTTAAATATGTCCGTCTTACAGGACACACTGTATACTTAAGTAAAAGTAAAAATACAAAGCGTATTAAAATAATTAATTTTAGCCTATTAATACAGCAGCTGTATTAGAGAAATATTGAATGAAATAAAATTTAAATTCTGCATAATATAAAACAGTTTAAGAAATAAATTTAATATTTTTAGATAGGATTTTCTCTTTACTCTAAGTTATCTCATTTGTTCTTTCTTTTCACGTATTTGTTATTAATTTAAAAAATACACTATCCTAATTCCATTTCTGTGACCTTGTCTATATGATCTACGATTTTTAAATTCAACTTTCGTTTAAGTAGAGCAAAAAATACTAGGAAGGAGATGTAAGGGAGATTCATGCGCCATCGACCTTGGGGAGATGGACGCTCCTTGTATGTATCAAACTTTTATTATTTATAATTTAGATTTCTTCATTGATTTCTTAATTAACTACTAATTTCAATCGATATTCATTTGTTTTTAATAAAATTGTCCTGCTATTGTAAAAACATTTTAAATAAATGTTTTTTTACAATTCTGGTAGATAATGACATTAATTGAAAGTTCGTCTTTCCTAAAAAAGTAAATTATTAAAAACAAAAATCTATTGTGAAATGTCTTTATACATTTGATATTAATAATATTAAATAACCAGAAGTGAGTTTTTTGTTTTTGAGAAAATCCGACTGGGTTTTTTTCCCACTTCCTCAGTCTCAGGTCTCAAAATTTAGAGTTATGGAGATTACTTCTTTGGTTGGTAAGGGCAATAGACTAGTCCATGCAAGTTAAAAGTTTAAAAAAAACAAAAACGCATGGCGTTTTAACTTGAGATGAATATCAAAAAATGTATCAAGGTCTGTCTATGTACTTTCGAAATACTAAATAAATAAAAAAAATTTACTGCGTACATCTAAATATCGTTTTATTCACTGCATTTATTAATTTCTCCATACCATCGAATCTTATATTTTTACATTGAGCTATCTAAATCAGGTTCACAAGTTTCAAATTCATCAACCATTCCAAGTAGATCTGAGATTTTCATTTTATTTATTTCTTTCGATACTTCTGTAATTGTTTCTTCCAAAAATGTTTCACTCATGCTGTAAAAACAGAAAGTTTGAATAGTTAATTATGAATTAATAATTACACCGAAGTTATAGGTACGAATTCTATAAACACAAATCTTTTGTGAAAATAACTCCACAAGAAACAAAAAAAACTGTAAAAATAAGTGACATCAAAAAAGATATCGCTAGGAAAGGAGCCTCGGCACTTAATAAAAATGTAAATCTTTACAATCTGTCACGGAAGGATCCGCCATTTAACGCTCATTCCGGTAAAGTCTGCTCGAGTCGACTAATTTTTGCATTTGGATTAAAATATCTCAGAAACTGAAAATCGGAACTGCATTTTGTAAGCGAGGGAAATGTTAAGCATTTCATCCTCTTTGTTATGAACTATTATTCAAAATTGTATCTTGAAGCGACACCACGGTGCTAGAGAGTCGGAAAGGGAAAAATATAGCGCCAAGAAACCACTGTGGCGACTGTTCTCAACATTTGGACTAAATATCTAATATACCAATAGACACATCGAAGCTTTAGTTAATTTTTATAAATGGGTTTAGAAATTTGGGTATGTAGAAAGATCCAAATGAAAGCAAGATAGGGAACAACGATTAAAGAAGTTTTTGTTAGATACTTAAGAAATAGATTTCAATAAAAATATTCAATGCATATTTTAGTTATCATAAACGTAATGTTTCATTTTTTTAATTATTATGCAAACAAATATCGGCCAGAGAAAAGTTTACCAGAGTAATTTATACACGATTATAATTGTAATATTGTAAATGTTATTACTTTGCGAATATATATTTTGTTACTTAAGGCTAAGTAAAAATATTTCACCATTTCATTCTAAAATATATAGAAAAGATTGGTTTACTTTAAGTATATTTACAGGTATAATGTTCAAAACAAGTACTGTTTTATCGATCTGGTGATTAAAAATAATCGGGTAACCAACAAAGTACATATTACGTTTTATCACTTGTTTTAAGTTACCGAATATTATATACAGGCCACCATAATCGAATGATGGTTAAGATAGGTGGTCTTCAATTTTTAAAATAAAAGTTTAAATAAGAAGTAAGTAAAATAAGAAGTTTGGAGACCTCGATTTAGAATGCTGAAACTTTACCTTACAACAGTATTTAGCGTATTTTTTTCGTATAAAGGAATATTCTTTTTATACTTCTTAAAAGCACGTCTATATTTCACCAGTTCATCACATAGAATATTACATTCATCTAAAAAAAAAAAAATAATAATAATGATCAATTGTAAATGAAATGAAAAATACCTTTATTATTTTGGCACTAGTGTATCTTTGGAACAAACTATAAATACAGAATATAAATAAAGATAATGTAAAAATTAATTGCAATAAACAAGTAAAAATTAATTGTAATGCATAAAACTGGGAATATTATATATGCTTTAATTGGGAATATTTAAATAAACCGCTTATCTTTTGAAACATCATATTTTCTGATGAAAACAGATTTAATTTGTTTCAGTCTGACGGTCAGAAGGAAGAACTGAAAAAGCGAAATGTTTTCGTGGGGTAAAACACGGTGGTGGTCATAGTAAGGAGTCGAGATGTGTTTCATTTAGATGTAAATTTGAACATGCCAGGCTGTTATATTCAATACAAACAATAAAAGTTTCGTTTTATGCTGTAACCTGGTCACAAGAGATCGCAGGAGATCGTGTTTAGCGAAGCATTGCTCCCATTCCTTATCTTTTCATCGTCTTTTCATACTGGAAAAAAGAGGATGAAAATCCAATTATTAAATTCAAACCTCTGAAATTCATTATTGTGTAAGATATATAGTTGGATTGTATAGTCACTGTTTAGGATAGATCCTACCTACCATAAAACCTCCGCGTTGCTTTCTACTGTGATCATTTACTTACTGTCAGTTTCTAGTTTTATTATAGGAACATAACTAATCAACGATGTGATATCATCCTGGAGGAGATTTTGTTTCCTTTAAAATTCCATCCGAGTTGGAGCGAACGGTAAATGCTTGTGGAGTTGCTTAGACGTAACTGCCAGAATTGACAATATTCGATTTCAGAAATTTTAGTTGCTGTTGAATTCGACGAAACATAAATCATTTTTAAAAATCTGTTACCTTATAATGATTGCAAGAGATGTAGTAAAAGGAAGAGTAATGTTCTTACAGGTAAATTTGAATTTACTTAATGTTATCGTATACTAATGGCTTACTTGCGGGTGAAAGATTGTCTCCTTCAAGAACATTAATTCCTGGTTCTATATTTTCTCTCTGATCATCATCCTCACATTTTATATAAACCAGTTTTACGTTTTTCGGCACTGTTCTGAAAAAAAAAAGTGTTGAGATACTAATGAGCAATGAAAGATACTAATAAAATATTAATTTTAGTGAAGTTAGATCATATCCAACATTAATTCACAATATTACAAGCTAGAGAATCTCTTCTCCTCTCCTCCTCTTTTAGGCAACACCAACAACCAGTATGATAGTAACAACAACAGAAATATAACTAAAATTAATAATCAAAAATGTTGAAATTGGAGTTAGTCATTCTGTCAACAAACAGTATGAGTTTTTCAGTTGACAGAATGAACATCAAATTTCAACATTTTGAGTAAAGTCATTTTTGTGGTATTTCTAGTTGCAAAATTAATAATATCTGTACAGACATCGAGTGAGTTGAATCCAGAATGGGTGATTGCAGTGTTGAAATATAGAACTGTGAATAAAGTTATATATTTTTCCACTAGAAATATAACTAAAATTAATAATCAAAAATGTTGAAATAGGAGTTAGTCATTCTGTCAACAAAAAGGGGTCCGTTAATATAGTTTGCTGTATATATCAATATGTTCATTGTAGGATTGGAAGTTAGGAGTGGGGTAGCCGAGTGGACAAATACTACATATCAGTATTACGGGTCTGCTTATCGTTGTGTGAGTTAGGAATGGGGTAGCCGAATGGACTAATACTACGTGTTACTTTACGGGGCTACTAACTAATAATACGTGTACACAGCGCGTGGCACGGCACAACGGATCACAGATAATTTGATAAAAATGATTAAGAGTTCGCTAAAAATGATGCTCGAGGGGCTTTTAACACTAGCATTAATTCCCCGCCCTCAGTTACAGTTGGGATGTTATAGCAAATTTTTCGCCAAAATCGGCTTACCGAAAGTGGCACTTTATATTATCGAATTTACACAATTTTCTCAAAAATGGCTCCAATGATTTTGATTATATTCGTTTAATTATATCGATATATAGTTCGATATCAAAGGAAAATCAGTGATCTTTGATATCAGATAGTTATCATCCTCATTAAAATATTCTCTCTGCAGGGCTTAGATTACAAACGATCGAAATCTCATCTAAAGTACCTTTCATTTTGCTTATTTAAAATAATTACCATTTCCTATCATTTCTAGTGATACAAAATGATTAAATATACACTTTGAAAGCATTTGCTAATTAATTTAAGAAGAAAAAAAGGATCAGTATCTAACAAAGGTACTAACAAAGGCCGCTCTGAGAATCGCGTATGTTGCGTTAGCATGGTTGGAAGTTTACGGTAGTTAGGGAATGGAGTTAATCCGTAACAAATAATAATATTAATTTAACCTTTATTTTAATGATTGAGTTTGTTGATTGTGTCAATTGGTGCATCATATATTGATAATTTCCATAACTCGAAGGACAAAAGGATAAGCTATCTCTGATAGCTTAGAAGTAGTTATCTTAAAGGCACCGACTGTACACAAGACCCATTATCAGACTTATGGGAACAATAACAGATTTCAGCAAAAGGGCCTTTCTCACGAATCTCGTATCAATACTAAAGGATAAGAATATCACATGTTAATAACTCTTCTTAACTCCAGCCCTTTCCCAGGTTTCCTTGACCTCCCAGAATTCTTTCATCACTTGCTGTTCTAGGATATATTATAACCTTTATGGTCCTATGGACTCAGCACTCATGCAGTTACATTCTTGAAGTCATACACTTGTCAGGGGACCAAGATCCATGATCTTGTTGTCATACTCTTGTAGGAGACCTGGAGTGATCTCTTGTAGTCAACCCATATATTTATATTATTAATACAAGTATTACTAATAAAGTCCTAACTGCCTCCGATTTATTAAATAATTACTTCAGAACGTGTATAATTGGCTATATAATAGAGGAGGAATCCTCAGATAGAAATAGGCGATAGTTGATATTTTTTTTTTACAATCGACAGTTCGTTAGTAACGATAGTTCACTAAGTTCTTGCTACTGGCTTTAGGAAGATTTATTTTCAATGATTTTTTTTTTCTTTTTCTTTTTAATGATGTATGAACTTCGTCATAATAATTAACATTTTTGTTGGTTAAATTCTTGAAGATTTATGTTTATATGAACACTAAAAAATATTTTATATATATATATATAAGATTTTTCCAATTTTAACATAAAATGTATTGTTAATAAATTTACAGTACGTTTTCGATTGTACTTGTTGATTCTGATATTAATTCAGAGATGTAATAAAATACTTACCAGATATCTAACACTTCCGTTAATTAAAAAAACTATATTTCTTAATCCAAATTATGAGCAAAAAAATTAATGATATAATTAAAACAAATAAACACATCACTCCAATAAAAAGAAAAATAGTTTGTTTGGAATGTTCATACTTTTCAACAATTGGTGTTTCCGATATTTTTTCTAGTTTATTTTCATAGGGTAAGGTTGTTTCTGTACAGCACAATTTTGGATCAAGATCTGGAAGTACTTTATTATTTTGAAACTCTCTAGAAATGTCCTCAACCTGAAATTTAAAATAAAATACTGTATAACCATTATAAATACAATAATAACAATATAATAAGACTAGATTTATTACTCTTATTTTAATCAGGTCCCTCATACCATTACACCGAGATCTTGTACTAGCTCGTAGCCATTCCCAAGTGATATGTATATTAATATCATGATGATAGATATTTTATGGTGTGAATTGCTCTGACAGATCTTATTACACCACTATGGGAATCAAGGGGGGCTTCGCGCTGAAGTTCTTTCTTACGTCTCTCCGTTTTCCTCCCATCAAATACATTATTTTTATTTCTATGATCTGAGCCAAATATATAAACAATCGCAATATGTTGTTTCTTAAAATTTTAATACACGTACTTCAGCAACTAATTATTACCATAAGTCAAGAAGAATATTCTTAAAACCTTTAATCTTACTCTAACTACTGTTATTAAAAAGAAAAAAAAGCTAGCTCCCCAAAATTAAATCCTAAATCTGCTACTGTATTATACTGAGGTGTTTCAGAAACAGGTTATTGAACGATAGTTGGTAATCTTAACGTCACCTCACAATATTCCTTCACCATCGCTTTTATTTTATTAGTTCATAATAAGTATATAATAATATATCACTAAAACTTGTAAGTATATAATAATTTAGAAAGCCATGTAAAGTCAGAAAACAGATACATAAAAAAATTATAAAATTTTATAAACCTTGGGATGGGTCGAATATTTTTCGACATAGTATCACAAAAAAAGGTTTCATTGAAATTGGTCACTTCACCTTGTAATTTCGATGTCACAAGAACCTATTCCCCTCCACTTCCAAGATATTTTGTTGCTCGCTTTTCTTAAAAACAGAGGTACCCGAAGGTATAATTAGAAAAATCGTGGATCATATACACTTTAACTTGCTGTGGTCTGATCCATGTTTTCCTCTTTTTCATTTCGAAAATTGACGACCCCACCGAAATGTGCACTCCTCAAAAATTCAAAAACTCGCCAAAATATGGTCCCTCAAAAATGTTTATATCGCAAGTTGCACCAGCAAATCCTCTGGGCACCCCTGCTTCTCCCCCCATCAAAACTGGACTGGAAAACCTCAGGATTTCCCCCAGTTATTAAGAGAAAGTTAACCATCAATTTCTGAGGTGTTTCCCCTTTTTTTTGCGGGTCTTGAAATTACAAGTGTTTTTTTTCCTCTGATTTTACTATACTATAAAATTAAATAGAAATATATTTAGTAAATATTAATTACTAAATCTTTAGCATGTGTTCTAGAAAAAATCATCTGGAAAACTAAATTGTGGTAGTTTTCTATTTAAAATTATAACCTATGTAAAGAAATTGTGATCTTTAGTTTTTAGTTAAGCTCATTTTATGATAAGGAATACTTTGTCTTATTTTTAGCAACTGACTTAGTCATTCCTGTATTTTACAATCATTTTAAATGTCAAAGCAGTCTCCAATGGATGTATGTATCCTCCAAAAATATTTGATAGCAATCATCATGAGTAGAAATGGATTTAAATTAAATTAAATGTATTTTAGAATACAGAAAATAATGTAAAATCTGAAACGATTGAAGACATAATAGATGCCTGTTGTTATTCAAAACCCAAACCACCAGAAGACACTCTGTGTGCTGCATGCAATCGTCCTATCAAAGGAATGGTATGTTTTTTGACAAATGTTTAATTTAAAAATATATCATAGTAATTTTATGATTGTTTTTAGTAAAATTGTTACTTTATATATATTTTTATTATGTATGTATAAGTGAATCTTACACATCATCTTATATATCATAATGGGTTGTACTCCAATGAAACTTGTTGTTGATGGATATTTGATATTTATAGATTGTTCAAGCACTAGGAAAAACTTGGCATCAGGAACATTTTTGTTGTTCGCACTGCAAAAAACCTATCTCAGGGCAGAGATTTAATGTTGAAGAAAACAAGCCATACTGTGAGCACGACTATTCTCAACTTTTTCTTAAACGGTGTCAAGGATGTAATCTACCTATACTCGATGTGAGATAATATTTTTTGCTCAATTAAGTTATCTCCTTATTTCTTTCTCTGTTTATATAATCTTTTTTTAAGGTTGTTGTAGTGGCACTAAATTGTAATTGGCATTATGATCACTTTGTTTGTGCAACATGTGGTACCAGACTAGCACAGCAAGGCTATTATGAGAGAGAAAACAATCCTTTTTGTAAGACGTGCTATGAGGAAAGGTTTTGCCCAAAATGTAAAGAATGTTTAAAGCCTATTAAAGAGACAGCAATAATGGCACTAGGAGAAAAATGGCATCAAGACTGCTTTAAATGCTCTGCAAGTTTCTTTATCCTTTTATATTTACAATAGAGTTAGTATATTTGAAAAAAAAATCTTTAGCAAGGCAAGTATCTAGCAGTATATGTTCAATAATGATCTAGGAATTTCTAATAAGCCTGATATTTTTTAGGCCATAGAAAATTTGTAATTGTTACTTGAAAAACCTGTTTTAAGGCCTATGGTGCAAATAACTTATAGAAATACCTCTGCTTTCATCTAAGTTTATTGTAGATTTTAAAATAATTAATAATTATTGTATATTAGCTAATAATTTGGTGTAAATAAGTACTAATGATATTTTAGCTTTAGGTATTAGCTTGGTTCTTGATTTGGTAATATCAACTCCAAAAAATAGGTATTTGTCAAAGAAAAATTTGACAAACCACAGAACCTACTTTTTATGGTTATTTTTATTTTATCGTTTATTTCAATTTTTGCTCCCTCCCTTATAATTCTGATCCCCAGTAACAAACAATTCTACTGTGGAAATATTGTTATTATTGAGTGAAAGATATGAACAATTAATAATGGGATAATTATCCAGCTCCAATCTGATGATGCCAGCATCTTCAAATTTCTTATACAAAACTTTCTCTTAGTAAATATCATATATTTGTTCTCTGCTTATTTATAATTCATCAAATAGATACCAGGAAGCTGTTCCTTATGCTTTAAGGATAGGCTCTATTCTCCACACAACTTTGCATGTAACCTAGAGCTGTTTCATGTTAAGAGAGTTGGGACAATGGGATTTGTTAAGTTGAATTTAGTACTTATCTCTTTGTTATATATTGGCTTATTGTTACCTCTCATACATATGCTTGTAAAATAAATAATTTTTTTAGCTGTGGTTTTGATAAGAAAGCTTGTGCAAACTAATTTCTAATTTATAAGAATCTTAAATTCATGACGAGGTAAATTCCAGCATGACGAGGGAATTGAAAGAAATTTGGTTAAATATCAAACTATGGTTGCTGATGAAATGGCAATTAAAATATTCTAAGGAGTTACTGCGGAATGATTATTTGGCACATTTTGAGGTGGGTTGTGTAAAGGGCCTCAGATGAGCAGTTAGCCTGATAAATGTGTCACAAAAGGATCTAAACCTTGCAAGCATTGGGACAGAGCACTTGACGTCTCTCAAAGCCCAAGTATATCCAAAAAAATCTCGTTTTAACTTGAAGAGAACACAATGGAAGCCAGGTGACTCGAACATGTAATTATGCAACAAAGGGGTTGGGTGCACGTATAAGAGACCATTTTCCAGTACGAGCTAATTCAACTGATTTTGAGCTCGAATTACAATAAAGATGGCCAGAGGGGAATGATGATGAGGGAAAGCTAATAATGTTCTGTTGGAGTTAGCCTTATCAATGGAGTGTGCTACAGGAGAGGTCTTCCTTACACAATCTGGACAGAGATCCTCTCAAAGTAGATAAGAAAGATAATATCTTTATTATTATTTTCTTATATATTTATTATTATTATAGGAAATTTGTCCTAACTGCTACTGGATTGGGTCTCATGGGCTGAAACCTTGTTTCTCAAGGTCTTGTGTAGGAAATACTCCAAAAGGGGACACTACGCACTTTGTCAAGAGAAGAAGTGTAGTGTGATATGAAAAGTGGATATGAGAAACCAGGATTTTGACCCTGTAAATTATGAGGATAAAGAGATTAAATAAAACTATTATTAAACAGTTCCTACTATTGATCTATACCCTACGATGTTGAGCTATATGGGTATTGCAGCCAGATGGATTTAATTTGGGAGTCTGAATTTATTCTATACTTTATCATTTTGGAACGGAATCAAGGATAAGGATGAAAAGCTCCAAACCTCATCTGCTGTTATACTAGTTTCAAGAAAATTTCACTAAAAGTAGCTGGTAAACTTGGGTGAAGGTAACCTGCGAAAATAAAACCAAATATCAGCCTGCTGTTGTTTTGGTTCAAGAGGATGTTCCATTATTTGGCCTACCTTGGTGTTTACCGTTCAATCTTAGTTTACCCTAAGGATTAAGTATTCATTCCATTATGAATAACTTGAAGGAAGTTCCAGATTTTTAGATGTATAACAGAAAAGAAATAACAACTGACATAGTGAATGTCCTAAAAAGTGGATATGGGGTCAGGAATTTGTGAAAACTTTCATGTAATAATTAACAAGAATACCATACCAGAACAACATCATGCAGACATTTAAGGACCTCGCTGCAAAACTGAGATCATTTCATTGTCATTGACCTTTGTGATGATTTTGTTATGGCCACCCATATGGAGTTATATCGTTATAAAAGGATCCCATTTGGTGATTAGTTCAAATCAGTTCCAACGATTTATAGAGAATTTAATGCATGAGTTGCATTAGAACAGGCCTTAGGGCGGAGCGGCCATTGGGAGCGGCGCCCGATCTTCAGGACTGCTTGCAAGTTAATTACATTTTTTTTTTAATACAAAACGTATTAAAATAATTAGTGTAGCCTATCAGTAAAGCAACTGTATTAAAGAAATGTTGATTGAAATAAAATTCAAATTTTGTATAATATAATTCAGCTTCAGAAATAAATTAAATTTATTTTTTTGAGTGGGGAGAGAAATGACGTGATTGTCCGGGGTGCCGATTGTTGGTTTCCTATAGAAGACATTATAATCGGATGGGATGAAAATCTCCACTTTGAAGCTTTGAGGCGAATGCATGTTGTTAGCTAAAAAATGTCAGTTTTTCCAAAGACTCGTGAACTATTTTAGACGTGTTGATAAACTGGCAGTTCATTCAGCAAAAGAAAAAATGATTACCATCAAGAATAGATAAGCAGCACGACCATCAAATGTGAAAGAACTAACAAGGGGAGGGTTATCGAGTGGGTCACCGATTACAACCAATTTTTTGTTTGGTGATATTACATCCAAAAATATTAGACGCATGTCCCTGCGTTCGTTCCAATAAGTCCTAGGAACCAAGAATAGAAAAAAAAATATGTGTAATTTCAAACAAAATTTATGTCATTTGATTTTGAGCGAAATAAAAAAAAAAAAAAATTGACTATGGTATTAAATGACTTAAAATATATCATGAATTACAAAAACAAAAAGGCACTTCTAGTAAAGTAGATCACTCTTGTAATATAAAAAAGCAAGTTAGATTCGTATAAAAGTACGTTTACTTTCCTTTGAAACTCTTAAATACGAATTTTTGTAGAAATCAAAACTTTCAAATTTTAGTACTTGATTTTTTTTTTTTACTGCGGATAAGTATAGGATTCATTACTTCTCAGGACTTTATCCAAATTCAACGTCAGTATCATCGTTAATTTATAGATTTCATTCCCTTTCAAGTTGGAAATTGACAAAAAAAAAAATTAATTTTGTTTTATACTTTTGCTTCTAATTTGTTTACGAAAGTCGGGCCTGTTCAATTTCGTGTCGCAGTTCCCTAAATCCCAAATATTTTTTGTGTGCATTGGTGGAGTCCTCTTGGAGTTGTGACAATTTTTGCTACCTACAAAGTTTTGAAGGTTCTCAAATTTCATGCAAAAACTTTTAATTTTCAATTGCTATAAAAAATCCTATTTAAGGGTTTTTTGAGGTGCGAAAAATTAATATAAACATTATTTCTCTCTAAAAAAATTACTAATTTGCAGTTTTCGATTTCTATGAAACTTCGTATTTAAGAGTTTTAAAGGAAACTAAAAACGAATCTAACTAGCTTTTTCATGACTAAAATTTACTTGGCCTACTCTATTGGAAGCACGGCTTCTAGCCAGTGCTCCTTCCTCCAATATTCCGAATTATAAAACGAAAAATCTTACGTATTTAGTGCAAATTAACCCAAGTTTGTACGATACCAATCATCCGGATTATATCAGGCCGAAAAATATAGACAAGATATGGAAGGAAATAGCCAAAGAATTAAACATGAAACATGGTAAGTGCAGTTTCTTTTTGTGACATCATATAGAAATATAGAGCAAATAGTTTTGCTTGAAAAATATTAATATCAAATTTAAATATTTTGAGATTAATTTTTATTACTTGCTCAGTGGCGGATCCTGAAATTTTTTCAGGGGAGGGCGCACCTCTGTACCAGATGCTTCCCCCACTCCTACCCATCTCCCCTCACTCCTTAGCTGAATTTAGCCGCTCAAAAGTCCTCTTTAAATGGTTATAACAAAAGCGAACTCTATTTTTATTTGAAGTAAATTTTGTCTTTGCTTACAGTGAACCAATCGTTAATTACTTAAATTAAATAGTTTCTTTGTTATCACTTCCTATTTAACAAAAAACGTGATTTACATAAAAAATCACAAAACTTTAACTTCCTACTTTTCTACTGAAAATCAAACCATTGTTTGTTTTAATTGAGTTCTGCTATAATTTTTTTATATATATATTACATTAGAAAATTCTATGAGAATGAATTTTTCCTATATTTATCTTTTCATTAAGCAGCTGCTTAAAATATTAGTTTTAAAAAGGAAGGCTCTTCGGAGGATATTTGGTCCAGTTAAGGAGAATGGTGAATGGAGAATTAGACGCAACTAAGAACTAGCTAACTTATATATTGTATACAAGGAGCCGGATGTGGTGAAATATTTCCAGATAGCTTCCAATATTCCAGATGAGACCTCAATCCCAACGAAGCTACTGAGCATGGAGTCGGGAGGAAAGAGAAAAGTGGGCAGACCGAAACTGGGATGGAAAATGGAGTAAGTGCTGATGCCAGAATCCATGGAATCAGGAACTGGGGGAGGCTGCTCAGGACAGGAAAACATAGAGGAAAACTCTTGAGGCACCCAAGACCCAGTAATGGGTTGTCGAGCTCGGGATGATGATATTGATTAGAAAATTCATCTTAGAGGATAAATTTTTCCTATATTTCTCTTTTCTATAAATAGGTGTTTTTTTAGAATTTTTTTTCCACCATCCAAGAGAAGGTGCGCCCCTGGCAGGATTCACTAGTGCTGGTCACGATAATGATTTTTTTTTATATTACATTAGGAAATTCGTGTATGAGGATGAATTTCCCCCATATTTCTCTTTTCTTTAAATAAGTGTTTTTTCGGAATTTGTTTCCACCATCCAAGGGAGGGCGCGCCCCCTGGCAGAATTCGCTAATTCTACTCACGATATATATATATATTTTTTATATTACATTAGGAAATTCGTATATGAGGATGAATTTTCTCTACCTTTCTCTTTTCTTTAAACAGGTTTTTTGTAACTTTTTTTCCACCATCAAAGGGAAGGCACGCGCTCTCTGGCAGACTTCGCTACTGCTGGTCACGATGATAATTTTTTTTTATACTACATTAGGAAATTCGTGTATGATTATGAATTTTTCCTATATTTCTCCTTTCTTTAAATAGCTGCTTTTTGGAATTTTTTTCCAAGATTCCAGGGGGGGAGGGGGAGCGCCTCCCGGCTGGATCCGCTAGTGGACTTGCTATAATAATCTGTTTTTACTTTCACTAACTTAAGTATGAAATATATAGTAGTAAGGGAAAATATTGTGATCGTGAAAATTTTCGAATCTCAGTTTTCAACGAAATTCCATGTTTTGAGGTCCCCTGAGTCCAAATAACCAAGTCCCGCAAAATGGTGTATGTGTGGACAGTCTAGCTCAAAAACGAAGTCATACGAAACTTAAATTGTGGATTTAAGGTTTGTATCATCCAATCCAGATACCTATCATTCCATAACAAACTCCAGAACCATCCGAATCCTCTCGTTACAAACCTTGTTTCCTCGTCGATCCCTAATAACCCGCCGAGGCGTCTGAAAAGAAGATGATCTCGTGATCTACTTATGTAAATATATTGTTAGAGTGCTACCAATGGCTAGTTTCTCAACAAGCATTTTCATGTGATTGTATTATTACTGTGTGCACATTTACTAGTTTTATTTTTTATATAATACAGTTGTAAATATCAATGAATAAAAATTAAAAAAAAAAAAATGTTTGTATATGGTTCCGAAGTGAAGGTAACTTTTAAGTTAAAATCGGCTAACCGGAAGTGTCACTTTGTATCAACGATGATACACATTTTTACGATTTTATCGAAAACTGCTCTAATGATTTTGATTAAATTCGGTATATCAGTGTATTATTAAGTTGTTTTTAAAATCAGCTAGGTCTTATCCTCATTGATGTCACTTTACAGGGCTTAAATGCCCAATGTTCATATACGTCTTCCCTAAAGTACCTTTAATTTTCTTTATTTTTAAAAAATGACTCTCTTATGGACAGTAATTATAAAAAACGGCTAAATATAACTTTTGAAAGAATTTGATAATTGAATAAAGGAGAAAAAAAGAAAAATGCTCATCCAGTTTGAAAATGAATCTCCGGAAATAATAGTCAGAAGGTGTATGTATAATATATCGTTGGAAAGCGAAGCATTTTAAACAAAATAATATCTAATAAATACAGTTGTAGAAGGTAACGGAGAGTGACCAAACAAATATAGATAATAATTTCTGAAAACTAATACTATTTAAAGTAAATCATATGTTTCCAAGGAAATTAAATGGAATTTCTTACTAAATGTAAGCGTTTAATTTTTTTTTTAAGTTTAAAAAAAGTATTTAAATTCCGCCGAATCAAGATAATGGCATTGTTTAAAATACTATCTCATTGCATTTGTGTGAAAAAAAAAAAGAAATATAAAAATATTTCATGGATATGTAACCTTAAATAGATTTATTGTAGTTTAATAGCTCTAGATCTGATATTATATTTAAATAATTACGTATGTATCATACTTTTATTCCGAAAAATCATCATGTAACTTTTTATCAAATTAAATTAGTGAATAATTTGATGAATTTTCCTATGTGATATCGCAACAGTATCTACTTACAATTAATGTGACAACTTTTGACCTATTTCTGACAGGTAATGCAAATCTCGTAATTCCATTTTAGTAAGCTTTGCAATGGAAAATAACAGTTAATAACTAATAGTCGTATAATCCATAATCAACCGTTGATATAATAAATAGGATTTTTGTTATTTTAATGGTATTAATGAATTGTCAACTATAAGCGTTAGGCGTTAGCTCGGTTAATAATGCACTTAAAAAAATTTATAATTGCCAGAAAATAATTTAAATTCAAGTAGACCGCTAAGTGAAAGTTGTATGCTGTGCGCACCAGGTTTTTAAAATTTAAAACCAAACTATTTCAACCAAACTATTGCATTACATTGCAAGGAATTAGTTGTTGCCTCAAGCTAATTGACATCTTCAGTTTCATCAGAACATACATTTTTGAGTTTTTAAATAATTATGTGAAACACGACAAGCCAATATAATGACATCAACGATTTTCAACTTGCATACAAAAGGATGCTTGAAAACACAAAACACGAAATAATGCTGATAAGTTGGATGCATGCTAGTCCAGTCAATAAATGGAAATTAGGTGCTTGGAAGATGGACAGTATTTGACTTTACTAAAAGTTCCCGTCCCTACCACTTCCGCTTCATCGTGGGAGACACCGTAAAGGTCACTTTTCCAGATTTTTCCATTTATCTTGAAAACGCAGACGAAATATTGTTGTATAAAAAATTCCCTTCAAAAAGGTTTTTATTAATTTCTTTTGTATCTGTTCGATCTATATATTCGAGATATTCACTACCTTAAATTGACAATTTTTGAAAATTTATTTTCTCCTCACATTTTTTGTTTAACTTGTCTTTTTAACATTACAGGCTTTCGTTCTACAAAAACGCCGTCTGAAAGAAAATTGTAGGATATAATTTTTCTTTAAATCTATACATCCTTTCACAGACTGATACAGGGGAGGCCATCAGCTCGAAGGCCTCCCCTTCTCCCAAAAAAATAGTTAAATGTAATCATGTTTATAATAAAAAATTATCTCTTAAAGTATTATTGTTGGTGTAATTAGATTTAATAGGACTTCAAGAATCACTTAAACACCATTTCATATAGGTAGTTAGTAATCTTTATTTTTTTCCCAAAGTAATCAACGATATATATATGAGTGTGAAAACAAAATCTTTCGGGCTGAAGCTTCTCCCCCCTCAAAAAAAAATTAAATCCTCGATCCGCTAGTGCATCCTTTACATACATGTTATCGTGAAAGACCGAAATCTGGAGAATGTCGACTTTCACCGGCGCATGTCAACATTCACATAGTCGCTTGGTATATGTTGGAAGAATTTGCTAAATTCCCTTATTTCTGACACACCAGTAAATGTCGACATTCACCATGCAATAATGGTGAATGTTGAACATGTGTTGCACTTAGTTTTTGAAGAAGCCATTTTAGAAAGTATTTTAGAGCACTTTTCTGGAGAAAAATAAAAACAATTGTCTTCTCCTCTACTCACAATCAATGGATTTAAATTTTCAAGAAAAATATCACGATTTACAGCAGTATCCATTTTGTATAAATTACGGTATCGGAAAAAAATATTAAGAAAATGTTACTTGCATCATCAAAGCTTGCATAAGACTGACAAAGCTGACTGACCCTCAGCAGAACAAAGGATTCGGCGGGAGAGAGCCAGTCGACTCCTCTCTTTTGGACCTCCACCAGAGAATATCTGTGATTGTCGAAATACATCGGTGAGGGTCTGAATGTAATGAAATATTCGATCTTTTATCGACTTATTGGTATGTTTCGATATTCATCGGTCAAAGTCGACTTTCTCCAATTTCGGTCTTTCACATTTCTATTCTTTTTCACTCCTGTTATGACGAAAAATTGAAAAGTATAAAAAAAAAATTAAAAAAAAAAAATGTGAATAAATTCAGTAGTTAGTTTTTTAAATTTTTCATAATTTTCGCCTTTTTTGCGATTTTCGCCATTATCGCCTTTTCGCCATTTTTAATATTTTCGACGTTTATGTGACTGTCACATTTTTCTCCATTTATTATTTTATAAAAAAATATGAATAAATTTAGTAGTTTAAAGAATTTTTAAATTTTTCATAAATTTCGATTGTTTCGCCATTTTCTCGGTTTTCGCCACTTTCACAGTTTTGTCTTTTTCACCATTTTTTACTATTTTCCTTTAATGTATCATATTTATGTGTATATATATATATATATATAATATTATAGAAAGAAAGAAGCATATACACTGACTTAAAAAAAATTCCACCCACTTGATTTTTCCTTGTTTTCATCTAAAAATATTTCTGTAAAGTTGTATTTGTATATAATACATGGTATTTGTAGATAATACTTAGTATTTATGGAATTTTACAATCTTTTTTACCTTCAATAATCAAAATGTGATTAGGTAAGAAAGATTAGAGAAAAAAAAAAATTGAAAAACGAACCATTATTATTCTAAATGAAATTAATTACATCATCGTTTAGTAGCGCGTGTTTCCTCCTCTTGCCTTCACTACTTCTTGAAGAGGCCTCGGCATACTTTCCACCAGTCGGGAAATGTCCCTTTGCTGGAGGATAGCCCATTCCTTCCGAAGAGCCCTTTCAAGGTCCTGCAGTGTATCAGGAAGTGTTGCATGCGCTCTTATTCGTCTTCCGAGGTTATCCCATAAATGCTCAATGGGGTTAAAATCTGGAGAACGTGCTGGCCAGGCTAAAACCTCAATATTGTTCTGTTGAAGGAACGTCTGCACTATGCGGGCGACATGTGGGCGTGCATTAGAATAGAACGATCGCCGATTTCGTTGAGGATAGGCAACACATGAGGTTCCAAAATCTCATCTACATAGCGAATGGCTGTTAAAGACCCTCCACGAACAACAACCGATTCTGTGCGGCGCTCCATTGAAATCTCAGCCCACACCATTAAGGAACCACGTTGGAAAGGTTGGCTCTGGGAGAGGCTGCATATCTTTCGTTTCTTCTTCTCCACACCCTTTCACGCCCGTCGGGAGATCGAAGAGCGAATCTTGACTCATCTGTAAAAAGTACAACACTCCATTCGTCCATAGTCCAATGGCTGTGTTCTCGAGCAAAAGCCAGCCGTGTTACTCCGTGAGTTCTGGTCAACTCTGGTCCTCTTACTGGACGAAAAGCCATTAATCCATACTCATTTAATCTTCTCCGAGCAGTACGTTCAGAAATTTGCACACCTCGAACTAATTCGAGCTGATGAATCGCTTGAACAACGGTAAGGTGCCAGTTTCGTAAAATTCTCGAAGTCAAAAACCGGTCATCCGGTTCTGTTACCCTAGGCCGTCCAGACCTGGCCTTCTATTGTAAGAACCAGTTTCCCGAAAACGCCTGACAGCGTCTCGTAAAGTTTCATATGGTACTCCGATGACATTAGCTGCCTATGTAATGGAACGTCCATCATCAATAAGTGCCACACCACCCGCAACATCCTCAGCACTAAGAGGCATTTTTAAACTTAATATTGAAAAAATTAAAAGCCTGAGACTAAGAAATGTGCTGCTAGAAACGGCACTGAACTAATGATACTGAATAAACATTTTGATTCCATAGAAAGTAAACTATGGAATCTAGAATCATTTCGTTGAATTAAGGATTAAGGGTTATTGTCCTCTATATTAACATTCCTAATTGAAAATAAACAAAAAGATTACCTATTTATTCATTAAAAACAATAGACCAATTCAAAGCAGAAATATTTTTAGATGAAAACATGAAAAAATCAAGTGGGTGAAAATGTTTTCCTAAAAAATGACAAATGACTAAATATACCTATTTAAGAATAAGATGATAGTGTTCTTATATATATATATATATATATATATATATATAAGAACACTATATATATATATTTCAAGTTTATGGTTGTTTTGTTCTTTGTTTAGGCTTGATTGATTTAAAATTTTTGTAGGTTGAGTTAGGGACTGGTAAACAAATTTTCCTTACTTCTATCGCCATAGGTACTAAACCATTCGATTCAGTACAAAAAATTATACAGATCATCCCATTTAAATTATTTTAAAGAAAAATGTGGGTGAAAAACAAAACGTATGTTCATCTGTATTTTTGGTTTCCTTCCCTCTCCACCTCCTCACAAATTTCAGTAATTAGAAGTCCTGATCCAGTACCAAGCCCTATTATTGATGCTGTGTTTACAGATAATAAAAATAATAGTACATTTTACTTTATTTCACTGGATCCACAAAAAAAATAAAAATAAGACAACTTCGGAGGAATGTTACAATCTTTGAGTCATATTTTCCGTTGGTCAGTGAAATAGAGAACCGAATGATATGATAATAAACAAAGACACAGGAGTCAGATGTCCTGATTGTTATTATTTACAGACTTTTCGGATCAAGTTTTCGGACTTGTTCTACTGTCGATATTTCAATGCTAAGTTTCATGTTGAATGGGAATTTAGTTTTATTATGTAAAATAATAACAGATTTTTATTATAGCGCTGTTTTGTGCCCATTACTGAAGCAACATTTGAAGTTTATAATGGGAAGCAACTGTGTGATAAATGTATAACACAAATTTCGAAGGCAGAAATGATTGCTTCAGGGGAAGGAATATCGACTAATAAGACGCTCCCACTTGATTCTAGTTTAATCCCAGAAATGAGCTCTGCTATAGAGAAAAAAGCTTGAACTACATTTCTTAACTAATAAAAGTTTGGTTTTCCAGAGGATCAGTATCCATTTGTGTTTTGTTTATTTAAAAGTATGAAAAAAATTATTGATAAGTTAAAAAAAGTAACAGTTTAAGTGTCACTAGAATGTTTACAGATGAAATTTTATCATAAAAGTCCCACAAGAACTACCCATACATATTCAAATAGAGCTGGATGTTAAAATTTGTATATGATTTGGTCCAAAATATTTGTTTGAAAGTTTTTCTATAGAAGCTCCTTAATACAAGTTTTCAGAGCTTGAGAGAGATCTTCATGGAAGAAACATCAAGAGAGGGGGGAATATTTTTATCACAAAAAAGTTTTTAAATTAGTATGATTAGGTGTGCACAAACACATTAGTTCATGCTGCCCCCAGAGGTTTCCCTGAAGGGGATTTCATGCTGCAAGTTATGCCATCAAAATTTTTGAAGGTGGTACATTTTCATGTGATTTTGAATTTACAGAGTGAAAAAGCTTCAAACCAGAGAATAAAATTTCTTGGGATGGAGGAAGGGTTTATGTGCATCCAACCTTAAGGGAATGGGCAAACCTACTGCCACAATCATCAAGGAAAAAGTTAACAGCAATGATGAACCATTGGTTCTCCGACTGGAATCCTTATATCACAATAATGAAGGAAAATATTTGGATGAACTTATTACTGATGCCTGTGATCAATGATGTGCACGACTCAGAATTCCGTCCATGTCAATGGACAAGTAGAACGAGAAGATTGTTATTTTTTTTGGCAAGCAAGTCTTCATAGAAGAAGTTGAGCGAGTCTTGCCTGATCTAGAGGCCAGAAAAGAGGATGTTAAATAAAATGATTGTGATGAGGGCTATAATGAAATTGTGAATTTAAAGTTTTTCCTTAGTCAATTATAAAATTCTTTCATAATCTGTATTGAATAATTTTTTATTAAAACTAACAATGAGAGACAGTTTATTATTTAAAATAAAACAAATTAAAACGTTCTTTATTCGTTATTATTTCACCTTATTGAAAAAAATTCTATATGGATATGTGCTCTTTTGAAAAATAAGCTCCTCACTTAATCAAATTATGCCTCCCTGAAATCCTTCTAGCTACTGACTTTTTGCAATTCGATACAGAAAACTACATGAGTTATACAAAATATCATAAAATAGGACTGGTGCTTTAATGGGGCAGTATCTTGGAATAAACACGACCCATTTCCAAATTTTCTAATTCAGATAGCATCTTGATAAGAAAGATATGAAAAAAAAAACAATTTGCACCATAGGTGGATAATAAGTACCAAGGATACCGTTAAGTACCATATTTAGAGTAAAGGTTGAAATATGATGTTAGCATGCACTTTTGTTATGTAGTTCATCTTCCATTCCTAGGATAGGTGAGGTACCCACTTTTTAGAGCCTTTAAATGCTCCGGAAGGGCATACAAATGGCTGATATTATAAAATAATAAAACATCTGCTATAATATTTAGTTCTGAGCCCATGAGTTATCTTACCCACTGATCTAACTCCTACCCCCATTCCTGAGAAATATTGGAAATTTAAAAAAATTCTAATTATTGAAAATTAAAGAAAATAGGTCATAGCTAGTAGTGATAAATACTCATATAAATTGTTAAGATTGATATTACATAAATCCATCTCTATTCTACCATAATTGTTAGGTAATTAGATGTAGAGAAGAGACAGATGATGAGATTCTGGAAGATTCAGTTACAAATGAAACTGGTGACTTTTTTGAAATGTAGTTTCAAGTAATTTAACTATAAATAAATTCTTCAATATGTTATATGTTCAAATTATTTGATAACCATATTCCCATTATACTTATGGGTTTCGCTGATGATCAAGCTATAACCACTTGCAGTGTTGAGGTAGGGGAGAGGGCAATCAATTGCATTCGAGAAATACTTTCTGAGTTGGGACTGTCTCTAAACCCCCAAAAGAGTTCTGGTATTATTTTGGAGAAGGGAAGCTTAATAAAATGAAGGTTTTGCTTAAATACCGGAGATAATAAGATCAATTGAAGTAGGTGACACTATCAAATATCTTGGGTGTCGGTTCTCCAGGGAGTTAGAGTTTGATGATGCTTCTGTAGTTAAGGTAAATCAAAATACGGAAAAATTGGTAAACTCAAGTCTCCTTAAGCCAGAAAAAAAGATTAATATTGTAAACAGATATGTTTTCCAATCCATAATATACCCACTGCTGAAGGAGCAATTGACGAAATGGTCGTCATCACTCTTGGAGTCTGTAGATGTCATTCTACATAGAAGTGTTAAGACAATGATAGGTTTTACAAGCCAATGTGTATACCATGGTGTATGCATCACGGTAATACATGGGCCTGGGTCTTTTGCAGTGTCATTGGAAGGTTCCTCTTCAGCACTGGTCAATTTTCCAGAAATTAACCAACATACCAGATACCCTATTTCAGGTGATTTTTTATTTCGGGGATGAAATTCGAAGATGTGCTGATCTATTAGGCATCTTAGCAAATAATTCAGAAGCTACACTATCAGTCAAAAAGTTAGGCAGTCTCTGAGGAAAAAGTTCTTTGATATGATCCTTAAAGTGGCAAGGAATTTTTGTCTCCCATTTTCAATCGAACCCTTGGATCAATCAGTTTATTTACGATGGAAAAGACCTCACAGACTCAGAATGGACTACCACTATAAAATTGAACATTAACTATGCTTCCCTCCACGGAGTACCAGGGACTATGAGCCAGGCCAACGGAGATGTTGGACTTCTTTGCCACAAAGGTGGCTGAGAGCCAGAAATCTCCTTTATTGAGCAAATATATGAACAACATGCTCCTTATAACACGCTGCACAATAATATAAAAAAACAATTATTCATACACATGAACAAGTTTAGATGTTTACTCGAAGTTATTTTAGTGTTTAATGCACCAGAAAAGAAGGTACTTATAGTGGATCCCACAATCAGGTTTGAAACAAATGATCAAGACCAGGACATTAAGGTGCAGA
This sequence comes from Nezara viridula, assembly GCA_928085145.1. Lineage (NCBI taxonomy): Eukaryota > Metazoa > Arthropoda > Insecta > Hemiptera > Pentatomidae > Nezara > Nezara viridula. Next base: position 117,998,108 of record OV725080.1, read on the forward strand.
TTGAGAAAGAAGAAATTTATAATGCATACCCTACTTAAAAGAAAACAATCAGAAGGATGAATTTGGAGAGAAAAACTTCTCAATTAAAGGTCTGTGATTCGGAAGTAGAAGAACCATCCCTCATAATACAAGTGATTTCTTGCAGAATCTCGGGGTTGGAAGGGAGCAGATGGAGATGATGGTGAAGACTATTATTTTGGACTCATTGGGGATCCCCCATCGCCACATATAATAAGCTTTGCCTTCACTTGTTCGTTTCTGTATACTGGTTTTTTAATATATTTATTATGGTCAAATGGTCCTATTTAACTCTTTTGTTCTAGTTTTAAATAATGATTCTTTGACTGATGAGTATGATGTGTGTGTTATTTAGCAACACAAAACAGTTGAGTAGCCATGCAATATTATTATTGTAGTTCTCTCTCTCAATTGTGGAAGTCAGTGGTTCTGAGCTTGTTATTCTCAAAGTATATTAAAGATGTATTTTATATTTGTATGTTATTCCTTCAGATAGTGATTTAACTTCCAAGCAAGTGCTTAATTTAGCTGAAATATAGCAACACAATATAATGTAATTATATAATGTTATATGTATGTTTATATACAATTTAAAATCTATATACATACATACTGAATAAAATCTATGACAAAGTTTTTAGTATAGTTTTAAATTTCTCTTGCTATTAAAGGAATAAATCTTGATGTTTTATTTTCATTATTTGTTTGAAACAGAAAAACAGTTTTGTGTTTAGTTGATGTATATAGTTTCTAAGAATAGATTTGATTTAGAACTATAAAACATTTTAAGAACCATACTAATTTATTTTTCAAATAATTTGGTGGAATTCATTTTTCCAGTTCTTTCCAAGAAACATGAACATTTCAATTATTTGTACATAGTTATTTCATTTCTTCATAGATATTCTGTGTTATCTTAAAATAGTGATCATTCTGTCTTTGAATTTACCTGTTATTAAGTATATTTTGTTGCATTAGCACTATAATATAAATCATTTAAAGGGTTAACATGTATTAACATTATTTTTAATTACTAGTACATCCATGTGATACCTCTTAGATATCTACCCTTCTTCTAGAAATCTATCCTTCTTCTCCCTAATAAATTTAAATATAATTGATGTTAGGGAAACATGTTTATCTTGATAAATAATATCATAGTATTAAGAAAACTGCATTCAATGCACAGAAATGTTCAAACTATTTACTGAATACTGACTATGATGAAGTAACAGTTTACTGAATAAGTAATTATCATTATTCTCCTCTTGTACCATTTACAAAAATTAAAACCAAAATAAAAAATAAGAATCAAAATTGGTATTTGTCACTCTCTAAATGAAATTGTCTTTCTTTTGGCAATTTGTTTGTCAAAATCCATCACCCCTGAGAACTTTAAAAGTTATCTATATCATAGAATTAAAGTACAGTAATGGTTAAAAAGTAAAACTAGTTTAGCGTAAGTTAAGATTATTTCTCTTTTAAAAATGTTTAATCATAACAAATCCTGATTTATCGTTGGTGGTTTTTCTTAATTCATTATATCTACTTAGTTCCAAAATATATTGAATATTCACTGTATTTGGATTTTTCCACTTGAACAGAATTTCTTTAATTTAACCTTTTACTGGCTCTTGGTTTCCTGAGGAATCACATATTTTAATAACCGATGATTTTGATTATTTGCGCCATCAAGGCATTTCAAGCTAAAACCTCTTGGGAAGCTCTCATTGAGAACTACTAATTTAGACAGTTCAAATCCATAACCATTAAGTAAGTTATCCAATTAAATTCATTATAGTTTAATTTATAAACTTCAAATCAGATGTAAAATAATTTTTTTTTTTCTTTTTTTTAGTATTATTGTAAATTTATTTATTATTACCTATTTATAAAACTTTCTTTTTTTTCTGAACTTTACTGAATTGTGAATAGTTTCTGTTATAAAATATCTTTGTAATAAAAATAGTTGGTTAACATATAATTTGACAAAAAGTGAAAAAAGTATTAAGTGCAAATTACAAAAACTTACTATTGTCCCTTCTCTGCTAATAATTTCAATCATTGTCTTTGGTTCTTCAGTTTTAATTGGATTGAAATTGGCTCGGCGTAGTTCCGCACCTGGCCTTTGTTTCACTGACATCATAAAGTTTATAGGCTTGATCATATCTTGTTCTTGGTCCAATTTCTTGCCCTGTTGTTTTTATTATGCTTGTATATTGCACATGTTCATAATTTATCATATTCTGCTTAGAGATATTTCTATTTAAGATGCTGATACAATTAAAAATTACCTAATGATGATTTGATTAAAAATGATTACGATATATAGTTTTATTTTTAATGATTATTGCATAGGGGGCTTGATTTATATGGCACCAAAAACGTCTGTAAACACTGGCCTCACACTTTTTTTTCAATAAACCATTTCATTTAATAATAGAAGCATTCATTTTTACTTTATATAAAGTACTCAGGGGTCATTGCATGCCAAATCATCCAGGACCCGTAACCCATTCCCTCAGATCTTAATGAAAATTTGTAAATATTAAGTAAATATACATGTAAGTAAAAATATCAAATTTTAGCCAATTCTAACGATTAGTTTCAGAATTATGGGTTTTTAAACTTTTGAAATATTTGAAGTTGGGAAGACATTTGGGACTCGAAACCAGCATGTACCTGTTTGGTTTTTATTTCTAAAATCAATATTTATCGACCAAGATCTTTCAAAATTTATTCATTTGTCATAAAGTTCATACAGAATCTGCTGATACCATAAGTTTTAACATTATAATCTTTCTTTAATTTAAACAAATTCTTAAACATAATTTTTCAAAAGAGTGATAAAAACATCTAGAACTATCTGTAGCAAAAAAATCTCTAAATACCCTATACAGCCATGTATTAATGAAAACAGCATAAAATTCACTACCAAATGCAAAAATAATATCAGTGGGCTTTTTAGTTTACTAAAAAGAGCATACAATTTTCTATCAGATGATGAAATAATATTTTTGGAATTTTGAGTTATAAGAGAATTATTATAATGTAAATAAAAAGAAGTTTTTGCGTGATGAGGAAATGGTGTGCTAATCAATATCGAAAAATGCCTGTAGCTAAAATCTCTCTCTGAAAGCCCCAATAGAACCATATATTACTGAAAACAGGATGAAATTCTCTATCAAATAAAAAAATAATATTAGTGGGATTTGGAGTTTGAAGAGTTATATTATAATTTAAATCTAATACATTCAACTTTAATTTATCAGTTATATATACAAGTAAAAATTGCTATAATATCTCTCCGAATACAACCGTATTCACCATGACCGAATACTTGAAACAGCATGTAATGCTCTTCCAAATGATAAAATACGATTAGAGGGAAGCATTAAGTTTAATGAGATTTATTTTAATGTTAATAAAAAAAAAATCTACCTATCGCATTGTCGATATGGTCAACAAAATAATCTTTGCATTTATTAAATTAGAGAGTGAATGACTCCTTAATTGTTTAGAGGTAGAAGTCAAAACTACAGAGGTCAAAATATATTAAAATGAGATACTGGAGTGATTTTTACCAATAATCACAAGACGTGACGACTATTAATAACAATTCTAATTTATTTCTATAATTTCTTTAGTCTCATGTTAGTCTTACCACAGCTGGCTAAGGGCAAGTTAACTTAACATCATTAGTTTTATTCTATTTATATAATATAATGTCTTATATATTGTATTATAATGTTTACAAATATGATAAAACAATAAGCTGTTTGGATATACACTAAAAGTACTCTATATCATGGGTTTTCATTTCCCCCCTAAGTTGATGGTGCATGAGCCTTCCCCTTCCCCTCACCAAGATATTTTATTGTTCTCCTCTTCTTAAAAACATTTGAAATAAAAGTTCTGTAAATCATATACAATTACAATTGATGAGGTTTGTTCCATGTATCCCTTTGTCTTCTTGTTTGAAACTTTTCAATCCGAAAATTCAAAACTCCGTCGAAACTTCGAGGCTCCCTCAAAACTTCAAAGTGTAACCCCCCTCCTCAACAATTTTGAGATTGCACCATGGAACCCACTTCTGGGCACCCCTGCTCTATATGTAATTTTACATTGAAAGAAGTAAGGAACATTTATAAATTATTAAAATTAAAATTAGAAAACCTATAGAATAAAATGAATGACGTTAACTTGACAAGAGCCAACTGTGGTAAGAATCCTCTAAACACATTTTGAATTCTACCTTTAAAAAATATTTAAGGAGTTATTCATTCTCCAATTTAATAAATACAAACATTATTTTGTTGACCAAACTGACACCGCAATTCGCAGAAATTATTTTATTTGTATATATAATAATAAATTTCATTAAATTCAATGTAATTTGGAAGAGTATTGCATGTTGTTTCAAGTAATATACGGTTATATTCGGAGAAAGATTATAACAATTTATTTAAGTGAAAATTGCTATAATCTAATCTATCTCTGAATTCAACCATATAACTGATAAATTATTGAAAAGAAGAATGGTTGGGGTAATCAGTAAAAAAAAAAAAAAAATAGTAAAAATAAATAATTAGATTTGTTATTATTTATTGTGACAAATATAAAAATAAATAAATAAATATATATATATATATATATATATATATATATATATATATATATATATATATATATATATATATATATATTTTTTACTGATCATCCCTACTATTTTTCTCTTCAATTATTAACTACAATCAACCATCAATCCACAATTAACTGATAAATCAATTTTAATTAGATTTAAATTGTAATATAACTCTTCAAACTCAAAATCCCACTAAATTATTTTTTCATTTGATAGATAATTTCATCCTGTTTTCACTAATATATGATTGGGTTATAATAAACCTCTTATAACTCAAAATTCCACAAATATTATTTCATGATCTGATAAAAAATGTCATGCTCTTTTCAGTGATAAGTGTTGATAATATGATATTTGGAGGGAGATTTCACTTGTATTTGTAACTGTTAAATCAAAATTTACTTTATTGGGCTTAAAGTGTAAAAAACTATTCAAACTCAAAAGCCTACTAATATCAATTTTGCATTTGGAAGAGAATTTTTTGCTGTTTTCGTTAATATATGGTTGTATTGGGTTATTTGGAGAGAGATTTTTGCTACAGGTAGTTTTAGATACATTTATCACTATTTTGAAATTTATGCTTAAGAATTTGTTTATACATGAAAAAAAATTATAATACTAAAATTTATGGTATCAGCAGATTTTGTATTAAATTTATGAGAAATGAATAAATTTTTAAAGATCTTGGTCAATAAATATTGGTTTTACAATCGAAAACCAAACAGGTACATGCTGGTTTTGAAACCAGAATGTCTTCTCAACTTCAAAACTTTAAAAACCCATAATTCTGAAACTAATAGTTCGAATTGGCTAAAATTTGATATTTTTACTTACATGTATATCAGCTTAATTTTTAATCCAGTGTATTTTATTTACATCTATGATAAATGATTTGCTGGTATAATTTTTTAATTTCAAACTACTAGTTAATTGTAAACTATGAATTCAATAATCTTATAAACAAATATTAGGTAATCAGTTGTGTCAATTTTGAGAGGTATGTTTATAGATGTAAATAGAATACCTGGGTATTTAAAGGTTGCATATTATTACACGGTTCTTTAAATTGTAGGTCTGTTCCAACATGAGTTTTGACTATCAGCAAACTGTAAGCCGCATACGCCCATGTAGTAAAATATATATCAATAAATTTATTTCAAAATTAGCTCTATATGTATTTATCAAAACAGACTAACTTAATCAATTTTAATTAGAAAACAATATATTTTTAGAAATATTTTGTCTAATAATGTATATAACACCTAGATTTATTAAAATTGATAACCAAATTTTGATTGAACCCAATTCTACAAAGAACCAAACCAATCAAATTTATAAGTAAAATATATTGATAACTTTATTTTGCAACAAATCCCAGAGCACAGTGTTTTTCTGTATCACTATTTGATTCAGATAGAGCCTTGGGTTTTTGTTGCGAAATAAAAGTTTTTGATAAAATTATCAACACGATTTCACAAATATATTGGTTAGTTTCTTATTGCACACCTGCTGTTCAATATGGAATACTTTCTCTAGTTGTCTGAAGGAATTGTTCAATCATGCCTATTGCTACTAGCAAACCGGCTTCTATTTTCCTCCAAGCAATAAAAAATAGACTGCTAACGGAATTAAAAATTTATTGTGTGACATACCTGCTCACTTTTGATAGAATCTTTGCTCTGCTTACGTTCCAGAACTTTACTTTTTTGTTCTTGGTGAGATTTTCGTTTTCTGATTCGTATAGGTGGTCCAAATTTCAATCTTGCTAAGGCAGCACTTTTTTTCATCCAGGGTGGTGGTTCAATTGAAGACTTTAATTGATTTATTTTATCTTTGATTCCCCTTCTAGGCAATGAAAATTTTTCTTCTGATTTTAATTCACTTAGTAATTTAATAGTTTCAATCAGATGCTTTTCTACTTCCTTTGGAAATGTAAATTATGAAAAAATGTATATATTAATACATGGTACATATGTCTTAAAAAACAAATTAAGGTAAATGTTCTAATAATAAACACTTTATTAGTATTTGACAATTTTCAACTCATTAAACAATAATAAGCTTTATATGTCCTAGAAATAGTGCATATATGAGTAGATTTTCAGTTAGAATTATTAGGAGGGTGACGCCTGAACCTCAAATGACTACCACAATTGGCAGTTGATTTTTTAAATCAACGTTTTCAATATGTAGTTTAATGAACTAAAAAAGTATATAAACCCCTTTGCTTTCCACTTGAATATTAAGGTAATTTGATAAAACAAAAAATCAACATAACATAACAAGGTTATAAAAATTTATAAACATTCACTAAGTTGTCACGCTGTTTTTAAAAATTATTATGTACTATACATCCCTTCTCATAGATCTGCCTCATTCCAAAATTACTTTATAGCCCGCTCTGTCAACTTTTGGAATTCCCTCCCGATCAAAATTCGACATGCCCCTTCCCTGTATACATTCAAAAACCTCCTATTCCAATTCCTGTTCCAAAAACAGTCTGATACCAGCTAACAATTGATATTATATATGTATTGTGTAGCAATCATATAATCATAACACTTGGTAAGAGATAGTACATGCATTTCCTACTATCGACGTAGGAATTTCAATACATACATTTTTTTTTATTTTTTTTTTTTATTCAATTATAAGTAACTGTTTATTTTTATATATATATTCAAGTAAAGTTTTTTTTTTTGGTTTTTTTTTTTTATGAAATGAACTCATTGTATCTCTTTTTCGTTCTTCATTTCTCAAAGTGTATGTTTATGTTGTTCAACCCTTAAATATAATTTTGTTCATAGTTCAAGTGATTCGTTCATAGTTTTAATTGTTTTGTTCATAATTTTAAATGCTCTGTACATAGTTTTATCTGTTTGTATATAGCTTGTGCACCTAAGGTTTTCTTTACTTTTTATTTTATTTTATCAATTTTATTTATTGTTTCAACGTTCAGGCCAGTAATATTCTATTATTTTTGTACATTATTGTTATTCTGAAGGGACTTAGTCCCAGAATAAAGTTTTTTTTTCTATCTATCTATCTATCTACTATTTTCCTTCGGAAATAATTGCCTATTTGCACTGTATCGAAAGTGGTCGGTGGAAGATGGGGTTGCGGTTTCTATCGGTTTTGGAACTCCTAGAGCACAGTTCTGCAATTTTTAGAAGTGTCAATTTTATATATATATTTTTTTCCGCTATATTTCGGCTTCTCCAACCGCTGTTCGACCGAATAAGCTGACATTCGATATGTAGAGTTTATTCCCAAGCAGAACAATATTATTAAACTTTAAACTTTAAAGATGTTTAGAGAAAAGAGACAGCCCCACCAGACAAATGGACAATACGCTGTCATGCTGCTAGTTCTGTACAATAAATTAACAGAAAAGATGAGGTAAACCATAGCCGCAGTGGAGATAGAAGCCAGGATGGGATTTCTATCAACAATCCTGAAAGTCCAGCTCGCAAAGGACAAGGGATGGAAAGAGGGGCTATTCACGTGGAAGGGATATAAGTCGATTACTACAATTGATGTTTTTAGCAAATTAGCCATGGCATACCCGGTACAGGAGCCGGTTTTTTTATTGTTAGATCATATTATTCTTTTAGTTGTTAGTTTTTCCAAAATTAATAAAACATAAAGAAACGGTATTTTATTTTAAAATTCAAATTCTATGTTAAAGTTTAATCAGAAAGAATATTTATGAAATTTCGTTATAATTATTACTACTTTTTTTAAGTTTTACTGGATTGCTACTGCAGTTATATCGTCTAAAATTTTTAATCAAAATGGTTTATTAAACAAGATTTTAGAAATAACAGTTTTTAAATAAATATCCTACATGATTAGTGGTGTTCTTAACTATTTAGAGCCCACGTAGGACGAATCCATATGTCATCCAGTAAAACATTTTCGTATACTGTAAACATAGAATATTACAAATGTCAAACACACTTTTTAAAGAAATGTTTGTAAATTATATATTCAATTCTGGATTGTGGCATCAATTCTTGTTTACAGTTAAATGTAGGCCACATAAATAATTATCTGTTATCTTTTTTACAGTAATTTTAAACGAGTGTAAGAGACAAACCTAAGATATTTATGGGTTTTTTGATAAGTTTGTCCTGTCGAAAGCTATGAATGTTTGATACGGTGAGGGATTATATTTTTTATTTGAAAATGACTTATGAACTAATTTACTTTTCTATTGATTCACCTCAAAGGAAGACGTGAATTTTCCCATCCTTCATTTTTTTTCATCCCTCAAATTCACCTACCTCTCAAAGACTGACCCTCAGAGGTAATACCCAGCTGGCCATTTTGTGAATCGGGACCCAATATATAAATATGAAATTCATTACATTAACAAAGTACAAAACCTAAATTATTTATATTGTGCTTTTGTACGAAATTTAATACCCTACCCAAATTCTCTAAAAACCAATGAATGATATTTATATTTAAATCATTCATCAAAAACTACACAAAAGTTAGCCTAGAGCCTATATATATATTACAGTTTTAGAAAGTATCCATATTTACATCCAGTACTTGTGTCTTCAAATACCCATAAAATGGCTTAAGTATTAGTGTTAACTCATATATACAGTTGTAAAAGGAACATAATAGTTCTTGTGTTTTTCCAAATATTGATATTGTCTGTAACTGTTTCTCAATAACCTGGAAAGATTTTAAATATTATAAGCACATTTATTAATAAAATAATTGTAACAAGTACTATGTATTATAACAACGTAATTACTTGTAAGGCTTGTATTGCACCATGATGGACAGCAGCAAGTTTTTGAATCATTAATAAAATTTTTGATTTCTTACTGATTAATATTGGATTAGGCATCATTTCTTTGAGCTCATTGACCTAAAATATTTAAATAGTCACTCAAAGATAGTAATAGATTATTAGTAATATAATGATCATAGCCTCTTCAAAGTTTCATAGCTCCTGTTAAGTGGCTACAAAAATAGATGGTTAGCAGGGCAGAAATAAACTACCAGTGCTGAACCAAGAACTGAATTGAAATTTACAAGTATTGGTAAAAATACAATTATTAAATTTGCACTGGGCATGTGACATGTACAATGTGAAACTATCCATTGATCTTCAAGAAGAATGAAAGGTCAACAAATATTAGATCAACTGTTGTTGGAAAATAAAATGTTTTTAAAAAAATGGTAACTGAGTGGCGTCATAAAAACTGAGAAAGAGTGGCGTGAGGTAGAAGTAATATCTAATCCTCATTAGAATTTTCAGAACTAAATTAATTTTAAAAATCATTTTGTTGAAACAGTACCGAGCTTCATACACGTTTGTGGTAATATTCTTCAGTTTAAAATGTTAAACCTTCTTAAAATGATATCTTTCCCAATAACTGAGAACTTATTTCAAATCGTAAAAATTGTTATAAACCATTTTACACAAAGACATACTACACTTTAAAACAAATACAAAAAAAAAAAAATACTTTGTAAGCTAAGATATTAAAGTTTTACTGATAAAATATTTTTAAAATCCATAAACACAAGACCACTGAGACAAAATTGTACAGAAATTTCAATTTTTTTTTAAAGTTTTGTACAAGCAGTTTTTTTAATGAATTAAATCTGGGGTCTCCAAACGTTTTCCCCATGTTGCACATTCAGATATCTACAATGTCCCACATGCTGCATTGAGACCCACACAAAGTCCCATTGAGCAAGACAAAATCAATAATTTCTCTTGTACTAAGAACTAAAAATATTAATTCAAAATATCTATATATACTGTTAATTTGTTATGGAATATCTCAAAATTGCTGTTTAGTTAGTATTTTGAAGCGTTGGATCGGGGGGAGAGACTGGAGAAAATAGTTTTTGTCTCACGTTCTAGGGATATTAAGGAAAGATAATAAACCACAAAAAGTGTGATTGCAATACTTTCATTTAAGATTTTTTTTTTCCTCCTCTGAACCCACTTTGAACCGGTGTTGGATTTGCTCATTTTACTTAATTTATCAGAAATTTCTTCTTGCTACATGCTGACTAACTTCATCTTGTGAAAAAAACACAACAGCAGAAGATAATATTGGCAGCAGAACTATTTTTTCATGGAGTTGGAACTGTTTTGAAATGGTACCAAGGAAATAAAAAGCTTGTGGAAGCAGGACTTTTATATTGCTCATAAATAATTGAATCATCAACAGGAATTCGTAATCAATAAAAAGTGTGATACTCACAAAAAATTCTTCTTTTGGGATTATGTGACAGAGCGCTGGTGGATCTACAAGGGGGGGGGTGAGAGGGAGGAGAGGGCTGTCAGACTGAATCTTCCCCAAAATAGAAAAATAGGATTTTTTTTCATTGGTCCATCCTTTTTTCTGTGAGTGGTCTGAGCCTTAAACTATCACAGTATGTACTCTTTTTAAATTATTTCGCATATACAGTTACTAAATGTAAGTACACCTTAAGAAAAATGAATAATTTATTCCTAAAAGCGGATGAAATTGCTATTGATGTAAGCCAAACTGAACAAGCTTTGAAAATTTCGAAAGTAAAAGTAGAAGGTGATTTTCTGTTCACACCTATTTGACAAATTTTGAGTATAATTGTTTTCTAACAAGCAGATTCATATATAATTTCTAGAGCTTTCCGAAAACTATAGTTTTAATTTTAATTTTTAAATTAAAATATCGAAGGGACGATATAGATAATCGATAATATCGAGGTAGATACCATCGATGGCCATTCCTGCTTCCAACTATCTTACTTCCTTAAGTTTCGGGCATTCCACAATACATCCTCGAAAGCCGGAAAAACTTATAAAGAAAACTATGTCTTCACCATGAATAACAAAAACCATGCTATTATTAGCAATAATAAGCTTTATTTATTCTAGTCTACGTTTTAAAGTATTCTGAACATACTCCAAAGGAAATCCGTTAATCTTTGTTTGATGTTCATTAACTCGAAAACTATACCAAACCTCCTTGAACTTACCAGATGCTCATTAAAAAGGTAATTGCTTGTCTACGAAGCTAAGCATAAATTAAATAATCTTGTCGAGTCTATAATAGCGGACATATCGCAATCAATGGTCACCAATCGTAAGTATTTCCAGGCATCCTTCCTCTTTCAAGTCATCCAATCCCAACGACCTTCATACATCTCCGAGCTCCTCCAATTCAAATCCTCTGTTCGCTCCCGCAATACTCATTCTCGCTCTTCTGATTTATACATAAGGAGCCACCGAACCGCTGCTTTCGACAGATCATTCATTATCCGATGCTCATCCTTATGGAACTCCATCCCTTCCCACATCCGCCAATCTAATACCCTTAATCTAATACCCCGCCCCTATTACCCTACCTTTAAATCCCGCCTGTTCAATCATTTCTTATCCATCCAGTCCCCATAAAATCATAAAATTGTAAATAGATACCACTGAAAATATTTAATTTTTTATTATTAACTTATTTAAGTTAGAAAGTAACATATAATTTTTAATATGACTATTTTATTACTCAACATTTCTTCTTATGTTTCTCTGAGGCTCCTTAGCCCACATTACTGTCCTTATGTATTATTCTAAAGGGACTTGTCCCAGAATAAATAAAGTATTATTATTATTATTATTATAAGATTTATAGGCTGCATACGTAGGAGATACACTAGATGTTTTTGATATTCAACAATTTAGAATAAATAAACCATTATGTAATTTACAGTGTTTTCCATCTTCTTCTTATTGTTCTTCGATATTCTACATTAGGCTTGCAATATTAACTGAAACGGCATTTAATAAATATTTTTTGTCGTTAATCTTGTATGTTACCCAACCTACCATCCTTAATTATTAATAAGGCCAACTATTTAATATGAACTAATTTCAATCATCAAAATAAACAAAATATCTATATTTTAATTTAACAAAGTATCCATGAATCTGTACACTTACTAGCTTTAATATAAAAAAAAAGAAACTGAAATTAGAAAATAAATACCTGACAATTAGTCCTGTATAAATAGTTCCTCTTAAATCTGGCACCGAATTCTAAAGTTCTTTGTTTAATGCGCTCTATATCTTCATCAGGGGATAGAGGTGAATTGATATTTTTTGCAATCACTATTCGAATGTTCGAAATTATAGGAGTCATTTTAATTCTTATATCTTCAACTTTTCTTAATTCTGTGTCAACACCTGGTATATCTTGGATTTTTTTGGCAATATTTTTACAATAATTTTCCTAAAAATAAATATATATGATACAGAAATGAACAAAATTTTATTTATAATGATGTAGAGATGGTTGACCGTTGATATAATATGAGAAGGAATTGATCGGGGGGTGCGGTCAAATTAATAATAAATTAAAGAAGTAGAATTATTTAATTTTTGCCGACGTTAAGTTGAGTGTCTCAACTGTCTCCCGCAGTGCTACATCGTACGCCCTGATGAAGACCTAAAAAGTGGGTCGAAACGTCGGCAAAAATTAAATAATTCTACTTATTTAATTTATTATTAATTTGACGGCTATTTATTATTATTTTCCCGATCAACTCCTTCTCATAAAATTTTATTTAGTCCAGGCATTGACAGCAATTGAGTATGCATTAATCGCGCACCGTGATTTCTCTTCAGCTTCTTGTCTGGAACATCCTGTTGACTTGGAAACTGCTTGTTGCCACCTCCGAATGTGGTAGGTTCAGGCTGGAGGGAGGAAGGGTGACGCTCTTCTATAACTCGACCATTAGTGGTCGTAGAGACTCGAATTTGGTCTCAGATTGTTCGTGTTGTAATGGTGAGAAAATCGAGCGTGGAGTTTTATAAGAGGTTCTACTAAATAAATTTCCTCATTTTATATCATAGACCAAAATGGTTCTAGTGAACTAACGTTAATTTTTATGTAAAATTCAAATTTCAAAACATTGCGCAATTGTCATCAAGTTTATTTTCCCTAATTGAGATCCCCATATTTATATCGCATTCAGAGTCTAAATAAAATTTAATGAATAAATGATATAATATTTAATATGATAATACAAATAATTAATATAATAATACAAATGGTTATGATGTTTCACTGGATCCAGGATTTAATTTTGGCGGGGGACTTCTGCCCGAAAAAATTTTGTATGTATATATTACGATAATTACTTCGGGAGAAAGAAAGAAACTAAGTACCTAAATGAAATGGTTTTTAAGTGATTCTTTAAGTCTTATTAAATGTAATTAGATAAACAATAATTCTTTTAGAGACAATTTTTTTTCATAAAAAAATTTAATTTAAAAAAAGACAACTACACATTTTAATACTTTAAATACAATTAAATGTTGCCATTTATTTTCTCAATAAATTCTGTTTTATTGAAAATAAACTTTTGTATAGATAAAAAATGAACATAATTGTATATAATCTTCTTTCGGAAATGGTTTAATCTTTACAAAGAGTAGTCAAAAATTGGTTTCTAAAGATGGAAATGAAATCCTGCGTTTAGTTTCCATTTAAACCGATCACAATCCATTTACTGTGAATAAATGCTTCCGAAAACGAGTTGTAATTTGTTACTGTTTGTTTCACTTCAGTAGAATCAATTTCGCAATTTAAAAACCTTATCACTGCATCAGTCTATTTGAATCACTCAACTCCTGTCTTTGAGCTCTATAGACAAGGAGAGATTTGAAAGTACGTGTATTTAATTATGAAGAAGTAAGGTCATAACAAACATTCGGAAGTAAGGTTAGAACAAAAATTATAGGAATTAAATCTTCATCTTTTTAAAATTATTTTTTAACCTTAGAAAATTTGCAAAAAAAAGTTATTTTCTTTAAATACAGCGTCGATAAGTCGAAAGTTTTAACACTGATTGTAAGTGTATAATGTGATTTCACAAAGAGAATTTTTTTTTAATAAATCGGCGATATATACCTAATTGTTTTATTTAATTTATTCTTTCACACAAGTACAATGAAATAGGATTTTTAACAATGTCATTGCCTTGATTTGGTGGGTTTTATAGCCTTTTTTTTCCAACTTAAAAATAATTATATTTAGTTAAGAAATTTCATTTCATTTCCTTGGAAACATGTGGTTTCCGTTAAATAAAATTAGTTTTCAGAAATTATTATTTTTAATTTTTTGTCACTCTCCCTTACTTTCTACGACTTTGTGTGTTAGATGTTGTTTTTTTGTCTAAAATTCTTAGCTTTCCAACGATATATTACACCTATACATTCAGTATCTTATTTCCGGAAATTCATTTTCAACCTAAAAACGCATTTTTCTTTTTTTCTCTCTTAGCCAATTAACAAATTCTTTCATACTTTATATTCAGCCATTTTTTGTTTTTAATGATTAGAGACAGTTATTTTTTTTAAATAAACCAAATTTAAGGTACTTTAGAGGAATACATATTGAACTTAAGGCATTTAAGCCCTATAAGGTGACTTCAATGTGGACAAGACCTAGCTATCTCAAAGGCCGGTTAATATTAATACACTGGGGTAATTCAAAATCGTTAGAGCCGTTTTTGAGAAAATTGTAAAAATGTATAAATATGAATGAAATTGTACGAACATCGTTCATAAAAGTGCCACTCCTGATTAGCCGATTTCCAGAAAAAGGTTGCTGTAATATCAGTTTCTTACGACTCTTCGTTTTTGAGCTTTGAGCTCTAACAGACACACAGACCATTTTGTGGGACTTTGTTATTTCGACTCAGGGGACCTTAAAACGTGTATTTCCGTTGAAATTTGAGATTCTGAAATTTTCATGATCGAAATACTTTACCTAACTATATATTATACATACAGGTAGACGAAAGTAAAATGTATATTTGTCGTTTTGGTATTTTAACCTGTTTTTTCTTAAAGCATGCATCAAGTGAAACATTATAACTATTGATATTATTAGATTAATTATTTCTATTATCATATTAATCATTTGTACATTAAATTTTATTTAGACTCTGAATATGATATAAATATGGGGAAAATAAAGTTGACCATTGCGCAATGTTTTGAAATTTGAATTTTACATAAAAATTAACGTTAGTTCACTAGAACCATTTTGGTATATCATATAAAATGAGGAAATTTATTCAGGAGAACCTCCTATAAAACTCCACGTTCGATTTACTCACTCCGTTTTATTAATACCAAAATATATGAAATAACAAGATTTTCTCATCATTACAACACGAACAATTTAAAACCAAATTCGAGTCTCTACGATGATTAATGGTCTAGTTATATATAGAAATCACTTTGGGCTTCCACCCATCCTCCTTCCAGCCTAAACCTACCACATTGTTAAGCGGCGACATGGAGTTTCCTAGTCAGGAGTATTTCCCAAACAAGAAGCTGAAGAGAAATCGCGGTGCGCGATTTTTGCATACTTAATCGCATACTCAGTCACTGCCTAGACTAATTACAGAGATGGATTTATTTGTCCATAACTATATAGTTCACTTGAAATTGTCAGGATATGTAGTAGAAAAATTATGTTAATTGAGTTTTCCGACGTTTCGACCCAAACATATGGGTAATCATCAGGGCAACAATTTGAAGGACGACAAGAAGTAAGATTCTTTTCAATTTACAAATTATATTACGATTTCTGATAGTGATGGGCAGTAATAAATTGCGCGCGCACAAACAACTTTTTTTTTCGGATGCCACTACATACCATGAAGATCTATGGCCGCAAGATGTGGCCTCCTTACAGATTATGGCTGCTCGGAGTCAGCAGGCGCACGAAGACCTATATTTCTTTCCCCGAAACAGACCGTCCTTGGTCCGAACCTCAAGGGGGCTATTAAAGGGGACCCAACACGGTCATTCGGAATTGCATTCCGAGGATGGACAGACTGATGGACATGTCTGGCCGATTTCCGAAAATCAAAGGTTCATTCACGAGAAGTGGACGGTGGACTGAGGTAAAAGTAGTGGGGGGGACTAACCACACTACTAGATAGGTTAGTTTACCTAGGTCTTAACACTAGCGGATTTAGTCGAGGTGCGAGTCTCCTCTCCCACCCTGGTGGCTGAAATTTTTTTTTAAAAAGTTCCGAAAAACAACTATTAAAAGAAAAGAGCAATAGAGGAAAAACAATTATTATTGTGACCAGCACTAGTGAATTCTGTCAGGGGGCGTGCCCTCCCTTGGATCGTGGAATAAAAATTTATATCAGTGTAAACATTTCAATACTCACTAATATTGCTAATCAAAAACTTTTTGCCATAGCTTAGTATTGTCAAACAATAATTTCTGTTTAAAGTAGAGGAAATAGTGAAGATTGTGTGATGCGGGCAACAGATTTTCTTACTTTCGCTTAGTCATCTTTATTCTCTCATTCACCCCTTTTTAACACCAGGATATGAACCCGTAATCTTACATTGGAAATTGAATAGCTGTAAATTCGTTAATAGTTGTCCAAAAGGACCGATTTTTATATGGATTTGTAGGGAATTTCATTACCTTTCAAACGACAGGCTTAACGGCGCACACATGTCACAGGCATCAGTAGTGAGAACCCTACAAAATAAGAAAAGAAGCAACAAAATCGGTTCTGTAGTTCCCGAGAAAATCTTGGCACAAACAGACCAATGCCTAAAAATGTTTTTTTTGGACTCAGTGGGCTCCGAAACGTATATATCCGTCGAAAACCGCATATCGAAAATTTGCTCCGATTGCAATACTTTCCTTACCTAGTATAGGTACAGTGGCTTAATAATTAATTATTATTATTATTATTATTAAGCCACTGTAGTATAGGTAGGAAAGTAAAAAAAAAAATACTATAGTAACCATAACTAGCGAATTCTTCCAGGGGGCGCGCCCTCCCTTGGATGGTGGAAACAAATTCCTAAAAAAACACCTATTTAACGAAAACAGAAATATAGTGAAAATTCATCCTTATACACGAATTTCTTAATGAAAAAAAATTATTGTCTGGACCAGCACTAGCGAAATCTTCCAGGGAGCGTACCCTCCCTTGGATGGTGAAAACAATGTCAAATAACACATATTTAAAGAAAAGAGAAATACAGGAAACATTCATACTCACAGACGAATTTTCTAATGTAATATAAAAAAAAGTTATTATCGTGACCGGCACTAGTGATTTCTTCCAAAGAGCGCATCTCCCTCTGGATGTTAGAAAAATAATTCCGAAAAAAAAGATCCAGAAAAATATCTATTTAAAGAAAAGAGTGATGTAGTTTTTGGACCGCCGTGAGTTGTGCTTCTTTCGCAGTTTGTTTCTATCGACTCCGAACTGAGTCCCGTAGGTGAAATACATGATGGAGGAAAACTTATTAAAAAAAAATCTTCATTTATTCTTTCGAACCACCTTTTATTCGAGCACGAGAAAATACGGGTTTTCTTCCGGAACTAGTTTTTACTCAGTTTCAATAGGTCTGAACACATTGCGACCTTCAGCAACTATAATCGCCTTGAAGAATCCATGTGAATCTTAAAACTGGTCACGATAATAATTTGTATATTTATTATTAGAATGTGTTGCTCTTTTATTAAAATAGCTGCTGTTGGGAACGTTTTCGTGAAAGAATGTATTAATTATTTGGTCTCCAATTTGATTGGAATCTAATTATGATCGGAATCGGAAATTATTCTGAATTGTTTCTTAGAGAATTCATTTCCAAGCTGCAGGGCCAGGGACAATATGTGTAAAAATTAGCGTTCATTGACCGTGGTTATCGAAAATATCACTTAAATCAAATTATTAAGTTTAGGTACTCGTTCATCGCACAATTTGACGTTTTTTTAATTTCTTAAACAATAAGTTTTTCGCTTTGATGCACTGTTTAGTAATAATACATGAAAAAAAACAACAGATAAATCTGGAATTTTCGGCTGTAAAAAGTTTTCTCTTGGTGACCCGTGTTAGCAATTAGTTTTTTACATGTCTAAACCCATATACAGGGTGTCTCGTAAGTAGAGGGAAATATTTTAAAGGAGTGATAGCAAAACTCAATAAATACAAAAAAAGTGCATATAAACAATGGTTCGATTTTTAGCAGGAAAGTAGAGAATTAAAGTTTTGTGATTTTATAAGTCACGTTTTTTATTGAATATGAGGTGATAACAAAAGAACTAATTTAAGTAATTAATGATAGCTTAACTGTAAACTAGTCAAATTTACACAAAATAAAAATAAAGTTTGCTTTTGTTAAAACTATTTAATGAGGATTTTTGAGCGGCTTAACTAAGCTAAGGAGTGGGGGAATGGGTAGAGGTGGTGGAAGGGTAGGGATGGGGGAAGCACGCGGTACAGAGGTTCTTCCCCTCTGAGAAAAGTCCTGGATCCGCCACTGGGCCTCACAACCATTATAAATTCCTGATTTTCATTAAAAGTAAATAGTTAAATAGTTTTTCATATACCTTGTTTATATTTTGTAAACTGTCTTCAACTATTTTTTTAAACAGTCAAGTGGGCAACAATTAAAAAAAAAATGTGGAAACTTCACAATTTACTTGAAAAAAAAATCTTTAACTATTGTGTATATTTGTCAGTTCTTTTCCCATTTTTCTGAAACAATTTATTATTTTCGCAATACCTTTCCTTAATTTTTATAAGTAGTAGACTTATATTTTACTAACTTTGGTCTAAACGATTTTCAGGCGCTAGGAAGTAATTATTATATCTCCATTTTTCTCTTGATGTCCAATACTATAAAGAACAATGTCCAAATAAGCTTTTTAAATTCAACACAGTATTATAAGTGGACAATCCACCTGACCCATGGTGCCTGTTATCTCAATGTTAACCTAGCTAAAACGGTCAGTGATGATTGAACGTGCAGGGATCTTTATGATCAAAGCAACCTCTAGCAGTCTATGTCTGTTTTGTTGTGACTTTCAATCACGAATGAACGTGTAAAGATCGCTTAAAATCCTGGTAAACCACGTCACGATTCCTGATTTAAGTACACAGGGTAGAGTCATCAGTCCTATGCCTGATCGGTGCGAGTTGCCTTCAGTAGACTGATGGGCCTCACATGCCCTGGGAGGGGGAGAGGCTTGGGCAGCATGGGTTTCCCTGGTGGACTGTCACCCAAATCTGGGGGGGGGGAGGGGGCGGTCACCCATCCAAGTACTAACCACGCTCCCTCCTCCCTCACGTTGCTTAACTTTCAATACCTATTGCTAGCGCCTTAGCCCATATGATACCCCAGCCCCCACATATATACATATATATATATTTGTATATATGTAATTTATTACATTATATATATATATATATATATATATATATATATATATATATATATATATATAAAATCAAAAATTGCTCATTTTAATTTTGATTTTGAGGTATTATTTTTTTCTGGGTATTAACTAAAGTATTCAATACTTCTTAGGATTTTTTCCTGATTCAAAGTTAGTGCAACCATCGGAAAGCTGCATTATTTCTATTGTTTCCATTATAAGCTATAAATAAAGAAAAACTTCATGAACATTTTTATTTTATATACTTTTTTCTAAGTTTATCCCATTTTGTGTACCCTATAGTCCTAAACCCTTGATAATGTTCCTATGGAATGATGAGTCATCTATTAGTTGTTAATTTTGAGTGGTTGTCCAAAACATTTTCAAGGGTTCAACCATCTTAGGCAAAAAATATTAATTGTGAGAAAAATATTATGAAATAAAAGAATGTAAATAAAATATTAATTTTGTCAATTGTTATAAAAATTTGTATTCATTTGTAGTTTGAGGTGCAAACAATGGAAATCAACTTTGTTTCTTCCTAAAGAAATCTTTTTTCTAAATATCAGGTCTCTTTAGAAGATTATGATATTGAGCAGAAAGCTATAGTATCAGTTACAAGTACATTTAGTTGGAATGTTATTTATTCAGGTTGACCTACTATGGGTACGTACCCACTAGACAAGAGCTAGTGGTTAATACTCATCATCTGATTGTTGCCAGTTGTCTACAATGGAGGTGGTATCGTCTGAGGAAATTCAAAAGTGTCTTAGATTGCATTAAAACCTATATTCCTAATCATAATTTTCCTCTCTAATCATTATCTTAGTTGAGGTCCAAAAGAAATTCGAATTTGATAACAGAATGTAAGAATAAATTACTTACATCTGGTTCATTTTTGTAAAAGTGTTTTGTATTGCTGCAACATTCCTCCTTAATGAATTTGTTTAGCGATTTTTGACTTATTGACATTTCAGTGCTTTCCATCAAAGAGGATGAATTATCTTCCTTCTTTTGTAAAACCACAACTTCTGATTCTGAGCTTAGCTATAACAGTGATTTAATTATTTCTACTATCTAAGTATTGATTATATCAAGAAGTACTCTATTTCAATTAACTTTTTAAAAAATGTCTAATCCATACTAATTTATAAATCTAAAGAGTTTATTTTTTTGAGCTACCAGTGTGATTTGAGCTGATCAAACATTTCAAAAATCAATGACAAGAAAACCTACTTAAAGGTTCTCAAAATGAAGAAAAATACCACCCCCAAAGAGATCTCATAATTTGAAACCACAGTTTCGAATTATTGAGCATCTTCTAGTACTTTGGATCAATAATAAATGAGCAGTTAAATGAAGAAGAAAAAATAAAGAAAAATATTGTACAAAGGAACATGATACTGAGGGATTGGCTGACTCAGCAATACCACAAAATTCGGAATGTACAAAACAGTAATAAGATTCTCGTTAATTAATGCCTGTGAAATCTAGAACATGAATAAAAAACAAAGTTATCTATTGAACCAATTTGATAGAAGAACTAAAGAATATCATGGAATCCATTGGAACAGTATGTGATTATGGTAAATAAAGGCTCAGAAAAAACAGAAATCTGTATAATAAATACAAATACCTCAATATCTCAACAAGCATCAGAATCTAGAGACTAAAATGGTTTGGCCATTTCATTTGAATGGAAGACAAACAGAATGTCAAAGAGACCTTATGGGGGTACTCCTGATGGAAAGAGAAGTATAGGAGCCCAAAGGTTCACTGGAGAGATAGTGAACTCCAAGACAGTGGAGATGAAAGTAAACAGGTCGAAGGCAAAGGTTGAAAAAGTCAGGAACTGCTATAAGCAACTGTTGAGCTAAAAAAAAAAAAATAGTTAGCTCCATTCAGCTGTTTTAAAATAAACAAGGTAGTAAACTTTATTACCATTTATCAAAAAAATCTAATAAAAAATTGGTGAGGTTTAGTAATGTGTTTATGAATTAGTATTGTAAATAATAATAAATTACCTTAGCATTTGTTTCATCTGACTGGAGCTCTATTGGATTTTTTTCAAGCAATAATACAGACTTTCCTTTTCTATGATTTCTTTTTATCTTGCCTGTATGAGATTTTTTAGGTTCAGGTAGATTCAAAACACTGTTCATTTCATTAAAATGAAAATTATTCTGTTCTATTACATTAAGAAAATCATTAACAATTTCTTCATTTTGAAAATTGGAATACTGATATTGCATTTTCTTAGTAGTATTTTGTTTGCATGGGTAATTTTTCACATTACTGTCATCTCTAGTAAATGTTAAAGCTTCGATTTGACAATCATTTTTCAAAGATAAAGAAGATTCATTTAAATCAGGGCTGATAAAATGTTTATTGTTATTTTCCTCTGAATTATGAAAAGTGTGCCCTAAAAATAAATGGTTGTTTTCTAACCAGTGATTTGTATATTCTGTTCCAGATTTAGAGTTGTCAACATTTGAAACTGATTCGAGGCTTCCACAGCTAAAATAATTGTTGCCCACTTCTTGGTATTCATTAGTTGGATAAGTAGCTTTTATCTCTGATATAGTTTTATTTACTTCTTCTTGTTGTCTTTTTTCCAAAAAAGTTTCCCATTTCTTTTGATCTCCCTCTTGTTGTCTTTTCCGTTTAAATTCTTTCAATATAGAATTGAATTCACTTGAATTTACAAACTGAAATTTAATTACAGCTGATTAATTAAATATTTTATCTCTTATTGATATATAAAATAAACATTTATAGTTGTATATAATAATCCTGCAATTTATCGCACTAAAATCCCTATCCTATCCTACAGGTTTCGAGATCTTCTACCACCCTGATGAATATTTCCCCCTACTGATGGGACACCCTGTATACAAAATTCAGTGAGTTTTATTTGAAGCCGCGGGAATTTACGTTCTCACTGAAAGCTACCAAGTAGGAACATAAACTCAAGATACGCTAGGTTGCCGATAAATCGGTCTTTCAGGGTGTCCAGCGACCGAGAATTACCCAAAGTTGGAATTGTACATGAATTTCTCATGTACGGGAAAACTTTGGAAAATGTACTGAAGTTTTTTTTTTAATCTTTTTTTTTTTTTGTTTTGTCCCTTTTTCAGTATGTATAAATAGACTTAATTAAATATTAATATTATGGCAAATTTACTGTTCTGATTACAGATATTTGCATCAAGATATATGCCTTTAAAATAGCATACACTTGTATTTACTGGAATGATAATGAACACTGTTATATTCACATAAAATTATGATAAGATTTTCTTCTTTATTTATCAAATATTTCTATTTATACAAATTAATCATAGATATTAAATTTAAAAACAATTAATAGTTTCTTAAATCCATGAACATGTCCATGTTTAATAATGAATGCTATTTCACCAGGTATCCTGTACCCTTTTCCTCGTCTGGACTCCCATAGAAATAGATGGTATTTTCATCAGGGAAAACCAAATAATGGTAAAGAGAGGCCTTTACTCACATTTATGTTTGTATTGATTCCACGGCAATTAATTAGCCCATCTATTATTAGCATAAATAATATTCCAAGTGAAACTTCATGAATCATGATAAATAAGGACAAAAGGCTGATATAATGGTTCATCCATGTCATGGGATGGACCGAAAAATATATTATCAATAATAGTATGAAAAAAATATTCCAAGCATGAACCTGGATAAAATAAGGTCGACATAGCTGTATTTAGAATATTGGTATAAAGCTCAAATTCTAGGATTCGGAGAATAAAAAAAAATGTTTGTATATCGGTTTTTAGAATATATGTATCGGCTGAAAGGTATATATAGATCTAGTCCTAGATGATAGATTGATACTTTCATTCAGTAATTACTAGAATTTTCTATGTGAAGTTGTTTGGAACCAGACATATAGTTACGAAAGGCCGATATATCACCCAAAATTTTGATCTCTAGTTTTGAGGGATTAGAAAGTATTGAGATTGGGCGGAAATCTTCATGGAAAGATGGGTTTTAGTTTTTATTAAAAAAAAGGATAATGTTTTTTTTCTCAGAAAATGCCGAGATCTGAAGGGACAAATTTGAAATGAAATGAAGAATTTCAGGAAGGCATAAGTTTATAATTTTACTGGACTACCATCTGGTCTACCATTTGCTATGTATCAAAAAGGACAAATAGGACCACCCAGATAGAAAGACCTACACCTGGGGTGTAGACAACAGAAATAAAAAAAGGGTCTATTATGAAGAAGCCCACATCAAACCCTCCTTCGCACAAATTGGATCATCCTAATAATACAGGACTCCCAGCAGATATCGCTGTTCAAGGAAGCTTTTGACATTACAGAAGTAAACAAGTTAGTAGCTTCTCTATAGGAAGAATTTATTGTTGACTCTCCCAGAAGAAATCTCTTAACTGACAGTAACATAGGTCCATAAAAATAGAATAACACTTATGAACCAACTGGAGAGATTCTCTCAGAAGGATTATTAACTGGTCCTTCCTGGCCCCTAAATGTGTGGCCAGTTTAAATAGTTTAAAATAATACATGGCTATCAAAGTTGAAGACTAATCAGGAAAAATCTCTACATGCCCACTGGAAGCTAAAAACCAATCAGAACTATCTTTACCACACCGTAAATTATTGTATAAATTCGCCTGAAAATAGAGAGATGAGGTCTTCTGCCTAGCTTCCTTCATTGGAGACTGAGGCTGCAGCTTGACTCTCAGGCTTCTCCAGATTTGAAACCTGGCACCCCTTTTGTTAGTCCTCCGCAATTACTAATTTGCTTAAAGTGTCTACAGGTGGTGTCATGCTTCTTCTGCAGGTCTTTAATTTCTTGACACATCCAAGATATGTCAGCGACGAAAGGTAGAGGTTTTTACACAGTTAGAGAATTAAGGATACTGAGAACATTGGAAGTAAGAATATCTAACATGGAGTTGATTGAAGATCAGGAATATATTACATCCCTGTCCAGAGTTTCTAACTCTGGTAATATTTTTTCATGGGTGAGGATGACAGAAAGTATTAATTTGAATCAAGGCCGTGAGATTATGAGACAAGGAGAGGAAATTTTTTAAAATATGAAATATAATTCAGAATAATGCCAAATGGCTAATGCTAAAGCCTTTAATGTTTTTTAAAAAAAGGTTTGCTGTGGATATATATATAAAAAAAAGAACATTACGATACTGAGATTCTTCTACTTACTCTTTACTAAAAAAATGTGTGTAACTTAACAATGAACAATCCTCATCAAATCTTTTATTTCATGAGCAATATAAAATGTATATTTATAATTTAGAGGTAAAACAGAAAGATTGACAATTAGGGTTATATGAAAATAGATTGTCAAAACTTGTGAACAAACTGTTAATATCATGCAGTACTGCCTTGCATTGATTGAACATTAGAAGATTATACAAAAACAAACAAATTTATTTTTTATTTAAATAATCTATTATATATTTTTGTATTTATATATAATTTTTTTAATTAATCAATTTTTTTGTAATAATATATTTATAATAATACTGTCTAAATAGTTTTTATTCTATAATAGTATAAAGTAGTTTAATAATAACTCTCTTCTTATGAGTTTATTTTAGACTAGGAGAAGTCAGTTTAGGTTTTAAAAAATAACTAGAAAAAAAATAGAACACTGCATTATACTCACAGAAGATGCCATATCACAATCAATTTCATTATGTCTTAATTTCTCTAGAAATAGTAACTGATGGAAAACTCTTGAATCATGTGAATTGTTGTGATTAATTGCAACAGAAGAAGTCATTTGTTTGACCAAGAACAGTTAACCAATACAATTTCTGTTTTGCCACTGTAATCAATAAAATCTCATTCAATTCAAGAACTAAATACTAAATAAACATTTAACATCAGGTGATAGATAACTAATGATTCCTTTTTTAGAAGCTATTCAGCTGTGTTTACTGGTAACCAGGGTAGATACGAACTAGTCATCTGACAGACTAGTATAAGAGAATCTATAGATTCTGTAGTTTATGATTTTTACTGATCACAAAAAGCTTTGAAAATATTCCGAGAATTTGTGATATTTTTATAAAACAATTTAAAAATACAGAAATACTTTTTTAAACCAGTTTTAGAAAAAATAACTAAAATTGTAATCTATCTTATGAAAACAGAGAAATTATTCATATAAGTATTTTTTCAACTTTATTTTATTTATAAAAACTATGTATTCTAATTTTATAAAGCAATGACAACATTTCACTATGTGTTCTATATTGAGTGGATTGGATCCCTTAGGTGAAAAGAGTATTCATATATTTGTCGTGAAATCTTGTTTAATTAGTTATTTAATAACTACTTTCCACTTTTATAAATTTCTTTCTTAGGATGAGTATTCCAGAAAGCATAATTTTGTCAATTGACAGAACAACTCTTCCACCTCTTCAGAGAGTTTCGAAAAAACCATCAAGAAGGTATTCTCTATATGCATCTGATGTCAGTGAAACAATAATGCCTCCTCATACTAAAATAGAAAATTGGTTGGGAAATCAGCATTTGGTAATTAAAAAAAAAAAATGTTTAAAGTAAATTTATTATTATGTTTTCCATGATACTAGCATTAATGATTTTATTTTAAATTTAATGTATATATTTTTCTTAATATTTTGATTTACATGAATAAATAAATATTTTAAAAATATTATGTAAGTTTAGAAAGCTTAAGTGTTGACTATTAATCTAAATAATTTAGCCCTTTATCGATTACTTAATTATTTGCTGTGTAGTTTGTAATAATTATTTTACTGAAGCTAAAACCTTAAATAAAAAATAATAATATTATTTTTAATAATGTATATTGAACCATAACTAAGATATCATAAATATTCAATAAATATATTTTAAAAATTCTGTTTTTAATTAAAATAACGATAATTATTGAAAAAAGAACATTCATCAGAAATATATTAGAAAAAAATATGAAAATTAATGAATTTTACTTTGTGATGAAAGTAGAAATAGTGAAGTTTCTTTTAACAAATAAATATTATTACATATTAATAATAAATATTTTTAGTTGTTGGTAAAAAATATAAATAAA
This sequence comes from Nezara viridula, assembly GCA_928085145.1. Taxonomy (NCBI): domain Eukaryota; kingdom Metazoa; phylum Arthropoda; class Insecta; order Hemiptera; family Pentatomidae; genus Nezara; species Nezara viridula. The sequence goes on from OV725080.1 coordinate 118,025,120, forward strand.
AGTTTTTTTTCACTGTGTCCATAAGATATAATTAGTGATTAAACAAATTAATTTAAAAATTTTAAGAATTATTTTTTAATTTAAGTATGTAAACTTTGCATTATATTTTTTTCCCTACTGTTTAAATATCTTTAATTTTCAAACTATTATAGGAATGAGAATATGTGATGAAAATGAATATACTTTTAATAATTGTGAAAAGGCATTGCTTCTTGAAAATCAATACTTTACTCCCAGTATGGAGCCATTTAGGCCTTAAAAGAAACCACCCTTGTCAAATAGTTTTCCAACATACTTTAATCAAAAGTGTGAAAGATTTATAACCATCTTGATACATTTCTTATGACTTTATTAGTGAATATGTGCATTAAGAAATTTTATATAAGTATGATATAAAAATATAATAAAATTTTATGTTGATGAACATTAATATTAAATTTCAATAGTAGGTGTAATTCTATTTAATAGTGTTATATTGCTGAGGAAGATGAACATATTAGGGGGGCTCTAATAATATAAGAATAATTAGTTTTTTTAAATATATACTTTTGAAACTGTTACAATATAATGGCTTCTCAAGTGTTGATCAAAATGCCAGTTACCTACAACAATCAAGTGAGTCGTTTATTTCTTTTTATCTTAAGTAGAAACAAGCTAATTTGTAGATATAATAATTAATTACTCAAAACTTTCTATACATACTTTGTAAATCATTCTACTACTTTATATCTATTAAGTTTCTCCTAGTTCGTAATTTGATGGTTATTATTATTAAAGCTGTGAATGGTGGTGGTAGATCAAAGATCACATTCTTTGGAAGTTACATTAGTATCTTCATGAGTAAATTAAGTGTTGTTTTAAAATTTTATAATTTATGGGATGTAACTAAAATGACTAATTATGATTAATTTTTTGTTGATTTATAAATAAAGTTTCTACATGAAACTACAACTACAATATTATTATGTTTATCATAATAAAAAAAACATCTAATGTAGCTCATTCATGATCTTTATATTTATAGATATTCTTTCCTATTTATGATTAGCATCGAACTATTTATGCTGATTACTGATAAAAATCACAATACTTGTTAATGTCACTTTTCATAATCAATATTCATAGTTGAGATGATAAGTTTTTGTTTGTTATAGATAGGTAAAAAAAATGGAGAATCACTTAGGTCAGAATCAATTTTACTTCCTTGCATGTCATCCGATCCCCTTCTTCGAATCACTCAGTTGGAACAAAATCTTCGTTTTCTACAAGAGCAACATCATAGCATGTTAAGTAGCTTACATCAAGAAATAGAATCGCTTAGAATTCGTAATAGAGGTATACAATTTCTAATTTTTTCAACATTAAATGAGTTATTTGATTGTTGGTATGTTAAAAATAGAATTTGATTTATTAATAAATTAAGAAGGAAGAAAAACTTTAGATGATTTAAGATCCTTAAAGCAAACAAATCTATACTATACATTTTTTTATTGATTAACTCAATAAACAGTTGTATATTTAAATCTGAAAAGATAACCATAAAAATCATGGCCACACTCATGGCCAACATTTGCCAATGGGTTCCATAATCCGTATGGGTCAAATACTTGCCCAATGATCATTAAATATTAGGGCTGAGGTCAGTCCACATATTTACCCAATATTTGCCAATGTTGGTCACTAGTGTGGCCCTATCTTAATAACTGTTTTATTGCTATATTTATTTTTTATTGTATCAGGTTACAAATAAGTTTCTGTTCTAACTTTCATATTCAAGAATACTACTTAATGTAATAAAAAGGAATACACAAAACCTGAAGTAAAATGATTGTCAAAATGCATTTAAAAAATCATTTGTAGACTGACTTAATAAGAACTTTTTAAAAACAATTGCAGTAAAAATATCTTATACTGCTATAATGGTTCCCTTCGTTTTTTTTTTTTTTTTTGCCTATAAAAAACTGATTAATTTTACTTTGGAGGTAGTATTGTTAATTTACAATAAGAATATATTACATTTTTAGAGTTACTGAAATTAAACTACTATTTTGTTTTAATTTTATTCCAATATTCCATTAAATAATTTTATGAATTATAAAAATCTAATGAAAAATTGTAATAATTTATTTTTAGATCTACAATTTCAGTTGATATTTGGAAATCCAGGAAATCCAATTATTAACAGTAGTTCGGATTCATCACCAGATGATTGTAAGCCAAAGGTAATTAATATTTTTATCTATTTATATTATTTTGTATTCTGTAATAAAAAAAAACACATAAATCTATTTTCTTAATTTTTTAAAACAAATATTCGATTAACTGAGTGATCTGATCTCAAACATGGCTAAAGTTCGTACATACAAAACTATTCTTCTTTCTTTCTAAACTGCATGACTATATCCTTTAGAAAAACTATAAAGTAAATGGTTCTACTACAAAACCATTTATATCTTGTGTATGTGAAACATCAACTTTGAATAAGGCTACATATGAAAAAGTTGACAGTTTCAAAGGTGATTGCTACAAAGATTATTTTGCAGTTTTAACAAAAATGAGAATTATTGAATAAGGTAAAGTGGACTATATGATTAGCATAAAAATATTTGGTTATCAAAGACAGTAAATTGGAAAAGACTATACAAAAGATTTGCAGAAGGTGGGAATATTTATTGTAGAATACAGAGCTCTGTGACATTATACATTGAAGCAGGCCAACGATCACCTCTGTCTACATTGACAGAAGAATAATAAGTTCATCATTTTAGAAATTTTACTTGATTGATTTGAATTATTATTTTCTTGCGTAGAAGTGATCAGCTCCTTTGAAGAAGGATGATCTCCCTCATGGGGAATCAATTGCGGATCCATTAACAGAATCCTCTCTGATCCATTTAAGATGGATGGGATCTATGTACCCACTGAAAACTTATTTTGAAAAGAATATAAGTTAATGATCAAGCCAGTGAGGGAAGTTCTATAGATGAGAAGAAACTATCAGTTATCAAGGAGCCATTAAACACCTCTATCTAGCGATAGTCAGTTGGTTTAATGAAATTAGTAGAGTTCACTAGGCCACCTCAACATGGACACAGACTAGCTATTAAATTAGATCTGCTTCTTCTTCTTAGTCTTCCTCTTCGTGCCATTATTAGCGTTGAGGAAACTCTATCCAATGCAGCCTTACCTCTTGGTCCCTACCAAGCCGCCTTATTTCCTGGAGGATTTTGTCTCTCTTCTCTCCAATCCGCTGCATATACTCCTGATATCAAATTATTCCACTTGACCTCCTCCCAGTGGGTTGAGCTTCCAGAATCTTTCGTGGATCTCTCTCCTCCTCCATCCGACAAAAGAGGCCAAACCACTTCAACTGTCGGTTTTCCAGTACTGTCCTTAGCTCCGCCACCTCCAGATCCTCTCTCATGCGCTCATTCCTGACGCAGTATCTCCTGGTCTTTCCAGCGGCTCTCCACAGAAAGCCTGTCACAAGGCTAACTTGCTTGTCCAGTATAATCCAGCTTTCGCTTCCATACGTGAGGGTTGGGAGGTATACCGACTTGTGTATGTGCCTTTTTGTTTCCTTGCCAACTTCCCTGATCCCTACTATACTGTTGCTGATAGAGTAATAGACCTGGTTGGCTTTGGATATTCTATTCACTACTTCTTGGTCAATCTTCCCAGTATTGCTGATAATTGTCCCCAAATAGGTGAATTCTTGCACAACTTAAAGTTCTCTCCCCTCCCCATCACAGATCAGCTGGACGTACTCTTGTTCATCTCTTGATATCACTAGGACTTTGCTTTTGGAGCCATTGATAACCATACCTTTGCGGAGAAGTTCTACCTGCCATTCTACAAGGACATGCTGCAGCTTGTCTTTCGTGTCCGCAATCAGAACGATGTCATCGGCATATAGTAGGCTTTGGACCATAATATTCCGCATGTTCCATTTTCGATGATCATCCAAGCAGTAGGGTGCTTAGAAATTTTATGGATTTCATCCATAAATATGATGAACAAGAGGGGACTTCAAGGCTGTCTCCTTGCCTGACTCCTCTCTACATGGTAAAAGGCTTGGAATCTCTACCATTAATCCTTACAATTCTCTTTGCTGCCTTATAACCGATCTAATTGCCATGATAAGATCAGCTGGAACATTTTTTGCTGCCTAAGTATCCCATATTTCTTGTTTTGGAACAGAGTCAAATGCTGCTTTGAGGTCGAGAAATGCCATATATATATATGTGTTCTTGTCTCTGTCCCATGCTTTCACTGTGATGCCTCTTAGCAAGAAAATGTGATCTTGAGTCTGCCTCCCCGGACGAAAGCCTGCTTGTTCGCACTCAATTTGGTTCTCAACTACGAGCCTTAATTTTCTTTCTAAGATTGAAGAGTATAATTTGTAAGCCACTGGAAGTAAGCTTATAGGTCTTTAGTTTTCACAATATGTGGAGCTGCTCTTTTGATGAATGGTGACAATCTCTTGGGACTTTCTTTGTATCCCATATTTTTGGAGGAATTGTTGGAGAAATTTAATTAATTTCTGTCCCCTAAATGTTATTTATTCGGGGGCTATGCCATCCCTTCCCGCCGCCTTACTTATTTTAATTTTTTGGGTGGCATATTCTATATTGTCTTCCTCAATGACTTCTAGACTTTCCAGAATATAATTTTCTACCAGATGTTCTTCTGGGTCAGTGGGTCCTCATCCTGAGAAGTGTCCCTGATAGAACTCTTTCCACCGTTCAAGAATTTTTGCTTCTTCGGTGACCATGCTGCCACTAGAGTCTTTCACATTTCTCACTGGCTTACTTATTTTTTTTCTTAATATCTTTACTTTATACCAGAACTCGTTAATACTTTCCCGGTGGTATTCATCGAGAGTTTTTCTGAATTTTTCTCATGACTCTCTTTTCGCTTGCCGGACTACTGTTTTGCATTGATTTTTGGCTTGGTGGTATTTGTCTAGTAAATTAGATCTGCAAAATGGTAAAATAAAAATTTGGTTTGAAGTTGAGCAAAAAAATAGCGCTATTGCAGAGATAATAGAACTAAACAAAAAATCATTCACAGAATGAAATAAAATAATTGAAGGGATTCTAAATTTAAGGAGTAAAAATAGTGAAATAAAAAAAAAAAAAATGAGTTTCTGGACATATAAATTTAATTTTAAGTGGCTACAGATCCTGCTAATAGAAGGGAAAAATTTAAATTACGATAATGTTACTTCACAATAATGTAGAGTTACTATTGTTTTTTTGTTTTTTTTTCACAAAAATTTATGTATGTCTCAAGGGGCCTTTACATTGTCAATATTGAATATATTGTCTATTTGATGGATTTATTGTAACAATTATATTGAAATTTGTAATATGTATACCACATTCAAAAATATTGATTCAATAATATTGACTGTGTAAGGTGGACTTTAGATTGGTGATGCCATTAGAAAATGTTATGTATTTTCTCCTTTAGTAAAAGATTCAGGCATACCTGTTGCTGCTATTGCAATGGCTGATGATTATCTGTCATTGTAATCTATTCTATTAGAAGAAAGGATTTCATACCATCAAATTATTCTATTATTTCATATCATGGATGCAGGGATGCCCATCCCCTCCCCCAAGGCCGATGGTGCATGATCTTTCCCCCACTCCCCTCCCAAAATATTTTATTATTCTCCTCTTCTTAAAAACAGTGCAAGCGAAAGTATAATTTAAAAAATTGTAGATTATAAATAATTATATATCCTGCAGACTGTTCCATACTTCCCCTCTTCTTTTGGTTGGAAACTTTTTATTTTGAATATTTATAATACCATCGAAGTGTACCTCCCTCAAAAATTGAAAATCCCCTCAAAATGTACCCTCCTCAAAAATTTTGATGGCACAACTTGCGCCATCAAACCCCCTTAATATGTATTTTTATCAAAATATTAATTCAACTGTAATCAATTTATTTTTAATATTTTAACTATTTAAAGTCAAAAAAGCTTATCATTCAATCAATTTTTATTGAAAAATGAAATGAAATGAAAAAAATGTTTTATTATTCTGGGACTGTTGTCCCTTAAGAACAAAATATGAATACAGATTATATGTCTGTGTGGCTACAATTGAATTGTATATTTACAATGAAAGTTGACTTACGATAAAAATACAGAAAAGAGAAAAAAAAGAACAAGTAAATTGTACATATGTATGAGAAACTAAAATAACCTTAATAAATTGAGGTACTCTCTGGTGGTGCTCAGATATTTCTCTGAGATATATTTCACAATCATTCGGATTGAGAAAGGAGTAGGTGCTTAAAGAGGAGTGGTTTAAACGAGGAAACTGATTGAGCGTGTCGAATATCTGGTGGGATGGAATTCCAGAGGGAGGCGGCTTGTATTGCAAAGGATTTGTCAAACGCAGCAGTTCGGGGAGGAGGAGGATAGAGGTCGGAAGTACGAGATCTGGTGGGACGGGATTGGATGGAATATTTGAATTGTAAGCTGTGAAAAATGTAGGAGGGTCGATGGGTTCTAATAATTTGGTACAGAAAGGTGGCTAGGAAGTACTGACGGCGATAGGATGGGTAGAGCCACCTCAACTCAGTGTAATACTGGGTAATATGCGTATCCCTTGAGATTCCGAAAACAAATCGTAGTGCGCAATTCATTAGGCGTTTAAGTTTGGCCTCGGAATCTCCCGGGAGTCCACCGTACACCATACAGCCGTAGTCGAAGTGGGGGAAAACAAGGGAGGAAACTAGGAGTTGACGGGACTTATATGGAAGGAGATATCGTAGACGATTGAACTGTTTTAGGGTGGAGATAGTGCGACGGGAAATTTGGGAGATGTGAGGTTTCCAGGATAGGGATTGATCGAAAGTAACACCTAGGTTTTTAACGGTGGTGTAGAATAAGATAGGTGAGTTGTTCAGGAAGAGATTGGGAGATACTGGGGAGGATTTGAGGAGTGAAGGGGATCCGATCAAGATGGCTTTTGTCTTCTCGGCGTTCAGAGTGAGCCTATTGAGGTTTGCCCAAGCACTTATTCTGTCAATATCTTCCTGAAGTTTTTGAGTGGCATCTGAGATATCTGTCGGATTAAAGGAGAGGTAAATTTGAATGTCGTCGGCATACAGGTGGTAATGACAGTGCAGGATAGAGGATGGGAGGTCATTTATATAGATGGAGAAAAGGGTGGGGGATAAGGAAGAGCCTTGTGGGACGCCTCTGGTCAGAGGTAGAGATTCTGATGGTGGGTTATTAGGAATTACAACGTACTGGGAGCGACCGGTTAGGAAGGATTGGAACCAATTAAGGGAACTAGAAGAAAAAGAGATATTTTTAAGTTTGGTTAGGAGGATGTTGTGGTCTACTGAATCAAAAGCTTTGGAGAAGTCTAGGAGAATAAGGATGGTTAGTTTCTGCTGATCTATGGCTGTGTGAAGGTCTTGGGAAATTTTGATTAGGGCAGACTGAGTAGAATAACCAGGCCTGAATCCAGACTGGTAGGGATTTAGGAGATTATTGTCCTCTAAAAAATGGGATAGCTGGGATTGGACTAACCGCTCTAATGGTTTTGAGAGGTTTGAAAGGAGGGAAATCGGTCGGAAATCATTAGGAACTGATGGGTTTGAAGTCTTCTTCAATGGGCGTACTAGGGCGGTTTTCCAGGATGTAGGGAAGGTAGCATTTTGAAGAGAATAATTGTATATATGATAAAGGATCGGAAGAATGGATGGCAATGCGGCTTTAATCAGTCTGACTGGGATGTTGTCGGGACCGTAATCATTGGTATGGGACTTCTGAATGGATTTAAGGAGCTCATCTGGTGTAATATGGGAAAGAAAGAAGTGATCAGGATTAAAGGAAGAGAACATAGGAGCCAGACTGGACGTGGGAGATGTGGATGCAAGAGGACAGGAGACAAAGTGAGCGTTGAGGTTATCAGCAGAAACGGAATTGGACTGAGACTGGGGTGTATTACCAATGGTCAGTTTTCTAAGAATAGCCCACGTAGCCTTGGTATTGGGAGAGTTGGATAGGGAATGATGGTAGTAACGGGATTTAGCACGGCGTACTGCTGATTGAGTGCTATTTCGAAGCTGTTTGTAGGAGAGAAAATCATCAGGAAGTCGAGTTCGTTTAAACCGTCGCCTTGCAGCATCTCTTTCTCTCATACACTCCCTCAAAGCAGGGGTAAGCCAAGGAGCTGGAGGATATCGGATGGTTTTTGTGATAAGAGGAGCATGTCGGTCGAGGATAGAGTGAAGTTGAGTGGTTAGGATTTCTACCATGGTGTCTATGGATTTTGAGGAGTAGATGGGATCCCACTGGATATCGTCAAGACCTTCTGACAATGTTTCGTGAGTGCATTATGTGAGTAAATTATGCATTTAAGTGTTATTTTTTATCGTGATCTTATTCAATTTAGGTATGTATAAAAGAGTTCAAAGAATTTAAAAATAAATAAAGGGATTTGTACAATTATTGTTCTTTTATATTTTTAAAAGCGATTCCTCAAAAAAATAGAATCCGGCTTCCAATGGTTTGGGCATTAAATAAACTTCAAGATTAGTATACTGTTTTTTTTTTATTAGTTATCAATTAGAAATTATTATTTTTTTTAATATTACAATTGCACCTGCTAAGCTGTTCTTGTCACTTATAAAAGGTAATTATTCTTATGATCAGAACAAACCTTTGCATAATTACTTTTGTAAGAAATCTGCCATAGTAATGTAAACTTATTTATTTTTTCATGGTTCTAAAGAGATTAGTATTGTGACAAAATGAAAGAAATAATTTTTATTATTACCATTCATACAAGGTCTTAGATTGATTGATTCAAATCTTTCCATTCAGCTCTAATTCTTGGCTTAGTTTTATAGTCAAACAAATTTAATATTGATGAAGCACATTAGGTTTCAGATCTTCTCGTGGATTATTCAATAGTCAATTGAATATATACTATATAATATAACAGTTAAATTACACATTTTAAAAATTATTTGTATCTGTTGATAGAAATAAATTTGATCTATTTGTTGTTTCAGATAGTTTTGACTCCAAAAGAAGTTAATACTCGACCACTCCAAGTAGAAATATTAGAAAAAGAAGTTTCTGAATTAAAGACAGCATTGTTGGAGGCTAATTCAAAAAATTCAAGTCTCACACAATTAGTTGATTATCAAAAAAAGTAAGTTTATATTTTTAATTAGAAAATAATAAATACTATTCATTAATTTTTTTTACTAATGAAAATAGGTAAATACATTTTTTATGTTTATGAAATGCTTATATTTGTTTGAAAAATTGTTTTTCTTTGTTTAATACGAAATTTGATTCTATAACCCTTCGTTATGCTAAAAACTCTTGAGTAGTGGCAGCTCTGGCTATTAGGACTGTGAAACTGCAGCACCTCTCATTTTCACTTGATATTTTTTATAACATTCAAGGTAATGAATCCTTTTTTTTTTTTTCTTCAATTGTTTCTTTTAACAAGCACAATACATAATTCTTAAACTAAATGTCCTTGTCCTGACTTTTTTTTTTCTTCCTTCTCCCCTTCCTTGCCTTTGAGGATATATGGGATTTTCTCAGGCCAGGGGATGATGAGGGTGGGGGATTAATGACAGAGGTAAAAATCCTGCTGGCACCAGGACATGAACTCGTACTTGTGTTATTCCTTATAATTTCAGTTATTACGTTGCTGAGCAAGGAGCGTGCACATGCGTTAGTCCGTTTGGCCATTCCGCCCAACTCCTTGTCCTGGCTTACTTCATCTCCAATTTCCTCCTCAAGTGGATTGAATTTATTTGTATACACCCCTGTCTCTCAGCCACAGCTCCAGCTCCCTTCATCTGGGTTGAGTGTCTAAGAGGACCAACACAACTACCAGATTGATAGAAAAAAAGTCACCTCTGTCATCCACAAGTACCATCAGACTCCTTAGGAGGAACCAATAGAAGGTTAAAGTAGGCATTGATAGGGATGGGGGATCAGGGAATTCATAAGCAAGGGAATTATCATTGCAGTCCATAAAACCAGCTTCTGGTCACTCATAGGTTCTACTCCAAACCTATCCGTCAACGTTTGGATTTGTTTAGTTATTTTCAAAAGAATCCAACACAAAGTTATTTATGAAAATATTTAGAGCAAATTCAAATTAAACTTTTCTATTTGGTTAGCACCATATGTTTTTTTCTTGATATTTGTTAATATTTTAAAAACTAAAAATATTTTAATTAAAAAAAAACAAACCGATTACAGAAATTGGGAAATTGTAACCACCCTGAGTAAATGTATTTCCTTATCGGCTGAAACATCTTGGTAGATTAATAGGGACAAACATAAAGTTTATGGATTTTTTGTTCTATTCATTTTAAGATTGAAAATATACCTATTAATAAATGATATATACCACTACTGTTAGTGCAAAAGATCGTATGTAAAAATTTTCAATTTTTATTCTATTTGTGCTAAAGGTAACTTTTTTTAGTCTGCAACTAACATAAGTAGTCTGCTACTATAGAAAATACCAGAGTGGAATAAAATATGAAATTATACTAGTAAATCATAAAGAAATAATTAGTTTTATGCTCTCTTATAAAACATTCAGTTTTTATATACGACCTTTTGCTCTAACAGTCTAAGGATGTCTCTGTATATACACTGACAGGCAAAAAATTCTACTCACTTGATTTTTTCATGTTTTCATCTAAAAATATTTCTGCTTTGGATTGGTCTATTGTTTTTAATGAATAAATAGGTAATTTTTTTGTTTGTTTTCAATTAGGAATGTTAATATAGAGGACAATAACCCTTAATCCTTAATTCAATGAAATGATTCTAGATTCCAATGTTTACTTTCTATGGAATCAAAATGTTTATTCAGTATCATTAGTTCAGTGCCATTTCTTGCAGCACATTTCTTAGTCTCCGGCTTTTAATTTTTTCAATATTAAGTTTAAAAATGCCTCTTAGTGCTGAGGATGTTGCGCGTGGTGTGGCACTTATAGATGATGGACATTCCCTTAGATATGCAGCTAATGCCATCGGAATTCAATATGAAACTTTACGAGACTCCATCAGGCGTTTTTGGGAAACTGGTTCTTACAATAGAAGGCCCGGTTCTGGATGACCTAGGGTAACAGAACCACGGGATGACCGGTTTTTGACTTTGAGAATTTTACAAAACCAGCACCTTACCGCTGTTCAAGCAATCCATCAGCTCGAAGAAGTTCGAGGTGTGCAAATTTCTGAATTAGATTAAATGAGTATGGATTAATGGCTTTTCGTCCAGTAAGAGGACCAGAGTTGACCAGAACTCACAGAGTAACACGGCTGGCTTTTGCTCAAGAACACAGCCATTGGACTATGGACGAATGGACTGCTGTACTTTTTACAGATGAGTCAATATTCGCTCTTCAATCTCCAGACGGGCGTGAAAGGGTGTGGAGAAGAAGAAACGAAAGATATGCAGCCTGTAATTTTTCCCAGAGCCAACCTTTCCAACATGATTCCTTAATGGTGTGGGCTGGGATTTCAATGGAGTGCCACACAGAATTGGTTGTTGTTCGTGGAGGATCTTTGCTGACCATTCGCTATGTAGATGAGATTTTGGAACCTATTCTCAACAAAATCGGCGATCGTTCTATTCTAATGCACGATAATGCACGCCCACATGTCGCCCGCATAGTGCAGACATTCCTTCAACAGAACAATATTGAGGTTTTAGCCTGGCCAGCACGTTCTTCAGATTTTAACCCCATTGAGCATTTATGGGATCACCTCGGAAGAGGAATAAGAGCGCGTGCAACACTTCCTGATACACTACAGGACCTTGAAATGGCTCTTCGGGAGGAATGGACTATCCTCCAGCAAAGGGACATTTCCCGACTGGTGGAAAGTATGCCGAGGCGTCTTCAAGAAGTAGTGAAGGCAAGAGGAGGAAACACATGCTACTAAACGATGATGTAATTAATTTCTTTTAGAATAATAATGGTTCGTTTTTCAATCTTTTTTTCTCTAATCTTTCTTACCCAATCACATTTTGATTATTAAAGGTAAAAAAGTTTATAAAATTCCATAAATACTAAGTATTATCTACAAATACCATGTATTATATACAAATACAACATTACAGAAATATTTTTAGATGAAAACATGGAAAAATCAAGTGGGTGGAATTTTTTGCCTGTCATTGTATATATATATATATGGTAGGCCACCTGGTATATATATATGGTAGGCCACTGACGGGTCTCACATACCCGGGGGGAGGGGAGAGACTCGGGCAGCTTGGCTTTCCCTGGTGGACACCCAAATTGGGCGGTCACCCATCCAAGTAATAACCACGCTCGACGTTGCTTAACTTTGATTACCTATTGCAAGCATCTTAGCCCGTATGGCTGTATATAGGGGCTATATAGCCATACGGGCTAAGGCGCTTGCAATAGGTAATCAAAGTTAAGCAACGTCGAGCGTGGTTAGTATATATATATATATATATATAATAGTTACTTTATTTAAGAATATTAAATAGTTATATTTATAGGCAAATAGAAATAATAAAAAAAGAAAAGGAAACTGAACAACAAACGAGACTTGATGATGCTGAGAACCTCATTAAACGACTTATCAAAGAAAATGAAGAACAAAGGAAGGAGGTAATTAATGCATGAAAGATTTTAATCAAATGAAATTATTTTAAAATTCAAGGCAATTTAAAAGTACAAGAAAAAAATTATTTTGAAATTTAGATAAAATCTGAATTTAAAGTTAATAATATTAGGTAGAAAAATAAAGAATTTTCAAGGACCATAAGTTTTTATTTTTTCTGTTTTTAATTCAAAATAAAAAATGTTCTGTATAGTGCAGAACTTTCCTTTTTTCTCTAACATGCTTTTCAGGAGTAGTAATTAAAGTAAGGTTTTTTTGAAATTCCACAGGTTAGCACTCTTAGAAGTCAAATCAATAAAGCTAGTGGAAGTGGTAATCGTTACAATGGTGGCAGAAGGAATGGTGATTATCAGAGATTTCCTCCTTTACAAGCCCAGACTTACTGGGGAAATGGATCTCAAAAGCATAGGACCAGGTATTTGTTTATTCACATTTATTTTTCTTTCCACACCTGTTAATTATATTTATTAACAATCGTCTGATATGCTGGCTATATAATGAGAAGAAAATAAAATAAGTAAATAAACAGATAATTAAAAAATAAATAAAATAAAGAGGCTTGATAGGCATGAGGAAAAGCAGTACCCAGCGGTACCCCTTTTGTGGCTTCAATTTACTTACGTAAATTATCATGGAAATCATACAGAACTTTCCTATTGTCTTTTTTTGGTAATATGTTCAACTTACAGAATATTTTCTATTAACAATTTATTCTATCTCTCCTTCCCTCTTTCTCCCTCCCACAGGTGAATCTATGGGGAGAGGGCTTTCGGGCTGAAGCCTCTTCTCACCCCCAAAATGGTAAAATATGGCCAGTTTTTATAGAAAAAAATATTAAAAACTATCTCTTAAAGTATTATTGTTCGTATAATTACATTTAATAGGACTTCAAGAATCACTTAAACACCATTTCATATAGTTAATTTTTTTCTTTTTTTTTCAAATTAATAATCGTTATATAAATGAAAAAAAAAGCTTTTGGGCTGAAGTCCCCCCAAAATTAAATCCTGGATCCGCTAGATGAATTATTAACAGTTTAGTTTTCTGAAATCAAAAATCTTAATCAAGCTATAAAATTCTTTCTCTGAAACATTATATTTGTTATTTAAAAGACTGATTTTTTTTTTTTTTTTACTCAAATCATTTTGTAGTCAATTTTCTTTCTTGTATAATAAATAAATTTAGTGATAAATTATAAATTTTTAATATTTTGTCCCCAGACATGTTAGTCATTGAAAACTACCATTAAATAGGGGAAGTCCAAGGATTTTATTTTAACTGTTTGGTAGTCCCCCTGATATTTCATATAACCTGCAAAGCTAAAAATTACCAATTTATCAGAAAATCACTGTTCCACTTATCTTCTCTATCCATTTCTCAAAGAACTTTGATTAAATTGATTATTAAATTTTCCAATCCCAACTCTATAAATTCAACTTACCCAATAATAACTTTACATTTATTGTACTTCTTATCTATATGCTCCCAAGTAGTTACCATTCCCTACAACATCTCTAATTTCCTTCCCTTCTTCTTTGATCCAGAGTGATAAGAATGACAGGTGGTCAGTCATTTTTAAAAAGTTAAGATCAATGTAAATATATAGTAAATACTACAGCTAATTTTTTACACCATTATCTATCTATCAGATTCATAGCTTCTTTCTTCAAAACTGTATTATAATAAGACTTTCCATGCATCTATTAATTCTGATAATCTGCTTTTCCTATTATATTGTTTTATCTATTTAGTTATTGCTCTAAATATTATGAATTGTATTCTTGATTAGTCCTGGTTAGATTTTAGGTTCCCTAATTCATAATTTCAGGAGTTATTGTTTGAACACATAATTTTTTTCAATTATTATTATGAATCTCTGTTCATTATACATTTTAATATTATTACAGTGAATAGAGATACTTAATATTATTATGGATATATTTGTCATATTGTAAAATTTATAATAATAATTAGTTTGCTTGCACAAAAAATTCGCACAGTATATTGTTTAGTGATTTAATGACAAATTAATAAGAAAAGAAAATAATGCAACATCTCATAAGATAGAGAAATCAATTGTTACTTCCTCGCTAATTATAATCGACAAAGGAAACAAAAATTAATTTAGAACTTCATTAGTCTTTGGAACCAACATATTTCAAAATTTCAATGAGCTGTATATTTGCTAATGATTGTCTGATTTTTCTTTTATAGAGAATTTAATAATCTTATTATAATTATGGGTAGTGAGTGGAGGAAGTGGGAACAAAGGAGAAAGTGGGTAATTTTTGACAGACTATTTTTGCCACCTGAAGGAGATGAAAATATTCAAAATGGGTGGCTCACTCTTGGAATTTGATGAAGAATTAATAAAGATATGGCTTAGAGACAAAAAAAAACTTGATAAATAATATAAACTCCTCTTCTTTCAATCATAAGGACCTCAAGTCGACAAAATGAAACATTTATCCCATGGTAGCAGTACAATTAACGTGAAGTTGTATGGATGTGAACCCTTTGCCTTGCATTATCTCAAAAATGGTACGTTTTTTACTTTAAAACGCAGAGTACGCATCAAAATTTTCAAATCCAAATTCATCCTGTATCAATCTACAGACTTACCACCGTTCTAAAATTAAAGCCTTTCAAAATGTTTAAATTAACATTATTTATTTTAGAAAGAAAGCAAAGTGGAGGGTACGATTTGGTTGTCCCCACTCACCACTATTCCTCTTCCCTCCCCCATGAAATTCTGAATCCAATGGTACCTTATTCATGGTATTTGAGCATGACAGGAGCTTATATTTGGTACAAAACCGATTTAGTGCCTTACTATAATAATATATGTGGGAATAATAATCAATTGAATTTATGAAAAATGTATTTTAAAACAAATAAAATTATATAGAAAACAAAATGTATAAATTATACAATATAACAAAAATATTTTACACTCATTATCAATTCACATGTGTTGTAAGCTTTATTTGAATATTTCCTTATTCTATCAAATTTTAATTTAATTTAAAGAAAAGAAATATATTCCTTTAAATTTATCTTTTCATAATTTTGACCTAATAATTTTAATTTTAATTAAGTCCTGAATACCACAACGCGAGGGGTCAACTAGACCAAGAAGTAGTTGGTCAACCAGCACCTGCATTGCCACACCTAACAAGAACATACAGTCAACCATCACAGAATCAAAGGCATCGTTATTATAGGTAAAAATAATGCTTAAATAATATCACAATGTTTTAATACTGTCTTGTGTAAAAAACAAAAACAAAAAAGTCATCATTCCTTCTTCTTTGCTAACATCCTCTGATTATTCAAGAATATTATCATGGCAGTTTTGGATGTCATTTCTTATTATTATGTTATTATATTTTTTTCCTTTTTCTTTAGTCATGCTTAATAATAAGGTATTCAAATGTTTTCATCAAAGATAAACCGAGCCTTTAGGATATTATAATGAACCGTAACCTATCTTCTAAAAATGATGTTGATGAAATGTGGAACTATTGTAAAGAAACTATCAAGCAAGTAGCAGAATGAGTACTGGAATTAGAGGGAGCACCTTGAAGGTCAGTATATTTTGATCAGAATACTAGACAGCAGCATAGAGAAAATAATAAAGCCTGTAAAAAAATTAATAAACTCTTCAGGCTGTTTTTATTATGAATTATTAAGACAAGAAGAAAAACATTTGCGTAACAGATAAAGAAGAAACAATCAGAAAGATTAGAGATTTAAGTAGATATGTTAATACCAGAGCTTTCTACAGACAGAGAATGGCCAGCAATGAGCATTTAAACTAAGATCAAATACTTAGAGAGGGAATTATGGAAAACTCATCATGGACAAATGATCCTTAAAAGGTAGTCTAACGAATTTAAAAGCCTGTTGGGAAGTTACAAAGAGTGTAAGCTTATTGAGCCAGAGGATGATGAGGAATCAAGAATGAGATTCAGAATCTAAGAATGTGATAATATCCCACCTCAACTTCTGAAGGCTGGAGAAAATGAAATGACTTAAGTGATCTTTATTTTTTTAGATTATCTCCGTAAAGGGCTTTTGGCCTTCCCTTATCCCAATGTTGGGGGAGAATAAGACCTAGATGCTGAAATGGATCAGAAGAAGTGTTCATTGTACATGTAGAAAATGAATCAAACAACTATATATAAAATATATTGATTTAATTAAAGAAAAATTATAATCAAATAAAAAAAATATTGCTGCTGTTGATAGAGGGTACAAAATTATATACATTGGAGGTTAGAAGGTTGGTATTAGAATTTAGTTGAAATTACCAGGCTGAACAGGTAGATGCTGACTGATGGAATCATTCAGAAGGGATTCCTATCGAAGGACTTGCTGATTGTGGGAAGAACTTAAATCTGGGTTGGGTATTATGGGCTTCCATCTCTGCTTCTCTTTCCTGAGCCACTTCTTGAGCATTGAGTCTACCATACTTTTCTTCTAACAGTCATGTAAACCATGTTGCTTGCTCTCATGTGTACCTTGATCCCCCTTGTCCAGGTCCTCATATAGGACACTGGTAGATATCTCTGGTCTTTCTTCACTGACAGATTGTACTACTGTTTTGACATGTTTAAAATTATGTATTTGTCATTGTGCATTAGCAATCCCCTACCTTGCCATTTCTGGTACATGGGAGGGAGAAAGGAGAGGTTTTTCTTGAAGTATAACCAAACCTTTTCTAATCAGAGTGGGAAGGTCAAAATTCGTTCCTTGGATGCTCCACAAAATAAAGTTCAACCTGCCCAGATGCCAAATTCAAATCGAGACTTTTTTTTTTTAGTGTTTCTTTATTTGATTATTGTATATAATTTACAAAACTAATATTGAATAATAAAGCCTTAATTAGTAAATTTAATTGAAGTATACCTAAAATATCAATATGGTGGAATCTGTAAGGTTAGACTGATATTGGCTACCTGGTCTAAAGATACTGTGGGAGGTAATATATGAAAAAAAATACTTGAAGAAATTATTACTTACAAGCTTTAGCAGCATTCCTTCATGCTTACTAATTTCTAATGTTATATTAATTAATAGTCTCTTTGTTATATGAAAATAAATTATAATTGATAGTCATAAATTGTTAAACGCCACTGTTGTATTATCTATTTATTATGGTGAAATAATTTATTTTTTTAAGTGTGGGTAATGATTTAAGTAACTGAGAATTGATATAGAATATTAATAGAGAACTTACCTGTTTCAGTAATGGTAATCACTTCTACCATGGAGATGAAGGAGATGGAAGAAGAAGATATAGAGGCAGGGGAGGGTCGGGGAATCACAAAGATGACAACTAAAGCAAAGGAACCGAGTGTACTGCTGGAAACATGTTTAAATGCACTATATACTTCTCATTCATTTTTAATGAGCCACTTTGAAGATTTACACATAGAATAATTAGAAAATGAAATTTAATATTCAAAGAAGTTGTTTTATCTTTCCTATTTGGTTTTCTTCTTTTATACAGCTTTGATAATATTTTCTTTTTAAAATAATTATTCATTTTTAATAAAAAATTATTACTGAAAACTGAATAATTTTCTATAAAAATTGTATTCCTCATAAATAGTGAATGAATTAAAAAAAAAAATATTTTCTTTACCTTAAAAATAGAGTAAAATAAATAAAATAGGTGATAAATATTCAGGATGCAGTCTTTTTTTTTAAAAGACAATTGTGAAATAAGAAAAAGAACAATTGGGAAATCCTCTCACCCTGACCTTTTCACTTACTTATCAAATGTGTCTGTACTTGAACACTCTCAGTGCTCACATCACAGTTAGTTAGAGAAAATATTACAAATTTGTATAAATGGATTATATACATTATTTTTAATTTTTAGTTTGTATAACTATATATTTCATTTTTAATATGTGTATTGTAATATTAGTTAAGATTCATGTACCATCAATCACTATAGTTTATTATTTACCATTATCGGTCGTATAATATTATATCTCTGATTGTATTTTAAAATTTTCAGCCCTGAAGATGATCCACATGTTTAGGTTGAAACGGCTCAAATAAAAAATAAAAATTAAAAAAAAAAGGACTGTTTCCTGAATATTTATCACCTATGATATGTGGATAAGTCGACTAACTTCCTTCAATAAAATAAATAAACAAATTTATATATATATATATATATATATATATATATATATATATATATATATATATATATATATATAATAACAATTTTAATTATTCAAAGAAACAGCAGCTTTTAACAGCAAATATTATACTAATGTTATAATACAAACGCCATTCCCCTCCCCTATTAGAATGTGTATTTTTATACATATATATATTTAAAAGAAAAAATAATAATGCATCATTTATTTATGTTGAGCCTTGTGGCTTATCCAAAAATTTAAGTGCAGAGAAGACTATATGTAAATTTCAGGCCAATTAAGTGGGAGATTTATTATGTGGCTTCCCAGATTTTCATTCTGATGAAATGATTTTGTCATATTTAAAACCTAATTAATCTATTAGTAAAATACAGTATGTTTACTTTAAACTAACTTAAAAAAGTAATGATAAAGTGTATTTTTTTAATTTTTTCCTTGTTCGTTCGAGATAATCTAGTAAATATAAAACAATCACAAACCACTGTTCATGTTATTTTATTGTCAGATTTAGAGCTTTATTTAATTTAACCTCATTGGAAATAATTTAATTAAAATTCTTTACTAGTTTATGTCTCACTGAAGTAAGCTTTTTGTATTAATGTCTAGCTTTTATAAAATATTATCAAGCATATCATTTTCATTTATTTGTTTATTTTTTATAGATCTTGAAATTTCCTTCTTAGTGCTAACAGAAAATTATTATTGTTAAACTCATACTGTTATAAAAATAACTATGCTTTCATTGTTTAATTAGACTACTTAATAATTGATTATTTATATAATTAATCAGTGAATGCTTTATTGTATATTGTACATCTAAATGATGAACTAGACTAGTTATTAATGGGTTGGAAATAGTTTTGAAGAAGAGGTATTATTTCCTTTACTAAATAGAAATATTTATTGAAGACTATTTGTTAATAACATTTATGTGGTATAAAATTTATTAAAAAGTTATATTGAAAGTAAAAAATTTTATATTGGTACTATTTTTTTTATTTTATTTTATTTGTTTTAATCACCTGTACTTATTTCTTTTTAAATAAAATATTTTTTAGCATACAAGGATTTACAAGTATGAACTAGGAAGTGATTAACTAATACCCTAATGCTTATGAGTACGCTAAAATGAAGTGTTACGTGCACAGAAAAATGTCTAAATTAGGACTGGGTAAGATTGTATTATTCAAATATTATGAAGCAGACATTGAAAAGTAGTTGATCCAGTCTAAATGAAGAATGGAATTGGTACATTTGGGAAAAGTTGCCAAATTTCATGAAAGATTTGATTATCCCCATAATTATTTAAAAGATTACTAAATTCGTTACAAAAAAAAAAAAAAAAGAATTGAAATTGAACAATTTTTAGCAAAGATGCAGCTTATTGTTGTTTGTAAATACTGGTTTAAAACATGAATGAAGTTATAAAATAATTTTCGTTTCCTTGGTTTATTACAATTACTCATTGAAATTTTTATTGAATATAAGAATTGATTCCTCAATCCTATGATACGTTGCATTATATTTTTTACTCATTATTTTGTCATTTGTTCACTGACCAATATTCTATGTGAATTAATCGCAGGGACTAATTAGTTGTAGTGTTATTGGTGGTCCAAATAACCAGACATAATCCACATTAACATAAGTAACACTAGATGGCCAAGTCAATGGTGAATCACTTAAGGTGGAGGTAGTTGAAGTGAAATCTCCCTCTATTTTAATGGCATCCAGAATTCCAGGTAAGGAATACCACATTTTCTGTTGATGGATGAAAGCTGAACGATTTTAGCTAGGAAGTAGCTTAAAATGAATTTCTTGAAGACTTCTGTTTTTTTTTTGTTTTTTTACAACCATCTTGATTCCATGTCTTTCATAAGAGGTTTCACGAAAAGTGATGGGTGTTTTGACAAGTTGGAATTAATTTTGGAATTGATTTTTGACATTTGGGAAACTTTTAAGTGACTGATATCTTCCACCTTTTCATTCTCGATTTTTAGGCCTACAACACTAATCCAACAGCTAATAAATTTGATTTTTAATACGTTTTAAATGCATTTTTCAAGATACAGCTTTAGCCCCTGCGTCATGAAGGTCAGGAGTTGTTTAAAGGACCTCATTCTATTAAGATTCACCACCTCAGCATATCATTTAAATGCTTTTAACCACTACAGGCATTTGGATCTACGGGGTAGAGGGGGAGGAAGCTTTTGGGCTGTAGTCCCCGCCCCTCAAAATAGTAAAATATAATCATGTTTAATGAAAAAAATATTGACAAATTATCTCTAAAAGTATTATTGTTCATATAATTACATTTAATAGGACCTGAAGAATCATTTAAATACCATTTCGTATAAGCAGTTAGTTTCTTTTTTTTTCTTCCACATTATCCTAAAGGGTCATACAGAGGTGCCCATTCACCATCGAAATCGACGGCGCATGAACCTCCTCCCTAGATATTTTGTTGCCCTCCTCTTCTTAAGAAGAGTTCAAGCTGAAATAGAATTTTTAAAATCATAGATCATGTACAATTACACTTTCAGTGGTCTGTTCTATACTTTTCCCTTGTTCACTAGTTTGAAATTTTTCATTTCAGAAATTCATAACCCTGTCAAAATATTGTTCCTCAAAAATTTTGATGGTGCAACATGCGCCATGAAACCCCCTTCTGGACACCCCTGTGGTCATAATAATTTAAGTAGGGTTTTTTGTCTTCCCTTCTTTGCAAGTTAGGTGTTTTTTACCGGGTTGGAGGAATTATGGAGTTAAAAGTTCCTCTGCCACCAGGATTTGAACTCTTAATCTTCGGGTTATCATCTGGTTGCCGGGAAATGCATATTTTACACACCTGTTAGTCCACTCAGCCACTGCGACTCCTGAAGACAAAGACCCAATACCAACTTTCCTATCCTGTATGAGCAGAAGTTGATAGGGGGTGCGGTCAAATAAATACTAAATTATAGAAATAGGATAAATACTAAATTATAGAATTTGACCAACCTAATACTTCTAAAGTGTGTAGTGGAAGCATCACCCCTCTTATGTAGATCCAGAAGATTTCATGGCATCCAGAGGACCGGATGGTAACCAAAAGTATGTTTTAAGGGAGTATGGGCATCAAGGACATCGAGAAGATTAGAAGTGAGAATGTGAACCATACTATCAATAGAAGACATTAATATATATATATATATATATATATATATATATATATGTGGGAAAAGGGAACTATGGTGAGAGAAAAATAGGTTTTCATAACAGAATGGCTGCTGAAGGAAGAGTACATGTTCAAGATCTACAATAAAGAGATGCGAAAATTTACTATTGAAGTTGATCTTCAACTCCTTAAAGAAGCCTGACCGATTATTATTAAGCCTGATTTTATTATAAGCCTTATTTTATTATCTTTTTATTTTAATCTCTTTTTCTTGTTTTCTGTATACCTATTTTTTTTTCTCTTTTGTTCAATTAAGAAAATTATAAAGTTTACCATAACTATGTGATTTAAAAATTTATAAGATACATGTAATTTTTCGTCAAATACATACATGTATCATACTAAATGCATGGAATATGTAAAATCTAACAAATAAACCCTTATATAGGGTTACTGTATGAGAAAAGCAGATTTAAAAAAAAAGATAGAATTTATTCAGAGATTCATTTATTGATTCAGAGAGGAAATTAGTGTTTAGGCCACCAGAAAAGATTATTGTGGTGTAGAAGGGATGAAGTTGAAGAGGGTTGATTAAAAAGATTGATCAAAGGGAACAAGAGGACGACGATATACTGGAATAGAATAGAAAATAAACTTTATTCTTGGAGGAGGTCCCTAAAGAATAACAATTATAAACAAACAATTAAAACCACATCTGCCAAAAAATTACATAAATCAAAATTAAAGAATATATAAAATATTTTCAGAGATAAAACAAATGAAAAAGTAACACCATTTTGAAAAAAAAAAAAACATTATTTAAATTAAAGAAAAACAGAAATAAGGTATAATAAAAAAACAAAATGTTATAAGTACTATGGGTTGATTCTTAAAATTAAAACTCAAACAATTTCAACAATCATTCACCTCAGTCAAATTTTGATTCATAATATTTATTTCAATGTACAACGTCATTTTGGAATGTGAGAAGGAATTGGTAGAGATGATATTTGAATGAGCACAAGGAAGGGGCATGGCCGATATCAGACGGCAAGGAATTCCAGAAGGCAGTGGATCGGGAAATAAACGAATATTCAAATGTCTTAGTTCTATGGGAAGGGATATAAAGGTCGGAAACATGGGATCTTGTTTTCTAGGAGTGGACCACGGGTTTGAACTGTAGGAGACTGTAGATGTAGGAAGGGAGTTGGGTGTTGATCGTTTGGAATAGGAAAAATCCAAAGAAATATTGTCGGCGGGAAGAAGGGAAGAGCCACTTTAACTCGTCGTAAAAGTGGAACACATGAGACTGCCTCGAAGTACCGAAGACAAATCTTAAGCAGGAATTCATAATTCGCTTTAATCTATCGTCGAGTACCATCGGGATTCCTCCGTACACCACACAGCCGTAGTCAAAGTGGGGGAAAATGCAAGGAGCTTACGGATAAATTGTGGGAGTAGGTAGCGGAAACGATAAAATAACTTAAGGGTACCTATTGACTTTCGTGAGATGAGTGCGATATCAGGTTTCCAGGAGAGATTTTTATTAATGGTGATTCCTAGGTTTTTAACGGAGGAGCTGAATGTGACGGGATGATCGTTGATAATTAAATGAGGAAGGGAGGAGATGGATTTAAGAAGAGAACTAGAAGCTATAACAATGGCCTGAGTTTTCATCGCGTTTAGCTTTAAATTATTCAAACTTGCCCAGGCACTGATCCTATCTAGGTCTGCCTGAATATTGGCGAACGCGACTAATATCTCAGAAGGGGGAAAGTATAAATAGATTTGGGAATCATCAGCGTATGAAGGGTATGAACAGTGGTAGATGGATTTTGGAAGATCATTTATATAGGAATTTAAAAGGAGTGGGGAAATGCTCGAACCCTGGGCCACTCCAGAGGATAGCGTAAGGAAGGAAGATAGGTGTTGGTTCGGAATGCAGACTGCTTGGATTCGGTCGGAGAGGAAAGACTGAAACCAAAGGATAGAGCTGTTGGAGAAGGTTAGAGATTTTAATTTAGTGTAGAGTATAGGGTGGTGGTCTAAGGAGTCAAAAGCTTTGGAAAAGTCGAGAAGTATTAACACAGTTAGCATTTTTTCGTCCATTGCAGTATGTAAGTCGTTAGTAATGTTTAGTAGAGCGGATTGTGTGGAGAAGCCAGGACGAAAATCAGATTGGAGAGGATCGAGTAGTTTTGAGTTTTACACGAATTTGAAGATTTGGGATTGAGCTTTTCTTTCCAGAGGTCTAAAAAGGTTAGAGAGAATGGAGATTGGGCGGTAATCTTTAGAAAAAGTAGGATTGGGGATTTTGTTAATAGATCTGACTAATGGTTTTTTCCAAGCAGAAGGAAAAACTGAGTACTGAAGGGAGAAATTATAGATGAAAAGAAGGACAGGGAGGACTTTAGGAAGGCATCATTTTAGCAGTTTGACGGGTATTCCATCAAATCCGATGGACTTTGCATGGGATTTCATTATAGAGGAAATAATGTATGTTGGTAAAATGTAGGAGAAATAGAAATTATCACTGTTAAATGAGGGTGACAAGGAAACTGATAAGAGGAGTGTGAGCTGTTGCTGGTGGAGGAAGATATAAAGGAGGAATTTAATTCATCAGGTGAAATCGGGTAGACTGATGAGGAAAAGGATTTACAAAGAGAGAGTTTACGAAGAGTTAGCCATATTGATTTAGAATCAGGAGCAGAGGTTTTCGTGAAAGAAGTTTGATTTCGCTTTCCTGATCGTTGTTTGTGTTAAGTTACGCAGTACCCTGTAAGCTTGATAATCATCTGCTAGTCGAGTTCGCCTGAAGCGTCTATGGGCTGCCTCACGTCTTTTTTGCATGTCACGAATTTCTTGGTACATCCAAGGAGCAGGTTGGCGACGAAATATAGAGGTTGATTGTCCAAGGTTGATTCGAAGGATGGGTCAAAAGGAGTCAACGGAGGGCGATGTACGACCACATAAAGGTGAGGATGTGCTTTGCAAGAGATTTCAGCGAAGAGGAATTCCATGTGAGGATGATTGGACGGGGTTTCAGGCTATTGTGGACATAGAGACCAACACCTCCGCCAGTCCGGGACACCCTGTCATGACGGACGAAGGTATAATCAGGTAAGGAAACGGAGGAGGAAGGGATATAGGGCTGAAGCCACATGTTCCAGAGACTGCAATAATGTGGTAAAAATTACGGGTGAAATATTGGAGAAATTCGTCATAGTGAGCATGAAGGAATTGTGAATTTACATGGCAAGTAGTTAAGAAGCGGAGGAGGAAAGTATATATTATGATGGATAGACATTGGCAGTAAGAGAAAACTGTGAAAATAAATTTGAAAAGAAGTAAATAATGGCTGGAAGAGAAGGAAAAAAAAAAAGAGATACGATCAAAAATATAAGAGAGAAAACAAAAATTACATTGGTTAAAACAGAGAAATAATATTAGTAACAATAATAATAGATGGGCAACCCAGCACATTATTATACATTATACAGTGGAAGGTAATTGAGAATTTATGGATACGATCTGTAGGTCGACGTAAATCAGAAAGTCGGCAGAAAACTTCAAGATCATTTGGTTGGTCAATATATATCACTGGACGGCCATCTCCTTTTCTACAGCGCAATCTACCATACATATTTTAGCTTACCAGCCGCTCTCTTCTGACGTGTGAGCCAGTACAATCGTCTGTTAGTAGGGGTCGTTTCTTCACACAGATATATTCGGTGGGAATACTACCATATAAAACAGAAATAAGGGATGTTTAGGCAACTTTTCCAATTAAGTTAAATAACTGTAATGTGTTTCAATAAGGCAACATTTTAATTTTATGCAGTGGACTGTATCTTAATGGATTAGTAGGTTATGCTGATTGTGCAAATATAGCTTACCGTATTTATGCGAGCTTACATCTTTGGTTATCTGGAGGGCCATCTGGTGGGTTGTTGGTGCTGTCTCCGTGACTGCCCATAAAGAAATGGGCGAGAAAACCAGCAGCTCTTGAGGCTTAAGTGTTATCTTTTAGATCTGCCCCCACCACTCGCTCTAACCACTAGTGATAAAATCGGTGGCAATCATTTTCCTGCCAGCCGATATCAGAAGTCAAGAAGTTCCTTTTTTACTTGTCGTATTTGAACCAGTTCATTTTGAACTGACTACTTGACGAATCGTGTAACGATAGGCGGCGGTTGCGGGTCGTCTACTCTTACTCTGCGCCGCTACACTGCGTTCAGATCAACGACATTAAACTTGACTGGCCGACTCCTATACTTGTCATCAGGGCAGCTAGGGTCTCACCTACTTAGAGTAGGTGCCACTGTGGCATTGCCACACTTCTCGGAGTTTTGAATTTTAGAGGAAGGCTTTAGAATCTTTATCGCTAAGTTTACAACACTTTGAGAGGTGGTGCTGCTGCATAAAAGGCATTGAACCGTATCGTGATATAGTTAATAAATCGTACTTACAATAAAAATACACGTTGTTTCATATATAATATAAATTTTATATATTATCAAGTAACATATTCCAACTTAAGTTAAAAGAAGCTTAAAGCTGGAAACGCTATAAACTTGCCTATATTTCTATCATCGTATCTCTTGTAGGTCTTACCAATCCCTCTCTTCTTTTACCCCAACCAAATCTTGGGTACTCCTTTAATGTTTCTCCGATTTGGTTTACTCGTAAATGGCACATTTAGAACAGCATTTGAGGTGAAGAAAACAATGAAGAATGTCTTAAGAAATTTCTTGCATTTAAAGACACATTTCCCTCTCTTCTATGAAAAAGATTTACAAATTAAGAAAAATCACTATTTAATTGTCTAAAAAATGTATAAATTTATTATGAAAAACTTTATGTTTTCCTTTTTTGTTTTGTTCAATATAGAAGTTTATTATCTTCCTTCATTTTATTTCTTATTAGTTCTAAATCATATAACTATGTATTCGCCTTTTACTTAGTAAACTAAGTTTTTGGAATTCTTAATACGGAATAAAAAGAGATATTAATTAACACCAGTCAAATCTTATAATGGAATATTGTTCTATGGAAAGTGAAGTAAATTATAATTCAGTGTAGGAGTAGAGGGGGTATTGGAGTAACTGATTCCTTGCTTTCACCAATATTGGAGATTTTGCTTCTCCAATTTGATTTACTTATTATTATAAACGTGCTATTTTATTAATTAAGCATATTCTAATAAATTATTTGAATGAGAAAATAACATACATCAAGTGTAGATAGCGCCTTGAAGCTGCTAAAGAATGTGTTAGCAGAGAAACCTAAAGGTACTATTTCGCTGGCGCGGTCCACGACCGCGACTGCTCGCGGTTGACCACTGCTTTAGTGGAATAGAAAGGAACCTATTTCGCTGGCGCTGCTCGGCAGTCTAGGTATGACGTCATATCTAAGCTGCTCGTATCTGACTCCTCTTGAAGCAGTGGAGCTGTTGGCGGTTCGGCGGTTGTAGGTTATGTTATCATATCAGAGTATTGTTTTGATGATAACAGTCCCGTCGATACGTTTTATTTCCTATGTTTCTTTTAAGTCTGGCAAAATTATAACAAATATTGTTTAAAACTGAAACAATGCAATAATAAATTATTTTTTTGAGGTTGAAGTAACAAGATTATTTATTTATTTATTCCACCAGCAATATTTTACAGCGAAATACAAATATACCTAAATCCAAACGATATTAAATAAATTAAAGAATCCAACAAATTTTATCGTCAGATAAATACTAAAATCCACCCATTGAAAAAACGATTTGTATTTTTTAATTAAATTAAATTTTTTAAGTGGTGATTTACTGATTACTATTGATAAAACTCTAAAACATCGCTTGCTGAGATTTAGTTACAAATATATGATATTTATTACTAACCAATTATGTATTAATTAGTATTATTTTTCAAACTAATAATATGTAATATCAGAGGAACTTTGATGATGAGCATCACATCGAAATACTGATATTCCTTCTCTTTATGAACAACATTTTCTCTTCTTTTTCCAACTCAAATAAAAAAGCGGTAGTCAGAGATGTTCATTATTATAGGATGTTCATTTTTATTATTATATTAGGTCCATCTTTTTATCTTCGAAGATACAGCGAAATGTTCGAAGGTTATAGGCAGGTTATAACAACCCCAGTGAGCAGTTTCAGCGAAATAGCTACGCCAACAGCGGTTGGCAGGGGGGAATAGCGGTCGCTGTCGTCGACCGCGCCAGCCAAATAGTACCTTAACGTTCTGTTAACCTACAAGTTCTTTGTGTATATTGACTTTCGTGTTTCTTTAGAATGGCAGATTTCATAGATTCTGAGGCTGAAGAAAGTGAGGTATAATAAGAATTTCGTAACTATTGAGCCATTTTAACCTATTGTTTATATCTGAATTTATATATTTTATTGACATGACTGCAGGATGAGGAAGAGTTGGAAGTCCATGAGAAAAAAAAGTTGAAACGGTTGAAAGCTATGGAAAGTGATGAAGATGAGGAAGAAGAAGGTGAAGAGATTGTTTTTACTTACAGTCGCATGTAGTTAGGGTGTTACAATTAATAATGAACTTTAAGGGATGCAGCTTATTAAATTCATTTATTGCATGCATCTGTATCAAAGAGATTTTACTTATAACTACCCGCATCTATTTCTTAGTGGCGTTGATGACCTGAGGGTTTTACACGTATAAACTATAACAAACAAATTTCTTAGTCATGATTAACCCAGCATCAAACATTAACTAGTTAAATGTCATGTGAACTTCAATATGGTTTTCTGAAATGTTACTCGTAAACTACTTTATTCATATTATTGAAAGTATTTGGAATCTTGTTTCAAATTATTTATGTTTTGTTGAAGCATTTTGTTTATGCTTTCATTCTTTTCTCTAGACTGAGATTACAAACAATATGGCTTAGTGCCCAAATTTTTACTCTTTCGTAAATATTTTAGTGCTGAATACTGTTATTTCTCGAAAGTAATTATTTGGTGCTTTGTGGTAATTATTACATTAATATTTTCAATGACTGGTTGTTGCGTGTGTCAATTTCAAAGTTTGCTGTAGAACACTACAAGTGTTGCTTCTCTTTGATGGACGGGTCAGTATACTTTCGGGTACCCTGCCATTCTCCATTTACAGTGTGATTATGAGATCTTGTACCATTTATCGAAGTGGAGCAACTCTTGTAAAGGGTTTTAGAATATGTTTCCCAGATTTTAGTCCGTTTCTATATTCCGAAAGATATTTATTTTACCATGATCTCTGGTATCAAAAGTCTCTGAAGTCAGTATTAACTTCTGAATTAGAGAGTAAGCATAATTTCAAAAAAGAGAAAGTGGGTGTTCTCTTTTCCAAAACATAGGAAATTTATACAAATGATGTAATGGTAATTGTACATTCTATTTAGAGATTTGTTTGTTATGCACAAGCTTTTTATGAACAGATAGCTGGATTATACTCTGGAATTTCAGGCTGAAGCCCCTCTAAAGGTACTATTTCGCTGGCGTGGCCCATGACAGCAACCGCTATTCCACGCTACCAACCGCTGTTGGCGTAGCTATTTCGCTGAAACTGCTCACTGGGGTTGTTATAACCTGCCTATAACCATCGAACATTTCGCTTTATCTTCGAAGATAAAAAAATTGACATTCTTTCTCTGTCTACGCTTTTTTATTTGAGGAGGAAGAAGAAGAGTATTCGAGTATCAGTATTTTGATGAGATGATCATCATCCAAATCATCAAATCCCTTCTTGGACATTGTTTGCTATTGTCTAGATGAACAATCAAAAATTGAGGAAAAACCAAAAAAGAACAAACCCTCTCATATTAGATATTATTAGTTTGAAAAGTGATAGTAATTATTACATAATTGATTAGTAATAAATATCATATATTTGTAATTAAATCACATCAGACAATGTTTTATCGTTTTATCAATATTAATCGGTAAATCCTCACTTTAATTAAAAAATACAAATCCATTTTTCAATGAGTGGATTTTAGGATTACCTGACATTAAAATTTGTTGGATTCTTTAATTTATTTAATATCATTTGGAGTTTGGTATATTTGAATTTTTCTGTAAAATATTGTTGGTGGAATAAATAAATAAACAATCTTGTTACTTCAACCTTAAAAAAATAATTTACTATTGCATCGTTTAAGTTTTAAACAATATTTCTTATAATTTTGCCTGACTTGAAAGAAACATAGGAAATAAAACATATCAACGTGACTGTTATCATCAAAACAATATTCTGATATGATAACATACCCTACAACCGCCAACAGCTCCACTGCTTCAAGAGCTGTCAGATAGGAGCAGCTTAGATATGACGTCATACCTAGATTGCCGAGCAGCTGCTTTCTATTCTACTAAAGCAGTGGTCAATCGCAAGCAGTCCACGACCGCGCCAGCGAAATAGTACCTTTAAATGGTAAAATGTAACCATGTTTTATGGAATAAAATATTTAAAAATTATCTGTTAAAGTATTATTGTTCCTGTAATTTCATTTAATAGGACTTTTAGAATCACTTAAGCACCATTTCATATAGTTAGTTAGTATCTTTCTTCTTCCTAAGTTATTATCGTTTTATATATATATATATATATATATATATATATATATATATATATATATGTATATATATATATATATATATATATACATACATAAATATTTATATGAAAAAAAAAGGTTTCGGGCTGAAGCTCTTCTCCAAAATTAAATTCTGGATCCGCCAGTGCTTATGGTCCACTAGTATGTTATTAGCCATGAGAGGATTATTTACTGAAGGTTGAGAAGAAATCTGGTCGCGATATGTCTATGTGATAATAATAATAATGTTTATGTGATATAAATTTAAAATTTATTTGATTTGGTTTTCAAACTCTAAAACTTAAAACATACCTTTAACAAACAAAACAACCATCTGCTTTATGACATTTATTCAATAATTATTTTCATAATATATAATTATGATTAAGGATAAAATAAATTATGAAAATCATTAAAGTTTTGAAGGCTGCTCTTCATTATTTTGTATTTTTTTTTGTATTATTTTAACAGATGATGAGGAACGTCTTCGGGAAGAATTAAAAGATTTAATTGATGACAATCCAATAGAAGAAGAAAGTGAAAGTGATGGTAGTGGATCTGAAGAAGGAAGTGGAGAAGATCGGGGAGGTGAGAAACGTAAGAAGCATGATGAAGATTTTGATGATCGTCTTGAAGATGAAGATTATGATTTATTGGAAGAAAATCTGGGACGAAAGGTTGAAAGAAGGGTGAGTTTATTTTTTTATGTTATAGTGATCATGTATAATATAAAATTTTATGTATTCTGTTTGGCATTTATTCTTTAAGTTATTCATTATGAAATTTGTATATTAATTTATAATATAATATTGGACATTCCTATTTACAGAAAAGATTTAAACGATTGCGAAGAATTGAAGATGAAGAGTCAGATGGTGAGAGAGTCGAAGATGAAGGTGAAGTTAGAGAAGCTATAGCCAATGAACTCTTCGAAGGATCTGACCATGTAAGTTTATTGTAAATCTTTAAAATTATGTTAAAATTGTTCTTCATTTATCATTAATTTTTTTTTCATGTTTTATTTATGCCATCTTAGGAACCAGAGGACCGAGTGAGTTTTAATTTTACATTTATTCTGCTGAAGTTAAAATCTGTACCTCATGCCATCATTTTTAATCTTATATCAAATATCTGAAATAAAAAGAATGAGATATGCATTATTAGTGTTTAACTTACAATTTTAAATGATTTTTTAAAATTGTTATTCAAACATTCCTACTTTTTATTTCTTTGTATATAGTGTACTAATGTGAGGATGTAATAATTTAAAAATGATCCTTTATTTTTTATTATTTTTGAGGCTTAACTATTTTACATCAGGGTGTCTATCGGGCCTAAGGGAGCTGGGTAGTTCAGTGAATAAGGTATCGTGCTCCTGTTCTATCAGATGCCTAGTTCTAATCAGGCTGTGACAAGTAATTGTTTATTCTTTTACACCAGCTGTGGATTGAACCTGAGGTCAGGGTATTCTCTTGGACTACACTCAGCATCTATAAAGTGGGTATTCTTAATACGAGGAAAAACCTGATGGTTGAATGTGGTAATGGTCAAATCACTATGCACAACCATTAAACTTGAATCCAAGACTTCTTAGTGGCACAAATACAGATATATTGGACCTGGAGTACCTGGAAAAGTCAGAATCACTGTTGGTCATAAAAAGTTTACATTTCTGTATTTCTTAACTGATTCTTCTTCTATTGTAAATCAATGTTGATGATCCTGTTTATAGAGCTTCATCCATTTATCTTGTTTAGAAAACATTGATAAATAATGAAAAACAAGAATACATATGATGTATTGTGGCATATTCATCAATATTTCACGATAAACTGTTATTCTATTATTTATTAAATTTTTTTCCCAATAACACTTAAAATTACTCATCTCAAAGTAAATATTTTTTTAAAACCCTTTTCCTTCCAATAAACATAATATATTGTTTTGTTTTTTTTAATTTAATATTTCCATACCAAAAAATCTTTGATATTTTTATTTGCCCAAAGAGGGGCTGTTTAATATTTGTTAGAGTTCCTACAAACCTATATATCATAAAAATTTATAACTGTATTATATGACCTATAGTATTATGGATTACAGTACCCAAAACTTAAAATATTGTACCAATTATGTAAAATGATTATTAATTAACATCAACTTATAACAATTTTGTGAGTAACCAAACATTTTTTCTTTTACCTTATTATAGGAAAAAACAGAGTGAATTATTTCCATCGACAGTAAATTTCGAACTAGCACATAAAGTAATTTATTATTGTCATTATTCTCATTAATCATTTATTTTTCCAAGCATGGCCTGTAAAAGTCGGAGGATTCTATAAAAAAGTTTCGGTAGACACCTTATACATTTATAGTTGAGTTTACAAACAATTTATATTCTCTTTTCTAGATATTTTGTTTTATTATTATAACATGTTTGATTAAAAGGAAGAAGATCGGAGCTCTTCCAGAGGCCCAGCACCTGAGAGATATGAAGATGAAGAGGAAGATGGTGAATATTCAGATGCTGATGATTTTATTGTTGACGATGAAGGTAGACCTATTGCTGACAAAAGGAAAAAAAGAAAACCTATATTCACTGATGCGTGAGTTTTGACATTTTTGAACTAGAAATGGCTTAGTTCAGATATTTGTGGCAAAAATAATGATCTTAAAAGTTTCATGATTCAGATTAGTTCTATCAATATTTTTTGGTTAATGTTGTATTATGGATTGAGATCGGTTTTGGTTACTTATTAACATTGCTATTTATTTGTAATTTCAGTGCTTTGCAAGAAGCTCAGGATATATTTGGAGTTGATTTTGATTATGAAGATTTTGAAAGACTTGGTGAGGATGAATATGAAGAAGAGGAAGATGAAGATGAGTATGTTGATGAAGAAGGAATTGAAGATAGTGAGAGAAGGTATTTAATTTTTTTAGTGCATGTCTCTTAAATTCTGTAAGGTTGAGGTTATCAAAACCAGGAGTTAAGAAGTATGAAAAAAGAAACTTAATTACTTGATGTTAGTTTTATTTTTCCAATTTAGCTTCCAATATTTTTTTTTTCATTTTCAGGCGGAAACCTACAAAGAAGGCTGCCAGGAAGAAACCAACTAGAAAATCTATCTTTGAAATTTATGAACCTAGTGAATTAAAGAGAGGTCATTTCACTGATTTTGACAACAAAGTAAGTAAAATAATTTTGTATTTATAACAAATCAGTATAATTTTGAAACTGTTTTATGCTGCCATTTAAATTGCCCCCTCCCCCCCAAAAAAAATTAATTTTTCTGTAGTTGATTTTGAATTTAAGAAGAATTGATATATTTTTTTTCATGTTCTTTAAAATTGTGTAATTTTATCAAATATTATGAATCATTTAATCCTAACTTTACTTTACTAACATTTACTATTATATTATTTCTCTTTACTTCCCTGGCACTACAACCCAAAATGGATCCGCATTTTATAATTGTGTTAAATGACAAAAAAAAAAAAAAATTAATTTTGTTTACATTTTTTATAATTTTATGTCTGTAAAATAATGCTTGAAATAATAATAAATAATGTTTTGACATAATAGGTTCGGAATACAGATATTCCGGAACGAATGCAGCTTAGAGAAATCCCAGTGACGCCAGTTCCAGAAGGTTCTGATGAGCTATCTGAGGAAGCTGAATGGATTTATAAACAAGCATTTTGTAAACCAACTACATCTAATCAGGTGAAAACATTTTGTATTTGTTAATTGTTACCTATGATAAGATTTTCAGAGCTGTTGCAGACCCGGATATTCTACACTATTAACATGAGATTCTCAATCAACTCAGAAGTTTTAGCTGGATTAAAAAAAAAAAAATTGTATACATTAGACTCTCCCAAAGACTAAATTTGATGGCAATGATCCAAACATGGGAGAGAGAGTCGGATATGTATCAAACAAAAAAACATTGATGTAATTATCTATTTATTTTATATGCAAGAGCCAAACTACTGAGGGAAACTATCTCTATTTCATCACAGAGGGCACTTTCTCTCAGCTAGTCAGTAAGGACAATTAGCTTAACTATAAAGAACAAATATAGCATTAACATACATATTATACAAATTTAGACTGTTCACACACACACGGACAGACCATTTTGTGAGACTTGGTTAATTGGACTCAGGAGGCCTCAAAACGTGTATTTCTGTTGAAAACTCGGATTTGAAAATTTTCACAATTACATCACGTTCCCTTAATAATATTTCATACATAGGTACGTGAAAGTAAAAAAAATGAAAATGTTATCAGATAAAAAAAATCAGATTCTCTTGATATAAGATTAAATTTGGCAGCTAGAAAAAAAAAATTCCTTTTTTTTCTCTCCTCATACTTTCTAATGAAAATCAAGGATTGTTTTTCCTCTTGATATGTAATATCCCTGGATTTTGTTATTAAAATAATAATGTAACGATTTAAAAAAAAAAAGTTTTGATTTTAATTCTTCTTATTTGTTCATCCCTTGTACATTCCAATACATTTTCACATGAATTTTTGTTATCCAAAACAATTCTGATATATCTACAGCATCCCTAAAAGCGTAATATTATTAAAAGCTTTTTAAAGGTTACTCCGATCTGGTCTTAAGGGTCACCGCTTCATTTATGACTAATATGGCTTGTTTAATGTATTATTTTGTTTCCATTACAGATTTCTATCTTTAATAAGCAATATAAATGTTTTCCAGGAATGGGGCAATACGATGGAGAGAGGAAAACCAAAGAAGGAGCCTCAAACAGTTGAGAAGATTAAAAAAGCTCTTGATTTTATGAGAAATCAAAATTTTGAAGTTCCATTTATAGCTTTCTATAGGAAAGAATATGTTCTTCCAGAACTTAACATCAATGATCTCTGGAGGGTCTTCAAATATGATGCCAAGGTATTTTCATTTCTTTTTTTATCTTATTAATATAGACAAATAATATAGATCAATATGATTAAAGCACAGTAAAATAATAAATAACAATAAAGATGGCAAAGGGTGGTAAAAAAAAATTCAAATAGTGTAATCTGTTTGTTCAAACCTTCAAATTTAAAAAAAAACTGAGTAGCTCACAGAATATTGAATAATCCTTCTCTTATAATGTTAATTCTTTTATTGATTATAATTCACTCTATTTTACTTATTTTTTTTTATTTTTTTAACCTCCATACTATATTTTTGTAAAAACTTTATTAACATTCGATTTAGATCTAAGAATAAATTTGAGGAATAATATACAAATGATCTGGTTTGAGTTGCACATATTTTCATTTAAAAATTAAACTATGATTTTAAGAATATAGTGGCTGTGAAATGAGACAGGCAGTAAAAATATGACAATAGGAAGTTATATTAGTTTTTTTAACTTAATGTGATTAATCAGGTGTGTTTTTGTTGGATTATTTTATTCAGTTTTAAATAAAACTTTAGCCTCTTTTTCTTATGGGTGGAGTGGTCCAACGGCCTAATAAGTGTGCACAGCACTGCTGTTGCCCGGCAACCTGGCAATTGACCCTTTTTTTTTCTTGTGGTTGGTTTAGTGAAAATGTAATGTCGTTCTGAAAAGTTGGAAATAAGTTATAAGAGAGAACTGGAGACAGTTCTATAGGAATTCATCTGACTTATTTATATTACTTTTATAAATTTCAGTGGTGCCAGTTAAGAAGCAGAAAAATGACTTTACTTTCATTAATGGAAAAGATGAGGGACTATCAGGCTGAACAGCTGATGAAGGACATTGATGCACCTATTCCAGATCATGTTAGGGTCATTAAGGATGATGATATTGAAAGGTGATATAGAATTATCGCTTATTTACTTTATGAAGTGCGAACTTGCATTTACATGCAGTATTATTATGGATTGCAATATTTCTTTTGAGTCTTACCAATCAATTTTCAAAAGAATGTATCTATTAAGTTTGTATTGTAGCATAACAAACAAAAAAAAAAAAAAATTGTATATATATATATATATATATATATATATATATATATATACATATATATATATATATATATATATATATATATATATATACATATATATATATATATATATATATATGAATTCTTGAAGGAAGTTAGTCGACTGTTCTACATATCATGGTTGATAAATATTCAGGACTCAGTCTTTTTTAAAAATTTTTATTTTTGCCAACGTTTCAACCCAAACATGTGGGTCATATTCAGGGCTGAAAATGTTTTTTAAATTAAAATCAGAGATATAATAGTATACGACCGCTAATTATAAATAATAAACTATAGTGATTGATGTAAATATTGAGGACGCAGTCTTTTTTAAAAATAATGTCCATTATCTTCAATATTCTGATAAACAATAAATTTTCCTAATTTAATAGGACTTGGTCTGTCCAGGTGATATTTCCTTGACTGTTTTTTTAACCTCTTTGGGCAGTGCAAGATGATTCAGAAAAATATTGATTTAGAATTCTATAGAGATTTTAAAAGTTTAGAGTGCTATTCATAATGAACAAAGGTATCACTCTAACTATATATAGTACATTAGAGTACAAATGCAGTGGCTAATAGGTAGGATCTGGATCTAAAGATCTAAATTTATCAAGAAATAGATCCTAAAAATCAATTTTTAGATCTTTAAACAGTTATTAACAATAGCATATAGTACAAAAATACAAAAATATTTGTAGATCTTAAGGTCATTAAAAACATTTTCTATATAAAAGTTATAATGAACATGATAAAAACATTAAGCCATAATGTTTACAAAAATTGGAATTTTAAGAATTAACATACCTTAAAAACAAAAAAGGAAAGTTCCTAAATTCAGCACTAATTTTATCGATGGATTCCATCAACTGAATATCTAGTAGCGATGGACAGCGATTTATGATCAGTTTAGGAGTGACCTGGTCCGTTCTATTAGAAGGTTTACATTTCTGAAAGGTTACTAAACACATGAACAATAAAACAATTATTTAAAGAAATTACTCACCTATTGAATTGTTGAATTTCAAAACAGATATAATTAGGACAAGTTCCTTAACTTAATGTTAAGCTCATTGATGGCGTTGCATCGCTCAGTTTAGTCAAGAATAAGCTTAGTGATGAGTTTGGGAACTTGTCCATATATAGAGAAAGTGAACATATTAATGTGTAAAGTATAGAGATTTAACAACACTGAGGTTTTATCTAGAATCAATTTTCTGGATAAAACCTCAGTGTTGTTTGTGCTTAGTGTGCCAAAAGCCGATGAAATTACTGAGCCTTTGGTGATTCAATCGATGAATAAATTAACGTGCTTGATTCAATTGATTAATTTAAGAACTCCCAAATATTTATATATTCTTGGAAAATAATATTTCTTACATTTCTTGAAAATAATGTATTATCACAGATTTGAGCCAAATTCTATTAAATCCCAATGATTTTAAAAGTCAATAGCGACATTGTTTATACCCCTTTTGTTAAAAATGAACATATAATGGAATTTTTCATTTTTCCTAATATTGGTAACGAATAGTTTACTTTTTGGTGTGGAGATGCTTGACCGTGATAATAATTTGAGAAAGAGTTGGTCTTCAGGGATGCGGTCAAATTAAACATTTTGTAGGTCTTCTCCAGGGCTACAAAAGATTTTTTTATTTATTAGAGGAAGGAGATGGTCCAGGGTGAAATGTGAGACGAAATAAAATAGTTTTTCCAGTATTATAGTCTTTTTATAACCCTCATTCCGGACCATCTCCTTCCTCCAAAATATAGAACAGTGAACTATCAAGTTTTCAATACGGTTTTTTTATATATCTTATCTGACCAGTTTCATTAGATAATTTACTCTCTATTCAGACGTATTTGTTAGGAGCTGGCTGGAGTGTGGAACCAGAGCCTCAATCTAGCTATTTCACGAAGAGTCATGTGATCTGCCTTGTTTCCCTATGTTCACTGAACTTTTTCAAATGCTTCGAATTTTGCCTCTTTTGTTGAGAAAAATTGGTATATTCCGCTATTTCTAAAGAACATTCTGTTTAAAGCAATACCTGTCAGTTATTTTCGAGTTATCATTAGTTTTATGATACCCAATTAGTTTGATTAAATATTGTTTTCATTACACAAAACATATTTATTCTTACATTGAAAATAATCCGTTACAGGCACAGTTGAAGAATCTTTCATTATTCAAATTGCTTGAAACCTCAATTTCTGATATTTTCCTTTAATTGTTTTGCAGTGAATTTCAGTGAATAAATTTTATTTGTTCTATATTCCAATTTATATATTTTAAGTAAATTTATTTAAAAGCAGCATTTTCTTTATATTTAAATAGGTTGAAAGCTGTCCAGACAACAGAAGAATTGAAAGATGTTCATTCTCATTTTCTGATGTATTATGCTGACGAGGTTAAAATCATGTTGGAAGCTACAAGAATAAAGGAGCGGGAAGCTGCTAAAGCCAAAGCTAGACAAGAGAAGCAACTAGATGAAAATGGTGATCCTATCGAAACAGAAGTAGAAGAACAAGAAGAACCTCTTCCTCCTGAAATACCTTCTGTAAAGCATTCTATACGTTCTGGACCTTATGCAATATGCCGAAAAGCTGGAATAGGTCGGTATTAAATTTTAGTCATTTTTAAAGTTTATTCATTTAAAGTTAAAACATTTTAAGTTATACAGGGATGTCGGAGAAATATTTATATTAAAATTCGACTCAAAGATCTAGAGAAAAATACTTTTTTTCTATAAAACAAAAGAAAAATGTCTACAAAGAAAGCAGCCTCAACACTTCAAATGAGAATATTTGAAAATACAATACCCAAAAAATACTAGTTTAATTACTTTTTTTTCTAGATCTGACTAATAGATTTGAAAATGTTTATAGAGTTTCATATGTTTCAGACCTTGTTTTTTCATTCTTTTTAAGAATAAACATTAATAATTTTTACTCAAT
Organism: Nezara viridula; assembly: GCA_928085145.1. NCBI lineage: Eukaryota > Metazoa > Arthropoda > Insecta > Hemiptera > Pentatomidae > Nezara > Nezara viridula. The sequence continues at coordinate 118,064,698 of OV725080.1, forward strand.
ATTTAATATATATTTTTAGTAATTCGTTTAACATTCTATCCTTGTTATTTAATTTTTATGTTTAAGCAATTTAAGTAATTTTTTTGTTTAGATCCTTGTAATTTTTGTTTTAAATTGATATGTTCAGATAACTTTTTGTTTTGTGATAAACAATCTATAAATATTTAATATTGCTTCTAAAAATCTAAGACTTTGATTCACTATTTATACTCTTCTTATTCTTTCATTGATTGAGAACATTGAGGCTTACAATATTAACATATATATTCGTTATAGCAAATTAATATTTTGATA